>JACAXG010000025.1:3149898-3529410 GCA_018881555.1 Amblyornis subalaris
GCCAAGCCTTCTCTGAAGAGATGGTGATGACACAGTTCGCAGAAGGGGAGAAGCCAGCCGRACTCCAAGTGTCATCCCTGCTAGCCACAGGGAAGTGGGTGAAAGAAACTGCAAAGCACTGGAAAATCAGACCTCTGCCCTCATTGTTACTGTCCCAGCAGTAGAGGGAACCTCAGGGGATGGAAGCCAGCCTTGGGYTGCCGGACTTGGCTCTTAACTTCCACAGGGGCTGAGCCTTAGCTGGTTTGAACTCATTATCTCAGTTCTTCTATTTGTTACCTAAACCAGGCCAATTTTTGTCATTTTTGGAAACTCATTTCATGTAATCATAACTCCACGGTACAAAGAAAAAATACATTAAATAAATACCAGCATGTTTTGTGACACAAAAACCAGATACACTGTATGGAAAATACAACCTCCTTCCATCTGGAAATGGCTTGGGATTATCTACTTTTTCTTGTAACTCATTTTCTATGTGTCTCTACTTTGAGAGTGATTTACTGCAAACATCTCTGTGTTCTCTTTGCTGTATTGATTCATAAGAAATCCTTTCACAATGAAATCATATTTTCCATGCACCAAAAAAAAGTCAGATAGAAAATGAAGAATATTATTGTAACAGGAAAATGGTTAGGACAAAGAAAGCTTATAATTTTGTAAACAGAGGTTGGGAGGAGGCTTTTGGGATTGAGTTTCTGGGCAGCGAGTCAGAGGGTTTTTCTTTTCTTATTCTGAAGACTCTACTGGCAACATCTACAACCCAGAAAAAAACCCCCAAAAACATAAACAATTCTGCCCTCCAACAYGGATTTGATAGCTTAATTAGCAGAACTGAGAATTTGATGAAGGATGTCCTGAGGAACCTTGACCATCTTGGAGAAGTGTTATAAACTCAAGAGGTCTGATCTCACCACTCCCAGTTTGCCAGTGGGGACTTAGATACTATCTTCGACTGCTGAATGTTTAAGTGACCAAAGCCAAAGGATTTTGTGCCGCAGACACAATGGTGTCACCCATCCTGGGGGGGCAAAGAGGAGGCGAGGAGAGTGCTTTCCAACTAAAATGAAAGTTTTTCAATTAAAATCCATTGGGGAAAAAAAAGGACAACGATCTCTTTCCCCTCCCATTAGTCACAGTGAGTAACTGGGAGAAGGGAGTGATGGTTGTGGAAAGGAATGACATTTGGCTAAGAAAAACAGTTTATGTTATTTACAAACACTTAGCAAAGCAGGTGATTACTGATGTTTTGCTTGTTTAAGYCATTCTCTTTTGGATAACCCAACATTTTTTTGTGGAACAATCAGGAAAAATATGCAGGAAATTGTGAAATTTTTTTTCTGCTATTTTTGTCTGTTTCTACAATTGCCAGTGATGACCAATTTGGTTTCTAAACATTGCCACTCTGCTTATTGGGAAGGCATGTGTGGAATGACTCCTCCTGAGGGAACCATTCTGTGCTGCCTGTGAATCTTCAGCTTCAATGTGTTTTGGCAACAGGGAATGGGGAGAGAAACTGGCAAGCAACTTCCGGGCAGCTCCACACAGCTCACCTGGAACTGATTTTCAAGAGACCCATCTTCATCTGGTGTAAATCAGCACAGCTCCATTTTCTTTGCTTGCTTATTTTCCAAAAGTCTTGTATATGTGAAGGCAAAAGGTTTGCATGTCGTAGGTGGTCTTTCTATCCCAGTGTCCTGCCTTTACCCCCTGAATCTGTGTTCTCCAGGACGGTTGGAGATGCTTATGAGTTCTAAGCATCTATTTCAGGTCTCTACACTAGTGGGGAGRTACGTACTTGGCTGGGAGATTTTATTTGTCTGCTTGGGCAGAACCAGGGAAATTCCTTTCCGGGGAACATGGCCCTTCTGGGTTCGGTGCCAGTGACACATTTGGAGCTGCTGATCTAGGGATCTGGGGCCTTCTAAGCTCTGGCTCTCATTTCACWGCTTGTGTGAGCTGCCTTAGAAAAGTCTCCAACCCTGCCGTCCAGGTTCACCACCTCCTTTCCCAGCTGTAAAAATAACCCAGGGTGGAACGGAGAGCTACACCCTCTCCTCTTCCCATGTACAACAGCAGGTGTTGTGATGGATGGTGAAAGTCAACTTTGTGGAGGTGTCATGGAATTTAACTGCAGAAGGAACTTGGTTTATTCTGTCATTCATCAGTGCTGTGATTGCTACCTGACAACTGGCAAAATCAGCTCATTTTATTCAACCAGCAGTGAAACTCAGCATCTCTCCCTGACCTCTACTTGGATGTCTTTCCAACTGTCTGTACGTCCCTGTTCACCAGCCAGCTCCAGCCACCCAGGCATGGCCAGTAAGTAAGATTTCAAACTGATGATGAGGTTTAGCTCTGACCTAGACAGATATAGGGATAATTAGCTGTAGATCAGTTTGGCAAAGCTGACAAATCAGATTATTCCTTCTGTTTTGCCACCCTTCCTGCAGATGATATTTGTTGCTGTCAGCTGTGATCCAGAAGGATACGGGTATTTCAGGTCTCATTGAGAAAGACTTGGACCAATAAAAGTAAAATTCCCACATCCATGCTTTCTTGGACCTGGATGTGTCTGCTGTTAAGCTGCAGAGCAGCGATGGGGATTCACCCAAGGCATTGAGGCAGCAGAGACCTCTTGAAGTCACTAGTCATCTGGAAATATGGGACAGAGTTCCCTACACATTTGGGTTGAATCTGAAAACAACTGTGCTTTCTCTAAAACTTCCTCTCATTTCCCCTGCTATTTTTCTGATCTTCCCAGATGTGCAGGCAGGAATGAGAAGGAAGAACATCTCAAGAGTGAGATACAGGGGACAGGTTCCATGTCATAGCATCATTTTATCTTCCTTGGAAGATTCTCTGGGTTAATCTGGGATCTCTCTCTTTCRTTTCCAGTGCAGGATCCATGCTTAGGAAGAGGACTGGAAGTCCTGAACTGTGGTAGGAGCCATAAGTTTCTTCTAGCATGGATCTTATTGCCAGCTGCAAGATGAAACAGTACTTCCCATGGTCACTTGCCAGGACTCTTTGAGGCAGATTCCTGTCAGAGTCCTCTGCCCTGGTCATCCATCTCAAATCACACATGATACATCTGATTTTGGCTTGATGAGACAGCTGTAGTTGCAGTGGGCTGTCCAACAGAGAGCTCGGGGAAGCTGCCTAAGTCCTGTGCATTGATGGTCTTCACGGCTTTCACTCTCCAGCTGTTTTTCCAGTTGTAGCCCCTCTCCCTGCCTTGGACAAGTTTCTACAACCCACCCTAGTCCCAGACAGAGCACTGAACAAAATGCAGTGTTGCAAGRGTTCACAATTCCTCAGCTCATCACAGCGCCTTGTCATCTTTCAATTTGTGCATCCTCGTAAACGGGGATATTTTGCTCTGTGAGACCAGGCTGCCTAGCCCAATTCCCAAAGTTTGTAGTCTCAAGCTCCAAGCTGATGGTTATCCTTTCCCATTCTCCTGTCATCACTTGTGATCAACACCCAGGGCTTCTGAGAGACATATAAAAATACCATAATGCCTAGAATTGAGCAGSACGATAATATAGGTATAGGGAAATCCTATGATGATGCATCTTGTGCCCAGGATAGTGGTTTGGAAAAAGTTCACCAGCTTTGGATGGTTTTCAGGGTCTGAACAGCTAATAACATCCCTGTTCATGTCAGAAGATGTGTCTTCTGGTGGATGTGACAGGCAGTGTGTGCTTGTGGTCAGAGCACTTCCTCCTAATTGCCTTGACTCTATCCATGACCCCATCTAGGCTCAAGCCACCCACCGAACTTCATATTTTCTCAAGCATCTCCTTGATTCGGCTGCCCCCAGCTCTGAAACATGGGGCTGCTTGAGTGGCATGGCAAGGGCTGACAGGACCTGGGAGTAAGCACTGAGAGAGAGGTTTCAGATGTCCTGTCCATTATAGACACAAGGCTGGGGTGGAGGAAGATGAGTGCTCCTGTGCTAGCTGGATTGTTTCACCAGACCTGCACGTGCACCCCAGTTGTGAAGACTTGCCGAACTTTGCTTTCTGAAACGCTTCAGCCATTTTCCAGTCCCCCCAGTTCTGCTCTCCCCCTGCTTCCCATCCCACAAAATGCCTGTCGGTCTCACTGTCTGCATGGATGTTTCCGGGCATCTGAGCAAGCAGCACGTTCCTGCCTGCAAAATGCAGCCCCACGGCTGTGTTGAAAAGAGCTGGTTGGAGGATGGTGCCTGACCAGGGGATTTCTCCCTGTGTTGAACCACATTTCAAAGACAGACCCTTCTCCTGACCTGGCGTAGGACTGAGCTGGGCAAGAAGGGTCAGATATGAAGGATTTGCACAGGTGATGAGTGAGAACCTTCAGGCCTATGACACAAAAATACCTCTTCTCATGGGACTGAAAACACCAGCTTAATTGACATCAGACTGATGTTCTTGAGCTTCACCCAGGAGAGGGTTGAGGTGAGATTTTTCCACGGCTTCAGTGGGACCAGGATTTCAGTGAAATTGAAGGCCTCATTCTGCCACCACTGTTTTCTGTTTCCTGCCCCAAACACTTCTGTGGCCCTTGAGCATGGTTCCTGCCATTCACCTAAGCCTAGGGGCCATTGATGGTGTTCGTTGTGTCATTAAGTATTAGCAAACTTGTTGAAATGTGTCAAATATCTTTTCGGAGACCTTCATTAATTCAGGCCTGGCTTTGACTCTAGACAAACTCCTAGTCACCTGCAGAAGGCCCTGAAAACATGACGTGGAAGTAGGAGCTCCTTACAGGAGAACCTCTTGTACACTGAGACGTGTTCTTAACTCTCTAACCCCCTTGAAGGTAGCAACTGTGTTCAGGCGGGAGGAGTAGATGGAATCTGCACTCCTGCAGCCAGTATGGGGAAAATAGCAGAAATTGGATTGCGAGATCTTGTCTCCTCTGGGATGCTTGGGAAAGAGAAGGCAGCACATTATGATGACCTCTTTGCTTTCAGACCCCTCTCCACACAGGGTGAAGTGGAACCTCCTGACCCCCAGATGCAGAGAGGGGCACTCTAACCAAGGAGCACCTGGGAAAATGGCAATGCCATGGGCTGGGAAATGACTCCTAGGAGCGGATGACTTTAAATAAAAAAAAAAAAGCCAGCTGAAATCCTAGGGATTGGAGAAGGAAAGCAGAGAAGTCCCTTCAGCAGCCGAAATTGCCTTGTCAGCATCTGTGAGGGGCTGGCTGGCTTGCTGGCTCTGACAAAAATTGATGGGGACCATGTGGCAGTCAACACGGGAGAGGGTGGGAGGGTGCCAAGTTTTCCTACGTATATGTGTGTGTATAGATGTGAGTGTGTGTTTATTATCCCATCTCTTCTGCAGTTGCCTGTGTGGCTCGTGCCAGCAAGCTGTGGAGATGTGGCCTTTCCCAGGAATGAGGAATGCGTCAAGGAAAGTGTGGTTGCATATACTTATGAACATATGGAGGCCCTGGAGTCACGCCACACGGTTTGCCACTAATTGAAATAGGCTGACTAACCTCTTATTGTGGCCACCAGGAGCAGCCCTGGGGAAGGGATGGCAGAGGGGGAGGGGAGTGCTGTTCGTGGGCACAGTACAGCTTCCAAAGCATGACTGGGAGAAACAAACATCTCACCTTTCYCCTCCACCTCTTCCAGGATGGAGAGAGGAAGCTACAGGGATACAGTAAGCAGATTCTCTGGGCACAGCAAAAGCAGCACAGGCACAGATAACTTCTGGCTGCTCCTATACAGCTGAATTTCCAGGGTATGTTCACGTATGGCCAAATGCTGACTGTCCTCCTTGTGCCCACGCAATCCCTCAAGAGAACTTGTGAGAATAAGCTGCGTCTAGGCTGAGGGGCTTGTACACTTCAGTACTGTAGAAGAGTGCTTGGCTCTTCTTCCAGGTACTCTTCCTTCYGACTGCAATGCACCTGAGCATTTTTCATTGATGCACTTTTCTAAAACAGGCTCTCTGCTGCTGCCAGATCCTTCCCAGGAATGCTCCTGAGTGCTCAGAAATATCCAGGTTGAGGTGTTCCAGTGGCTGTTAAAAGGTCACCTGCTTTGTTTCTTGCATGTATTACAAGAAGCAGCATTTGAAGTGGATTTGTAGCATTTGGGCTGTATTGGTGATGTGAAATCTTGAAGTGAAGACAGCCAGAGATGTATTTGAACCCAGATRTCTCTGGATTTCCCTGGATCCAGCATCACACTCTGTTCAATTTTTTCCCAGCTATGGAGTGGAATACCTCCTTGGACAGCTATTACCATCTCCTGACTGTAGACTTCCCATGAAACTATCTTGCACCTCAGCCCTCAGAGGTTCTGTCTATGTTTCTTGGCCAAGAAAGGATTTGGGTATGCTGGAAGACTGGCTGCCTTGTGGAAAAATCTTCCAGCTTTAGCTGGTATGTTGATCACAGTGAAAGATACAGCTCACATCACCCCTACTTCTTCGTAACTATGTTGGCAGGTGAATTCCCACCAGCTTCTCTGGTATGTTTTTTTCCCCATCTCTTGTATTCTTTCCAGAATAATTTTCTCTGTCCTTCAGGAAGAACTGTGGGAAAACGTGGATGGAAGGACTATCAGCACGCTTGCAGTTTTGTCAGATCCATCGTTCCAAAGTGACAGAGCTCTGATGAATACCTCAGCCAGCTAAGCCTGTCCAAGTTCAAAGCACCTCCAAACCCAAGTCCACGATTTTTTTTGTCTGTAGAAATGGAATGGAGAAAGTAAGTTCACACCGAGACAACTTCTGAATTACCTGTGCAGTGAGGACAAAACGCACAAAGAAGCAAAGAAAGAGATGAGGTTTTCTAGAGACAAAATTCACAGGAACATAGGGAACTGACATAGGGAATTTCCAGCAACAAAATGGGATGCCACTGTTATTAAAGGAACCTAGAGTTTAAAAAAAATTCAGACAAAAAATGTTTACAAGATATCATCAAGAATATATTGCTCTTGTGTAATCAATTTTTCAAATGGAAACAATCATAAAATTTTTTCCCCCATTTTGTTAATTGTTTGGGTGTAAAGAGAAAGAATATGCAATCTGCTTTTCTACCTTATAGTTTTCATAACAAGCTGAATGAGTATTTTCCTTGAGTTGCTCTAGGAATTTGCTTAACTGATTTTGATGTATACTGTTGATAGAATACTTTAACAAAGGTTCAAAGGATTTTCTAAAATATGTGCAGGCCGTTCCATTCATCATCAGACACTTTGGATGTACTCAGAATATCTCAGGGTACACCATTGCCAGTGGTGTGAATCTATACTTTACAGTTCCTTAAATCCATTTTCCTTGGGCTGCTGAGTCCTGGGTAGATCTCTGACTTCCTGCTTATGTGTATCAACATACAAAGTCAAGTCTGACAGTGGCTTTGAATGGAAATGAGCATGTAAATATTATTAAAAATATGTATGTTAGGAGGCAGCTGAAGGCTCCTACACGGCTATAATCATCTTAATTGGATCTCCATGTCCCAGACATCTAAAAGACGAGAGACAGCAGCTGGACAATGGGTAAATAGGGAGGGGGAGGTGACAGAAGAGGGGTGACCAGTAAATATGATAGGAGATGTGCAATTCCCAGCTGGCCAGGGACGGTGACCACAACTTGCCGTCTGTTCACAGCAAACCTTACACTGCACTTCATCACCCACAGCATACATTGACAGAGTTTCTTTCACCACTAAAATCTTTAGATGATACAAAAAAAAAAAAAAGAAAGGGAAAAAGAAAACAAACGTCTCACCATCCTCCCCTCTCTTTCCACATATTTGTGCCAGGTCCAGAAGGAGATCAGGGAAGGAAAAGGCTTTTTGCGCTTGACATAGCTGGGCAAGGAAGCCCAGGATAAAGTAGCAGAGGTGGCATTCCAGACGTTAATACAAGAAGAGTATCGGGTGTGTGATGAGAAGCAGCAGGTGGGACGGGGAGATCAGTCCTCACCGGGTACGGCTGCACGCTGACTCTGGTGGGTCTCCTCTTGCATCAGCCTCTGGAGGGAAAACTGCAGACACCTGTCCTCCAGGCCAGTGACGTGATCAGTGCAAAGAGGGGTGCTGGGAAGGGGAGAGAGAGGATTGAGGCCATTTTAAAAACAAGGAAAGAATTCTGTTTGGCATCAATGCTCTGGTACGTCCCCAGGCATGTGGTGGTGCCAGGTGCTACCAGGAGAGTTGTGCTTCGGTGTTCCTTATTAGCACCGACTACAGATATCAACGCCATGCAGATCCTTTGGGCACTGGGGTTTGCAGCTTTTGCTCACTTCCTGTGTGTCCTTCCTCACCATCCAGACACAGTTTATACCAACGTGTGTACTCGTGTCAGGACGGCGTGGTGGTCCTTCAAATCATGGTCTGCAGCACCTGTTTGGAGAACCCTCTTCAACCTTATTTAGATGGCTTTTTTCTTTCTAACACTTTGGGTTTTTTTTAATCCAAAGCAAATTGCATTGAATATGTAAGTAAATGGGTTTTTTTTAGGCAGATTCCTTTACATTAGAGCTTGTGGGATGAAAAACAAAGTTCAAACACAAAAATGAGATGAGTGTGCCCAAATCTGCATCATTATTTTGGGGTTTAAGAATCATGTGGATTTTTCCTTTGCTGCTTCCTGAGCATGAGCTGCACAAGCCTTACCTGCCTATGTCCTTATATATGCTGCAGTGCGACATCTTCAAGGCAGGCTGGGTCATCTCTGTCCTGACCTCAACAGCATGATAAAGGGGACAAGGGCATCCATTTCTGGAGAACCTGAAGACTAAAGATGTCCTAAATCATTGTGTGAATGGAAAATGAAGAAAGCTTTGTTTCTAAGGCAGCTTTAAGATGAGCATCGCTGTGGATTCTCTGAAGCCTTGTAAAGTGTTGAGCTCATGCAGCAGTTAAGTGTTTTTATTAGACCTCTACTTTTCTCTCTTTTTTCTTCCACTTGGTCAATAATTTTCACGAAAGTCATAGAAAGTTTCTATTTTGGAGACTTATACTCCTCTGTTATATTTTCTTAAAACTGACCTGTGAGTTAAAAAGCTATTAGGAAGGACCCAGACAAATGTATTGGCAGACTAAAAGACACTGTGATCTCACATGCCTGGTTTCCTAAGTAAACCTGTCTAAAAGCCCCAAGGATCATTAGTACATCATCTGTTACTTCCATCAGCATTTTTTGAATGCAGGAGTGTGATTTCTCCCAGAGCAGATGGGACCTGGCATCTCGTTAGAAAGATTTCTTTGTAGTGATCTGTGCAATATTCGTTCATCCCAAGGGAAACAGTGAACAGGAAAGGTAGCTCTATTTTCCACATGTCCAGCTTCTCTGAAACCAATGATATGGGCAGCTGAGGTGGCTTGCAGAGCCAGCCTGCATGAAAACTGCAGCTCACCTCAGCTCCTATGGCTTTGTGATAGCTCAGCAGCCACAGAGCATGTTTCTTTGGTTGTTGTGACAGCAGTAAGCCAGCCCTTTGGCTCTCCCTTCTGTCTGGAGATTTCCCCATCAGGCATATTTTTGAGCTCTGTGGGTATATTTGCGGGAAAAGTCCCTGCAGAAATGGTCCAACAAGTGGCAAAGGTAAGGCTGGCTGACRGGTGCTCCTGTAGGGAATTTTAATTACCTTGGATGCAACTCCAAGAGAAAACCATGTCCAAGATCTCTGAGAAAGCGTTAGGCTGCATTAACATCTCTCAATCTCTCTCAAAGCAGGGGGTTCACAGTGTTCCAGCCTAGAGCAGGCTGCTTCCCACTGATCTCAATAGGAATCAGAGTAGCCCCTGTCACATAAAACACACGAGGAGGCTCAATAGTGGCAAAAAATTGAAATGAAAATATTTCCAATGGCTTTTGCTAAGGTTTGAGCTGTGTTGTGGGCAAAGCTTGTTTCTGATTTTCTGATTGTTTTTGTCCCTGCCTGATTAGCACATTACATAGCAAAGCCAAATCCTAAGCCCTCTGGCCTGATAAGTCTCCTCTTCACCTCTTGTTTCTTCATACGCAGATCTCCTCAGTTCCCAGCCAAAGCACACCCTGATCCAAGCTTGCTCAGGAGGTGCTTTCTGCCAAAAACTTCCCCTGGGAGATTTAAGAAACAAACAAACAAACCAAGCAGCCTTCACAACATCCCAATGACAAACAAACAAACAAACAAGCACACACACACACACATGCCCCTGTGTTCCTGAAACAGCATCTGACCCTGCTCTCCAGAGCCCAGGGGCAGGAGGTGTACCTTGGTGGTAAACACAGAGCACTGTGTCAGGGTAAATACTTGGAGCAAACTGCAAACCACTGAATTCTTCACTGGGAAGACGAAAACTCCTGCAAAACCCAGTCCCTCTAAAAAAGAATGAAGTCAGGATGTTGTTCCTGCAGTAATTTCCTGCTGGACAAGTGTCTGTTTCCTTCCGTTTCTTCTCCTTTCCTTCTCTGTAAGCAAGACAAAAGCATTTCAATGGTGTTGGCTCTCTCTTGGAAACCTGCCTCTCCACGACCACAGGTGGGATAGGCAGAGAGTGTGTCCTGGGGCTCCCGAGCTCCCATGCCAYGTCCCTGGACTCCCCTCCCGGCCAGAACTGCCTGTGCTTTATATTGAAAGCGCCAAGAGTCTGGCAAATGGTTCCTCTGAGCCTCGCCTCTTGGAGAAAGCCCAATCTGGTCTGGAAAGATGGTTTGGACATTGAAAATGGCCCTGTCTCTGCTTCCCGAGCCCAAGGTGCATGACGGGAGGAGTCCCCGTTGGTTTGGTCCTGGGTATGCTGGATGGACTAGTGTACTACACCAGGAAAGTGGTCCCGCTCTTCAGCACGGAGGAGTAGGCTGGCTGGGTGCTGCGGGGAGGGTCAGACAGGGCAGACTAATGACAGGTCAAGCAAGGGGTTGTCTCTTACAGGTCTTGCTGGGGTGCTTGGACATCATGCTGAGATGAAAGAAATGATTTTGTGAGTTGTTACGGTGCAGACTCAGTGCTTTATTGTTTTACTGAAATCACTCCTCCCCTCACAACACCCCTGCCTCTGCCCCCCCTTGGTACAGAAGCTCTTCTGGCAGGTCCCTCAGTGTACTAATAGGCATTAATTGCCCTAACTAACTTCTCCTGAGACCTTCACCCACACCCTTGGCCCCTTCCCCAGGAGCCCCATTTCAGCTCATGCCAGGGTATTTAGTCCTTTCCTGTGGTGTGTGTTTGGCTGCAGTCTTGCTTCTGATCCTGCTTTCTGGACAGACTTTGAACTTATGCTCCAGGTAACTTGTATCCCATATCTGTTCTCTGATGTGGATTGTAGCTTGTCTTTGTCCTTGTATCTCTTTGTTCCTGACTGAGTTCTTTATATGAACTCTGGACTGATTAATTGGTTGCCTCCTCTGGGGTTGTTGTTGTACCTGGTAATCAGCATGTGGCCCTGCTCCTGGGCATAGTCCAGAGGACAAGCTTCTCTGGGGACACTTGTCAGTGTACACCGTCCTTGTGTGGATACTCCTTCAGCTGTTCCTACAAAGCCCCGTCATCCTAAAATCTGCCATTAACAAGCACAAAGCTTAGTCATATATATCTGGTTTGGTTTGGTTTTCTTTTTTTTTTTTTTTTTTTTTTTTTGGTGGTGTTGATTATTTTTATTTTCTGCATAGAAAGTATAAGCACATTTTGAGGATTTCTTGTGTTAAAATAGGATTTCCTGTAATATTTTTTGACAAAAAGTCTTGATGGCTCTGCATGTGGATTTGGTATGTTATTCCACCACAGCTGCCCTGGGACAAGGAATTGCTGCTGGAGTCTCTACTTAGTAGCTAAATAYCACATCTGAGTGCAACATTGGAGATGGGTTGTAGTCTTTCATGCTCCTGTTCTGATGCTGACCCACTCCACACTTTTGCAGTGTGAGTGGTCTGGGGCTGCAGCATAGGACAGGGATCATGGGGTCACACTGTTTTGGGTTGAGGTGAAAGTACCCAGAAAGTACCCCTGGTCTAATGAGGGTGACTAACTGAGCGTGCTTTACTTGTGCTGTGAGCACTGGATAAAGCTGAAAGTGGGGGTGAGGTAGAAACCTGGGTGGTTTACACTTGTAGACAGAGAAAAAAGTGGATACTGCAGCAGAAATACCATGCAGGGATGGATAGAAGGCATGGAGATAAATACAATAATAAGGGGTGCATGGACAAACCTGTAATGTGGGAAGAGCTGATCACTATCACCTAGAAATCCTACACCAGCATAGACCCCCTACGTCTCCCCCAGATCATGCTCCTTCCAGACTTTGAGTCTCAGCCGATGTTGCCCTTTTAGGGGCAGGCAGGGAGAGCAGAGATAAGCAGATGTGGAGCACACAGTGGATTTTATAATAACATGGTGGTTATAGACAATTGCCTAATGAGGACCAGATGGTCAGTTTTATTTTAAGTTGCCCTTTAACAACATTCCCATCTAAGCTGTGTTTTTTAAGTAATAGGTTTTTAATGAGATGCCCATAAGATCTTACAAMACATCAGGTTTTAATCATGCCGACCTATTTAAATGGCAGTGTGTGTCTTTAGCACTCCTTTTACGTTTTTATGGTGTTTAATTCCTTCTCACCACTGTTCCTCACCCCAAACCTCAAATGGGCTGTGTCAAAGGGATCGTTCCTCCCAGCACTGGATGCTGCCCCTGCTGAACTCATCCATGCTATTCCAGACTGAGACCAGGAACAGACCTCCTTCCAGGAGAGAGAAAGCATCTTCTTCCTTCCCTCTGAGGTCAGGGTGCAGCTCTGCTTTGCAAAATAAAAGCTCTGATTATGAATGCTGCTCTTGGATGGGGAAGGCAGGGAGCGGTGCGATTTATCTTGCAAAGATACTGTTATGAAGCCAAGCAAGCATTTGCTTTGGAATGGTGCCTCTAAATCCCCTGGGCAGCACCATGTGGTCATGCTGCAGAGGATGTCTGGGAGCCCAGACACACGGCAGACATTTCGATGGTGATAAGCCACGAGGAATCGCTGAGAAAATGTGCAAACCCCTTGCTGTATTTGCACGTCAGGAGGGGGATGTAACTGCACAGGATGTCAGCAGATCATCTGCACTTCTTAGGTGGGGACACCAAGGTGAGTTACCTGCCCAAGTGAGAACAGGGCAGAAACCTGGGTTTCTTGCTTCTTTACTCCCTGTTTACCAGGCTAGGTCCTGAATAGCACAGGCATCTCATTTCTGGGAGCTGAGTTATGGTAACCCCACATACAAGTGCTCACTCATCTGGGCAGGGAGAGTATGCACGAAGAGACAATTGGGAAACATGGCCTGATGATAACCCCAGGTGAATAGAGCTCCCCTGCTTCATATCTCAGTGTGAGGCACATGGGTTCCTGCTGTTCATCTTTATGATCTATGTCAGCCCTCCAGCCAGCCAAGCCTTCCATGGCCTTCTTGGTAAAGACCATGAATTGTGTTTCCCATTGCTGGTGCTCAGCACAACAAAGAAAAAAAACCCTGTTATAAAAAGTCTGCTGTCAGGACTCAAAATGGTGGTTTTTGTTCTGTCCCACTCTTAGAGACCTCAGCAAACACTGGACAAAACAATGCAGGACTTTTACCTCTTGCCTGTCTGGGGATTTCATTTTTCCTGTTAAAGTCAGAGGCTCTGTGAAATTGCAGATGAGATCAAGCTCTGCTTTGCTTCCTGGATTCTTGCTTGCCCTTTGGTGGAGCTTACACTGAGACTGTGACTGTGCTGGTTAAATGACATCATTTTTCAAAATGTTATTTGTTTAGGTTGGTTTTTTTTTTTTTTTTTGTATTTTGTATGTTTACCTGGTCACCTTCAAGCAGCTGCAAACTTGGACACTTTCCACTCATGGGAGTGGAGGTGGAGGCACATTGGTAAATGACACTGAGGTATGGGGGGTATTCACAACCTTTCCTGTATTTGAAGTAGTTCACTCAGACAACTCCAGCAAAATAAATCTTCCCCTTGCACCAGACTCAACCCTGTTTTCATGGCAGTTCTCTACTTAAGAATTCTCGTGGATAAACACTGGGAGGCACCAAGAAGCCCATCTTGTGTAGGGCATAAACCTAAAGAAGCACAAAAGAAGCTGTAAAGGATTATTTACTGGGGTGCTTAAGTTCAAGTGTGACCTTGGTCATACAAAGAAGTGTGGTTCAGGTGGACACTGTCTATTCACTTCTGAAGTCTCAGCATAGAGCCCAAGTTATTAGGTGCTGGATTCAGCTCTGAGCAATGGCCATGCTGGAGTATGAACAGCTGTGAAAGATACAACAGTGCAGGTAGGAAAAACTGGGATGTGAATCCAACTGGTAAAGGGCTGCTTAACACCAGACTTGACTACCCTGAGCTGGGGTTCAGAGCAGTACATGTATATAAAAGGTTTCAGTGGTTTTGGGGGAGACACTGGATTTTGCATTTGATCTATTTTGAAAGAGGCCATGAGCACATTTAAAAACATAGTTCTGTTGAGAGCTCTCCTAGCCATGCCAAACTTATGGGCAAAACATTTTAGCTGGTCCCTCCTAGGAAGGAAGGGAGTCTGGAGTCACTGATGCTGCTCAGTTTTAGTCTGGCAGGTAGGATAAACACCCCAGATCTTCCCAGGTAACCTCTGGAAGAATGCAGTGGACAGTGCTTCTCCATAACAGTCCTTGAAGGCTAATGGTTACTTTGTCTTTGCAAGGGTCCCAGCTGAAGTTTCTGCCCTCAGCCTTGATTCCAGTGCCATTTGTTTGAGGAGACGGGAGAGAAGCAAAGCTCCAAGCTCTGAATCTTCTCACAGCTCTTTGGTGAAACAGGAGCAAAAAATGGTATTTTCCATCTTAGAGAGGCCAACAGGTGCCTGCAGTCCCAAGAAAGGACTGATGGGTTTCAGCCAGTTTGCAGAGATCTCCCAGGGAAAGAGAAGGAAAAATGAATACTGTCAGTGATTGAAAATTGCTCTGCAATGAGTGTAGGGAGATAAAGTGGTTGCAGATAGAGGCTTGTTCTTGAATTACAGCATCAGGAAGATGGTGAGAGGTGCCTCCTGTGCAGGCACCTTGGCAGGCAGTGCTGCTCCTTGCTGAGAGGGATGCTCAGGCCAGAGGRGCTGCCTAGCCCAGAGAAAAGAGCAGTGCCTTCTACTTCCTTCTTGGCCTTCCCTTTGGAGGTTTGCTGACTCCTGCAGCCTGGCCTCTGGTTAGCTGAGCAGCATCTGTGTCAAGTGGAAAATGTGTGTGAGCGCCGGGGCTGGGGCACAGAGCCACAGCTGGGCTTAGGGCCCTGAAGCCGTGTTGTCTGAGCCAGTAGCTGCTCTGTGGGTTCAGGGAGCTTTCCTTGGAGCTGTGGCAGCCTTGCAGRGAAAACAATCAGAGTTGGAGGGGGTGTGTGTTTGGCAAGCAGCTAAAGACCTCTTCTTGCCCACCCCCCAGTGATGCTGGGGTATGTTCCTGCAGACACAGGGAGTCAGCAATTTGTGGTGAGCTCCACTGCCTGTAGCTGAGTGAGGAGCCTCAGCACAGCTGGGAATGAGAAGACACATGACAATGTGACAACTAGGGAGATGGAACTTGGCTGGCAAAGAGGCAGGAGTGAGGGAAACACTGGGATGCCATCTGACTCTGGGTACCCTGTGCCAGGAAGTTGGCTTCTCCGAGCCGCAGAGAGGTGCTTCATGCCCACGGCACCCACTCCTCGGCTGGTGCCGAAAAAGGGCTGGGTTGCTCAGCTTTGCACTCCCATGGTGGTGTGAGACAACTGCTGGGCTCAGCCTCTTCCCTGAAGCCAAGGCTTTTTCATCTGGTTTCTTGCTGCTGCAACAGGGGGTGGCAGCCTGAGAAACTTGGTCTCTGCTGGTGATTCTTTTCGGGGACATCAATAACGTCCCCAAGGCAAACAAGAGTGCCTGGAACAGTCTTGCAAAATGAGGGAGGCTGCAAAAAATCTAGTGGTGTCAATCCCAATGTTGCTGGAACCTGAGAATTGCAGCTGCAGGAGCAACAGGATTCAGAGGGCTCTGCTGGAAAAATGAGGCACGGAGGGGCTGGCAAGAAGTTGTTGCTAACAGTGTAAGACCTCTGGCCGAGTGGCTCTGAGTCCAGCCATGCCATAGATCCATGGAGCAGCTTCTCATTTGCCCCTTCTGTGATGATGGAAACATTGCACAATCGTATCTTCCTTGTGGGGAGAGAGGGGAACTGTCCTCCCATCAAAGAGACTGAGACCACCAGACACAGCCCCGAGGTACAAGAACATTAAACAAGTCTATGAAGAACATTTCTGTGAACTGTTTGCTAGGGGCCAGGTCAGAAACTCAGTGAATAGTCCTCATTTCTCTCTCTTCTCCAGGGACTTGTACCAGAGGCACATCCCAGAGCACAGCACCCATATAAAGCCCAAGCTTTGTAATGCTTTTGATTTTGCTCTGCTGGAGATGATCTCCTCTCAAAGAGTGAGGCCACCCAAGTGCATTCACCAGCTTCTAACAGACTCTTTGTAAGGAGGCATAGCTGTCCCTTCCTGTCCCCTGTTGGAAATGACAGCCCTAGCAAGGCAGTTGGGATGCTCAGGATGGAGTCTCACAGGCTGTGACTTTTTTGGCACTGAGTTTGCATTCTGCCTGTGGCTGCTGGTGAGGTTCTGTTAGCTGTTTCACTCCAGCAAAGCTTTCTTGTGTTCCCATGGGTAGCTGAGAGGCATCTCCAAGCCCAATAATGTCTGGGCTCAGAGGGGTGCAGCACCTCAGACGCTGTGGGAAGTGTGGTTTGATTTTTGGCTTGCTGCATATTAGCTCTTGCTATTCCTTGATCAAGGCTGTGACCCTTGGGCAGCCTGGCCTTAGAGCCTAAACGCAGTGTAGTAAGTGATGGTCCGCCTGTATGTGGATTGATATGGCTGAGTTCATCTCACCCTACTGTGAGATCCCTGTTACACCCAGATCCCTGATCCAGACTGTATCCTCTCTCTAAATCCTTTTCACAAGTCTGGCAGTAGTTTCCTATCTTTGGGACCTCTTCCCTTTGMGCAAACTCAGTGGAAAGTGCCTATGGGTTTCAGAGCTGCTAAGGGGAGGGGCAGATGCAGAATGTGTGACATGCAGGCAGTGAGATTGCATAAGCCCGTTCATTTAGGGAATAATGTTAAAAATAAAAGGCTGTAAAAGAGGAGGGATGAGAAGGTGGTGTTTGCAGGCAGCCTGGCAGCCATCTGGGTTCTTGGTTGGTTGGTTTAAGAAATACAAAGCAAAGTTGTCGGCAAACAATAAACTATGAGCCCTTGCCACCCATCCCTCTGTTTATCCTGAGAACAGGGTCATGGAAACTTTCCCTTTCTGTTATTGTTTCAATGGAAACACTTTGCCCTCTTCAACGTTCCTCAGAAAGGATGCATCATGCGTGTAATTAAACCTCCACGCAAACGATTTTTTCCTTTCCTAGCCAGAGCTTTTCCACTGCAGCCTGACTTGACTCTAAGGAGCCTTTCTGCCCTTCTTATACATAGCCCTTGGGCTGAGCCACTGGAGGGTAGGGTGAGTGTCTTCCCATGCATGGCTTTTTTTTTTTTAATGCTGTTTGGGTATGCTCTGGTGCTACTGCTGCTTTCTGTGCTCTGCCTCATCCTGCTTCCTTCTACACTCTGCTCTGTGTTGGAAGGGGACAGGGCAGGATGATGGGTACCAAAGTGCCTGCAGAGCTGTCTCACATCTGGTTCATTTTCCTTTCTCAGAAGGATCCTGCTGAAACTCATCCCGTGGCTGAGGCCCTTCAAAGGGCATGTCGTGTCTCGTGTGGATGCTCTGGTGGCTAATCACATTTCTCTTGTAAGAGCAGGATTCAATTCTAGACAAACATTCCCAAATGTTGGTGTCTAGCTATCACCTTGAGGTCCCATTATGGCAGTTGGTTGAAAGAAACCACCTGGTTAAAAAACTCACACGGCAGAGCAAACATACATCATACCAGTCATGTTTCCTAGGAAGTCATGGTAACAGGAGGTGGCAGGCAAAAACAGGTAAGTCCTGGCTATGGTCTGTGACTGCATGGCACAAAATGAGCATCACTCTCTGAGATGACTGTACAACCCTTCTATGAGCTTGGAGGTGACGTGGTTGTGGTCCAAGTAGAGCAAAGCCATGGAGACTTTTGTCCAGATAGACACATGGGATGCTCTGTCTCCCACCTCAAAGATTACACAAGGGGTTTGGCAGGTGCAGCTGGTCATGACAGCAGGGGATGTGCCTGCATTGAATGCAGGATGGAGAGCAGACACCAGAAATTCTCAGAAGTGTGGTGGCTTGCAAGATGGTGAAGTGCAGATGTGCTTGCAGTCATGAAAGAGAAGAAATGAGGTCTTGGGCATCAGCAGAGAGGTCATCCTGGAAGCCAGAAAGGAATTAGCCCATTCCTCTGCTCCTTTTAGCCACACAAAATTGGCCCAGTGCATTGTGGCAGTTTATTGCTTTCCTCTGAGGCATTAAGTTTTGGCTGTTGTCAGAGAAAGGATATCACGTTGGTCTGGGACGGAAATCTTCATTCCTGTGAGTGGAAGTGCCAATATTTCATGGGATGAGAACACACAGGCCAGAAAAGCTTTTGCCTCAATGAATTTTCTTTTCTCGGGAAAGGTCAGTCTAAGGGGAACATCCATTTCCACCCCATAACTTTCTACCTGCCTTGCTGCTGGATGAGTGGCTGTAGAGCATGGGGACAAGCAACCCCAAACCTCAGTCCTCATCTGATCCTAGTTAGCCACCTTAGCAATGAAACGGATCCCCTTTGTCTCTTGATGGGGCTCTATAGGCAGAATTAGGCTCAACTGCCAAAGTTCCCAATGCTTTGAAATACCTCTGTTGCAATGAAAAATGTCTGTGCTTACGTTGTGGGTTCAGGCTTCAGGCCTATGAGATGTTCAGAACATGAGGGAAAGMACTGACTGGGTTTCCCGTTCCACTCCTCTCAATCTCTTTGGCTGTTTGACCTTTTTGGAGTTAATTTGTTTGTTTTCTTCAGATTCAGACTTTGTGTGACTGTGTAGGAGCTGATGGAGTTAGTTACTCCCAGGCTGAACATTCATTTCTTTATTATCTGAAGAAAGCAGTTCATGTGCCCCTAAACTGAGGCTGTGTAACTTTTCTCATGTGTTTTAGTACAGGTCTTTAAAAAAAAAAAAAGGCTTTGCTGGAAAATTGCAAGATGAGTCAAATGAGTGCTCAGATGATTCCTTTCCACTGCAAAATTCATGGCTTCTGACTTTTCCTCCCAACTGCATGTTCACCCTGTGAAGCTGCAGATTCTGTTGGTTTGATCACTGAACAGTGATAGTGCCTCTGTTGAGAAAGAAGAGAGCGAATGGTAGAAATCAGGCTCTGCAGGTGGCTCATGTTCAGCCCCAATGTCATTCATCAGCTGACCCACTGAAGTGGGACAGGTCCCACCCCTACAAAGCAAAGGGGCTGCCAGTTTCCTGCCACTTCTTTTAACTAAAGAACAGGTCTCCAATGCCCATTTTGGTTGGACTGGAAATAAAAAGCCTCTTGAAAGTGGTGATGTCATTCTGCACAGCCTGGAATCAACAGCATGGGAGTGATGGTGGCATGAAGTGAGCTTGTCTTCTGTCACCTCCAAGGTGTCACTGCAGCAGAGATTTCTGGTATAGCAAGAAAATGACCTGCTTCCTAGGTCTGGTCCCCCTTAGCCTGGATACTCCACTCATCCAAAATGTTGGCCATTGGTAGAGTGGGCATCAAATACAGCAGACCCCCAGATCTGCTTCCAGTTCCATGGCAACTGGGTAGGGCGGGATTGTCCTTCAGGCTGTCTAGGCCACAAGTCGGTACAACTCTGTTTGGACTTCGTCATGCTCAGGTACCATGAGTACATAACTAGAGCAGTACTTGGGACAGAGAGATCAGCTGCAATGTGAGGTTCCTGCCTAGACCAGGCTCATGGCTCCTTGGCTTTTGGGGGCAGAAACTCTCCCCTGTTATAGGAGGGCACAGTGACCTACTGCAGCAAGGATCTAATTAACTGCATATCACTAATGATTGGCAATGAACAGGTTAAAAGTCAAAATGCCAGCACAGCCTTAGCTGTGCCTCCTTTTGAGTTCACAAGCTGGTGGAGT
Source organism: Amblyornis subalaris (assembly GCA_018881555.1). Lineage (NCBI taxonomy): Eukaryota > Metazoa > Chordata > Aves > Passeriformes > Ptilonorhynchidae > Amblyornis > Amblyornis subalaris. The sequence continues at coordinate 3,169,974 of JACAXG010000025.1, forward strand.
TGCAGTATCTACAGACTGTATTGGAGCATAGCATTATGTCATACAATCTTGGAGCAAAAGAAGGTAAAAGGAAGGAAAAAAAAAAGGTGGGTAATGATGGAGAGTAGAGGTCTGAAAGGGAGAAGGAAAAGAGAGAGCAGGCATGAAACAGAGCAAAAGCTTGGTTTGGCAGAAGAAGAGTTGGCTTGCCAGGTAAGGAGTTTTTTTCCGCTCCAAGTGCTCCCCAGCTCTAATTTATACAATATAAATAATTAAAAGCTGTGCAGGCCCAGTGCTAATCCTTGTGGTATTCCATAAGCAACTTCCTTCCCGCTTAGAAAGAATTCCATTGAGAATTATCTGACAGTTCTTGCTCTGCAGCCAATTTTCCGCTCCCTTCAGTGCATGGAGTCTGAGCTCTCCTTTTCCTTAGTTCAGCCTTCCCCAAATTGCATGGCAGAAAAAACCCACAATGTGAGGTCCACTTCCTCTCATCCTGGAGCTATCTGTGCTGCTAAAATCTCATAGCAGACTTAGAGGGAAGAGAAGATCTYGTGGAAAAGCTGTGATTTCTGAAAGCGAATTCAACCACACCACATCCATTTGGTCACATAAATCAGTTCTACAATGGTCCTGCCATACCATGGCAGCCAAAGCCTGACAGTCTAAATTGATATGGTGCTGTGGTATTATCTCAGCAGCACAGGGCACTAATGGAGGTCAGCTTAACCTGTCCAAATGCATTCTGTGGTAGCAGCAGCAACAGGATGGAGACCCTCGAATAAAGAAGAGGTTGTTCTTTCTTCCTTTCACTGTACTAAATTGAATGGATCTGCCTTGCTGTCRCTAGGAAGATATGGGCTTAGAAGAAATTGCAGAGAAATAATAAAACTCAGTGGTGTGTATCCCATGCACAAGATGGAAGATTTCGCTGGTGCTTCAGGAAAGATTGATTATTTTTGGCCTGAAAAAATTGGGATGTAACTCCGAAAAAGGCTGCTTAGCTGCAATCCCTGCTCCTCAGCACTGGGGGACAGATCAGCTCTAGGCAATCTTCCCCCAGAGAGTGAGCCAAGCCTAAAAGGCTATCAGCCATGTGTTGCTGGAATGGCACATCTAGTCTGGATGCTAACATTTTGAAATGGAGAAGGGAGAAAATAAAAGTATATTTGGGGAGATGGGTTGTAAAAGCTGAAGGAGACTCTTCAAGCAAGAAATTACTTGACTCCGAGCAAAGGTGTAAGATTATCACGCATTTAGGAATTCAGGATCCTGAACTGCTATGCTCAGGCTTTCTAAGAGGAAGTAAGTGAATTCCTAGTCGCTGAGTTAGAGGTTAGGACTCGAGAARTTGATATGAACTGGCTCAAGTGCAAGAATTGTTTTCAACAGCAGCTTTGAAAACCAAGTATGACTTCAACAGCCAGTTCTACAGAACTGCACCAACCAGTATCACCCTCTGCCCTTACTTGCTTACTGCCTTTAGTAGTTCCAAAGCAGAATAGGACAGGAGCTTGCTTTTCCATCTGGGCTGATGGGCTGTTGTGGTGTCCYCACAGGTACAAACAATGAAACACATACTTACCTACAAATCCTGGGGAAGACAGTGGTAGTCTCTGCATCAGGGCTCATCCGACCTCAGACTAATGGTTGGGTCACCACATCATCCCTGCAGAAGTCGTAGGTTTTTGGGAGAGGGGTGTGAATATTTGAATTTCTTGCCCAGTGTGAAGGATCCACAATTTAAAGGGGAATTGCGGGTGCATGTTTTGCAAAGTGACATTTGAGACTCTATTGTTTGATTTGCCCCTAACATACCATGACCTGCTGGTCCAGTATTGCCTTTGGCATWCCCTGCCCCTGAGATGCTTGGCAAAACAAATGTAAGGGGAAGGCAAGATCTTCCAAGTGAAGATTCGGTAAGGACAGCAGTGAGGCAGCTGTGAGGTGAAACTCATGCCAGTGTTTCTGCAGTGAGGACAATACTACTAATACAACTGCTCCCATAAAAACCCAGGACATGTGCTGCTGTTGTGTGCTCTGGCCAGTCGCCGCTAATGAATCATCCAGCTCCTGGATTGCTCCCATGAAGGGGATGGAAAATGGATCCAATCCAGAGAGATCTTGGAGTTCATTGCAATGTGATAACCCTGTTTACAACTTTAAGAACTCCAGAAATTCAGGAGGTGCTGGCAGAACATCTGCTCATTGTAAGATCTTGCCAGCCACTCTTTGGAGATGTTAGCTCTGTGCTTCATTTGTCCRGTTGAGATGTCTCAGAAACAGCACATTGTTATGTCCTAAGGAAGACTAATGGGTCTAGAAAGAAGTAACTCTACTTCATTTCCCAGTGGAAACTGAGGGCTCTGATAAACATTCGGCAAGTTTTAACTCAAGTAAATGTCCTAGGGCAGAGCAGCTGTGAGCCAGGTGACATACTGCCCCTATCGTTCCCCTGTTTTATAGTTTTTCTTTTCTTGCTGATCGACCTGCAGAAACTCTGAAATTACTGGGGGAAAACATATCTGTGGAAGGTTTTTGATTGGGCCTGAAAAACTTTCCCAAGCACRTGTATTAAGATGTTGGTGCACGTTTTCTGCAGGAAACAGAAAAGGAGAAAAGGTGAATGGGGGTGAAAATAATCCTGGGGTTCACCAAAAGAAGACACTAAAGATGCTTTGGGAATAGATGAAAACCTYGGCTGTACAAGTTACTGTTATAGGGTTACCCGAGGGCAGATGGCCACCCCTCATTTTTGTTGTGGTGGAAAACTCTCTTGAAGTATCTAGCCTTTTGTCTGTGAGTAAGAATTGACTGGCACAGGCAGGACCCTGACTGGGGACTATCTTGAGGGTGGTCTGGTGAGCTGTGTTGCCTCTTGCAGCCATTCAGTGACCAGAGAGAGACATCAGTCTGCTTGTAGGGAGAGGCTGGTGCAGGAGCAGAGTTGGGATCAGAAAAGGAGCTGCCTGGTTGCCCTCACGCTGCTCCTGACCACTGCTCATTCCCCAGGGATTGTGGGGACAGGCTGTGCCCACAAAAGGAGGAGAGCTGCAAGAGGGCACACCATGTTCCACCAGTAATTCCTGTCCCATTGCCCATGGCTGAGGTCCTGAGCGCTCCCAGGCTGCTGAGGATCTGGGCTCCCGTCAGCCACAAGGGCAAAGCCAACCTGACGCCTGTGGGCAGTTTCCCTCTCTCTGGGAATTGCTGGTGGCAGGCAAGGCCCCACAGGGGAGCCTCACAGAACTCAGGGTGACACAGCTGGGCGGTCCTGCTCCCTGTCCTGCTGACCAGGAATGGGATGCTGGAAGTGCTGGAGCTCTGTGGCCATTTTGGGGAGCTAACATATAATTTAAGGTCAGCCCCAGTGCCATTTGGAGAGGAGCTAGTATTTCCTTAACTGAAACAGTGAGTTCTGAATATAATTACAGGATTAAAGGCGTGTTCTGGGGCTGAACTCATGATTTATAAGCAAAGGTTACACTTTCAGTCTGTTTACAAGGGGTCTTGGCCCTGTTTAACCCCTTCTTTGCTGAATACAAATGGTGACTGTGTTATTCCTGTTATGGTGTTCATGCACGGAGTAGAGGGATTTGCCCCTCTACAATTTGTCCACACCAGTGGGGACAGATTAGGGAGCTATTGGATACGCTCATCCCACAGAAGTGACTGTTCTGGTTTTCTTCTTTACTCTGTCCTAGCTGACAAAAGCCCCAAAGCTATAGCCCCAGCAGAAAGTCCCCTAACAAACTTTCAGCTGGTTGTCATTTTTCTAGTTGAAAATCTCTAGTTCTTTCCAAGAACCTTGGTTCTTCCCAAAGGCTTTTTGAGTGGTGGTCTCTGAGCAGTAAGGTTGGAAAAGACAATTAAGAAGATAAATCCTGACACGTGGCAGATAAACCAAACCCTGTAGAAATTTCTCTGGTGATTAATTTGTTGAATTCACCAGTTTGAGGTAAAGCCAAAACCTATCATGGAGAAAGGCTGCCACAATAAAATGCAGGCCAGCAATTCCAGGAAGCTGACTTCATGTCATGACTATCTCTCTTCCCTGACTGCATAGGTATCCGATGATCTTATAGGCCTGGAGAGAAGACAACCAGAATTTCTTGCCTTTTTTTTTTTTTTTTTTAGTGCATAGCATGTGCAATGACTAAATGAAGCATCTAGAGTAGGTCATCTGAATATGAGTTCAGTCTTGCTCTTAAGATTTCAAAGGATGGAAAATCTGCTGCAGTTCCAACGAAATGATTCCAAAAGTGAGTGTACATTTTTTAAATTTGCATTTTATATCCACAGAGGTGTCAAATTTAATTTCCTGCTGTTAGCTCTAGGAATGACTGTCCCAGTTTGCTGCTTTTACCATAGAATTTCTTTAAGAGCTCTGGGTGATTCAGGGCTACTCACAGTCTACATCACTGCCACTTTAGATGGAGATGCACTTGTTGGAGACCTATGGGTTATATTTTTCCAAGAGTATACACAGAGTAGAACTGACACTGTTCTTTTTGTCTAGTTTGTAATTTGCTGTTTCCAGATGGAACAAGATACCAAAGCAATTCAAGCATTTTGCTCCAGGTCCAGGGCTTTGAGTTCAAATTTTCTTTGACACTTTCAGCAAAAGCTTCCTGCCAAACTGTGAGTAAAGAGCTACCTTGTGGCTCTGACTGGGCAGGTCAGAAGTGGTGGAGATGATGTCTCATGTCTTATGAGGAGCAGCAAATCTAATAGGCAAAGAAGGTCTGAAAAGAGATATTATCTACAGTTTGCAAGTGAAAATGGGTTTTATTTACATTCCTCAAAATGGTTTGTGGCCCACTAAGGAATGGACCTGCTAAACCTCAGTCTTGTGTCCCCAGAAGCAGGTGACCCATGATCTATGACCGCAGCCGATGGTGTGGGCAGACAGACAATGAAACATTCCTGCAGGAAAATCCTCCTGCCTAGGCCAGGTAGGCTGGGCACTGGGTGTCAAACTGAGAACAGCTATGCCAGGTTTGTCCCAAAACAATTGTGATCTTTCCTCCTACTTGAAGACAGACTTGTCAATTCTGTATCACACTTCTGGAGTTGCCTCTAGCCTCGGGTAAGAAACATCCCTGTCCCTTGCTTTTGTTTCCTCTGCAGTCTTTGAGGAATGGCGACAATGTGAGTTTGTCTGTAAGCAACAACCCAAGAAGCAAAAAGGAGAGGAGCAATGCAGGCTTGGGAATTCATGTGACCACTGGGCCAAATTGATGTCATGCTCCAAATGTGAGAATTTTTGCGTGGAGTCAATGCCTAGAGCAGTTTATGGTCTGTTTAATGTGTCCTTACAAACAGAAAGGATTTGTGGAGCTGGGAAGCCTTGATGTTTTTATCCAAGATACAGAGCACTGTCGAATGAAAAAGGAGGCTGTACCTCATGTTCGCTTTCTCTGTTTAGATGGTTTAAGGCTGACTAACAGACAACCCAAAAGTTGGATGCGGGTCCCAGTATCCAGTTCACAGGAGGACCTACCATCCTGGGAGTGTTTGTTTTGTGAGCAATGCAGACCCATGCTAGGCCTGGTAAGGTTTATTAGGCAAGTTGGAACGTTAACCTGCATTTACCTGGTCCCTGAACACCTGGCAGGGAACACAAGGATTTCTTAAAAACTTAGAAGTTATCCATTCTTGGCTTAAGTTGTGGTATTGCTCAGCTATTTTTGTTGGCTTGGCAAGTCTCCAACCATCTATCCACCCATCTATCTTGTTTCTATAGTACCAATGCCCCTAGCAGCCTAGAGCATCAGGTTCCAATCTGGAAGAGCTAGACTTCTAGGGAACAATGAAGCAGAGGACATTAGAAACCCTATCATTTGTGTGCCAGGGCAATGTTGTCATTACCACAAGTTTGCAGTGATGTGTCCATCTGGCTCAATCCCTTGGCTGCTAATAACCAGCTGAACAGTGATAGCTGGTTCCACATGGAAGTGGGTTTTAATGGGGCCACATGCATATATCTATGCCCATATTATCTCTGAACAARAAGGAAAGGCAAACTGGAAAAAAAGGAAAAGCTGTTCTCCCAAAGATGGTGACTATGCAAAAGACAGAGTTTATGGTGAATGTCCAGCTGAACACACATTCCTAGTGCAATGATGTGGTTAGAAGAGCTGACACAATCCTTTGAGTAACAGAGACATGAAGGAATTCTGCTGATATCACACCAAATAAAAATGAAGTGAATAGAGTGCTCTGCTTGCAAACTGAAGGTCAGGAGATCAGAAATATCTGGAAATAGTCTTCCTGTGCAACATTGATTTAGACATTGTGGTATATGTTTTTTATTTTTTTGCTTCTGTGATGTTCCTGAGTGACTTGGTGCACAGTGAACATTGCTCATTGGTGGACATTTGAAGGCCAACTCCACTTGAGTTCAGCTGCAAAGTGAGCACTTGCCATTGCACCTGAGTGCTGCCATGGGGTTGTTGGGAACCGAAGAGAACATGTGGTGACTGCTGGTGGAAGCTCTTTTTGATGGACTTGCCCAGCTTGATGCTTTCCTATCCAGGGTACCATGCATTTCAACTTCCAATTGCACCTCCTTTACTCTGACATTGACACCCTGATGGCATTCAGGGCTGGTATGATCCTTCCCTTACTGTGCAGATTAAATGGGATGGTTGCATTTTTCTAGTGGTGTGGGAAGAATCTTTGTCCAGCATGAAGGAAACTGGACTCCCTGGGTTTCTAGTATGTGAGAAAGAAAGCTGATACTTAGAAGGTTGAAGCAACTGCAGCTTCCCTGGGCTCTGCCAGCAAGCACGGCACAGAAACATTGTCTTGGGTGGCAGTGAGAGCACTTTCTGTGCCACAGGGACAAGCCCCAGCATTGCTTCAGTCTTTCTGGCAGGGATGTTTTGGAAGGCTACTCTGCCTGCAGGGTCCTGGTATAGCAGGGAACTTGCGGGCCCTTGGCAGGGGCAAGTGCTGTGATTGCAGGAGGGGGAGAGGAATGATCCTGTGGCTCAGCCGCTAGTCTGGGTCTTGGGAGCCATGGGTTTAACTCTTGGCTCTGCCACTGTCTCCCAGTGGGCAAGGCTTGGAGTGGCACTCTCTAACTCCGTTTCCCAACTGCTCATTGCATGGTATCATGTTATTTTAAAACCCCAACCCATCTGCAGTAAAATGCTTCACATTACATGGCAGCCCACAACTTTGCTTGTGTCTTCAGTGGATAATTTGCAAGGGGACATAGGCCCCAACCAAAATCCTGAAGCCCCTGGTCCCCCAGCATTGGAGTCTGGATCCTGCAGCTTTTGTGAAATTGAAAATGAGGTGCTGCAGCAGCTGAGTCAGCGATCTCTGATAATGTTGCTGTGGTGAAACTTCCTTCTCTGCATGGAGTTTGCATAAAGCCTGCCCAGTACTTAACTCCCTTTTAATGCCACAAAGTATAGCTTGAGTTGGACCTTATTTGAAGCTTAGACCCTGCTGGGAATGGGGTACATGAGGCCTGGGCTGGYGAGGTGGGATCCTCCCTGTAAGTGCAAGAGAGATGGGCAGTTTGTTTTTTCTTGTTATTAATATTCATTATTCATTGATGTGGAGGGAACACTGAAGAATCGGACTCATTCCCCTCCTCACTCCTCTCTCCTTTTGCTTGATGCTATTTAAACCATAAAATTAAGAGCAAGCCAGCCAATTTACAGTCTCCTGCAAGACAAAAATAGGTGGATATAGAGAGATGAATGCAAAGGCACAAGACCATATGGTCTCAGGGTTTCATGACAATCTTTGCGGGGATCTCAGTCTTGGAGAAATTTAGGGAAGGATTTGTCAGGACTGATGGTACAGTCACACCTGTACCACAACACTTGGCCTTGGACATGCTTTTGGCAACGATACATAGCCAAAGTGGGAGAACAGACAAAAAATCTGGAAGTGAGCCGGAGAAACTGTGGAAGTATGAGAAGATCACCAAATTGAAGGACAGCTGGCTGGGGAAAGAAGTGACAGAAATCTGTGCTGCAAACAAAGGACATAACCTTCTTCAGGAGATGCCGAGGGTCCAGAAGAACAGCATACAGTTTAAGAAAAGGATTGCATAGACATATGCCATGGTGGGACAGCCAAACTTCCTTCCATACAAACTGCCATCTGTTGGGACAATGATATTTTAGCATTATGGTAGCACCTGTAGATCCTAAATGGGACCAGGGGCGCTTTGCAGCTGACACTGGAACACCCCATGACTCTGGAGGTCCAACATGTGAGATGTGGCCCCATCAGTGTGGAAGAAAGATGGGGAGGGCGGAGGCTATGCCTTCCCAACAGACACCCCAAAACCCTGGCAACACTGTGTCAAAAAAGCTGAGAGGTCAGCAGGCGAGTGAAGGAGTAACAAGGCTTTACCCCAATGGACAGTCAGAAAGCAAATCTCTGGCCATTACATTCTCTGCAGATACTCTCTGTTTCAGGGAACCACCATCATTTGAGCTATTTTAAGACCAGACTGGATTGAGCTCTAGGAAATATACCGTAAGGAGCTGCCCCAGGACTGGCAGGGAAAGATGCCAGCTGGTCAAAGTCTTTTCAGTAATGTTGCTGTTTGTACGAATGTTTATATTTCCTTGCCAGCTCTGTGGACAATTAAGAAAAGGCTTGGCTGAGATGTGAGCTGTCATTATTGGTCTAGACGCTGGATTGGCTCCACATCATAAAAGTCTTAAAGATGGAGTGAGCTGTATGAGGCAGTCACTTGCAAACTGTAGAGTTTTGCATTCTGCAAATCTATAAATACAGCTGGCGAGATAAATGAAAGAAACGATGCACAAGATTGCTCCCTTGTGCATCCATGGCCAATGGCTTTACCAAGAGGTTGCATGTTAGTCACTGGGAGACCAGTCAGCAGCTCTGGTTTCTATACATATGCTTCCACTGAAAAGGGAAAAAAAAAAAAAAAGACAGCAGTAGCTCAATTTTCTTTTCTGGCTTTGCTTTAAAAGCTTGTTGAGTTTCTCTGACTCCTGTTGCTGTCAAGTGGTGCTTAACACTTCCAAAAAATTGCTAGCACAATTGCTGGAGCTTTGGCAAATGTCAGGACTGTTAGATTTGACCACTGGAGAGCGGTTTGTGTCTTACCTCCATGAGCCCAACATCTAACGTAAGGTGGAGAAAAGTTGGAAGGGGAGGCTGAAGGGAAGTGACTCATTGGAAGCCACTCAACCATGTCGAAGCACTGCTAGGAGATAGTTCTGAGATAAAATGGGAACCTGATCTTTTCTCCTTCACTTGGCCTCTTCCTTGGCTTTGGGGAGAGAGTTGTGTTAGCAGTCAATGGTGAAGTTCATGGTTTGAAGGCTTGTTTTTAATTTCCTATTTCCACTGTGCTGGTTAGCGAAACTTCCACCTGAAGAGAGATCCAAAATTTGCCTGGGGTGCATGACATCAGCCTGATCTCATCTCTGCTCATTTATTCGTTCTGGTTATCTCTGGCTTCAGTCTTACTTCATTCAGATAATTGCATACACTCTCCTTAGGGTCTCACTGGTTCTGTCACCAGCCTTGCCAGCAACGCCCCCTCCTCGTGTTACCTTGTTATTATTAATGCTAATGAGGAGGTGGAGGAAATAAGCCTTGGGGTAGACTGAGGCTCATGAACTGCTTTCTCCTTGCCAGTATCTCTCTAGGCCCTGTCCCAGTGCCACTTTATCCAGTGGAGAGTGCTTTCACAGTGCTGTTCACCTGCCCACACCTAAGACAGTCCTTGGGTCCARGAAATGGCTTTGGTGGATGTCTCCATTTATGCTCAGATAATATATCTTAAACATTCATTTCTTTAACCTACCCTGCAGGTGGACTTTGGAGTCACTAGGTTATCTGAGGAAATTATCTTTCCCCCTGCCTTATGATTTGTGTTTTCCCTCCAGTTCCTATCTGTGTTGTAAAAACCACTAGGGTAGAAGATGCCCTTTACAGACATGTTTGTGCTGAATAGAGATGTGGGGTGTGTGTGTACAAGCTCTGCCATGGTAGAGGTACAAACAGCCTTGCCCCGCTCCCCAGACCCATCAGGTGGTGGGACTGACTGCTGGAATTTCATATCTGTGTCTCACACTCCTTTGTCAGGGGTGGTCAGAAGCAGGGAAGAGCTTTGGTAAGAGAAATAAGCAGACTAGAACTCTTCGTGTGGGAAACAAGATGGCCAAGGGAGGATTTTATAAATATCTGTAAAAGCAGGAAAAGTATGAAGAACACAAATAAGCAAGGAGAAAAATATAAACTCCTGAAAATTAACCAAAGGAGCTTCTTGCCATGGGAGGCTAGGAAGGGTAGAAAGCTGGCATGGGTTCAAAAACTAACTGGATAAATAAAGGGCTTTTTAACACAGAGCCACTGTCTTACTGGAGAGTGGGAGAACACTCCAGGAAAGCGTCACTGTGCACTTGCCTGGCACTTATATTCTTCTCTGGGCACCTGTTACTGCATAATGTCAAAGAAAAGGTATTGGGTCCTTTAGGCTGATCAGATCTGGCTGTATTCATGCGCTAATGAAATCAGCACAGTCCCAACCATGTAGTGAGCGCCGAGGGTCTGGTCCAAAGCTGGGTCTGCAAGGTAGCTTGGAGCAACGCAGGGAAATCAGATCTTGCTTGCTTAAAATCAAAACCAGACTTAGGAAGCAATCCCAGAGCAGGAGCGCCGTTCTCCAGGAAAGTTTCCAAAACCAACTCCTGGCCTTGGAGAATAAGATGGCAAACCACCAATAAATAAATAAGTAGATAAAGAAGTAAATGCAAAACCTGTGAAGAAATCTCCYAGAACAAATGGCAGGAATACTTCCAGTTTTCAGGCCACCTGCTTGTCATCTATCACTTAGAAAAAATGAGTGTTCTTTAAATATTCATATGGGGAAAACAGACCCACCCTCCTGGATTTCCATGGTGATTTATGCTGCGGCATTTTCAAGGTCATCCATTGCCTAAATCCCTTGTCTGTCTGAGGCCTGGGTCCTGCAAGGAACCCGATCCCCATGATCATATATATTAGAAGGGATAGGGCCTGTTTCCATATGTGTCTTAGTGCTGGCATCTGAATTTCAAATGAATGTGCTGATTCCTCAGTCTGTACTCAGACACCAGCACTCTYCTTTGGCTGTTCTAGTTAAGGTTTTTATATGAAGCATTTTCAGTTGAGGAGCTTTCAGTGGCGCTATTCTCAAAGGCACATCTTGGAGTCGTGTTTCAGTCTCTTATGGGCAGCTCGTAAACCCTCCCTGTGGGTTGTAACTTGACACGTTCAAGTTGTGTTCCTGTTCCATAAGGAAACAGAGCTCTGTTAAAGGAGTCCTGCCACTCTGGAGAGTCGAGAAAAAGATAAAGTCAATATATGCATCCACTGGTATTTTCTTGCTTGTTTGTTTTTTTGAAATAAAATTAAGAGTTTATGGCGTGTGATGATTAGCATAGGAAAGCTTGGGATCAATAAATAGAGAAATTTTTTTTTTTTTTTTTAGACTAGAAGGGTTCATCGCCTTTCAGGGATGAAGCAAGAAAGTTTGGATAAACTGATCTCTGGAGATGCCCATTTCCCTGTCCCCTAACAGAACTTGAACAGTCAGATACAACAGTAATCAGTTCTGCCGTGGCCGAGGGTAGGTCTACAGAGTTCTAGTGTGATCAAGGACCAAGAATAGGCACCTTAAATCTCTCTCACCTTCAGCCTCTGCTGGAATAGCTAGAGCATGCACAGTCCAGGCTTTACTCTGGAGCTCTCAGGAAATGGGAGAAGGGTATGACCAAATTCAACTGCACACTTAATACCCACTGTGCTTGTCTTTGAGGTTGGCATGTGGAACATTGCCAAAAGACCAAAAAGAAACCATGGCTGCATTGATTCGGGCAGCACTTAACCGTCCTGATCAGAAAAATCCCAAATGCTGTACCAAAAGTTACCTTGTTTTGTTTCTTCAAGTGGAAAAGTTAATGGAAGTATAATGGAAGGGGATGCCCCAGGGTTTTTTTTTTCTCCCTTTCTTTCCCTCATTAGCCAAAAATCTGCTTTGTCAGTACCTTTTCGAATATACCTGTCTGCGACAGGCCTCTCAACACAGGCTTTTGTGTTTTGCTTGGTATGGGGGGGAAAAAACTCCCCAACAACAGGGCAGATCTATTAACTCTTTTGGGACTGACTAATACATCAGGTTGYGATAAGGTGCAAGGCAAGTGAACTTGCACAACACTTCCCAAGGAGCTGGTCATGAACAGGGGGAGCACAGCAGCAGCTTGGCCCCAAGAGCAGCTGGGGATTGGGTAACTTGAAATTGCCCGCTCCAGCTACAGCCTCCTTTGCCTTTAGCATGGAGGTGGGGCCAGAGCAGGCATGTGTCTACAGATATACCCTGCCAGGGCAATTGTTTGTGGATGAATAGGAAGGAGAGCTCCTCCTTTGAGCTCTGCACATCCACGCTGCACCTCTGCATTCTCCAGCAGAAGGCACAACATGGCATGGAGGAGTGACAGCATGCTTTCTGCATTACTGTGCTCTCTGTATTAGTTTTTCTCCTTTATAAAATTCAGCTTTGGAAAAATTGGCTTATTTAGCTGAGTTCAGATCCCAGGGCCTTCCAGCTGAAACTGGAAAAAATGAAGGAATTTCTTTATTCTCAGTGTTGTTTAACCTTAGCAGCAGAGCTCAAGTGAGCTGAGAGCACAGGAAGGGAAATGCTATTTTTGCTGCTTCTGTACCTGCTTGTGCTGACCTTATAAATGGACTTGTCTTGGTCTCCCAGACTACAAGCTTATCTATTGCCATGGAATTCACCCCATAAAACATGAAGCCACAATTGAATCCTGATTTATATTGTCTGAAGTGAATATATGTCCTTGCCTACCAGGATACCTGTGTCCTGGTGGAGGACTTTTTACCCCCTTTACTCTTAGTATACCATGCTCTCACCACCAGATTTCCTGTTTCTTACCTTGGTTTTCTGCCGGATGGATTCATGACAGCATCCATCTGCTCTGCCTTCGAAGTTGCAGAGGTATGTCAAAAGAGTAAGGAACAATATTCAGGTGTGAACAAGAATGTGCAAGGTGGGAATTGGGTAAATCAGCAAAGGTCAAACAGAGCTGGCAGGGTCACCCCTGACACCCATGACTAAAGAAACATCCCACCATCTTGAAAAGCCAAGGATCTTGCTCAAGATTCGGAATTACCAAGGCCAGCGTCCTGTGGGAGTGTGAGCTGTAGGCATCATACACTGCAAAATCTGTCTCCTCTCCCTACTCCAGATTAGGACATAGATTCTGCTGCTGTTCCTCTGCTATGTACTTTACTCTGAGCCATCTGCAAAGGAAGGAATGGTCTGTTGCAGGTGAACTTAATCCAGAAAGCTGAGCTGGGATCAGACCACAGTTGTGCTGCATGCCTTGTAGGACTCTACTACTCCAATTAGAGTAGCAAATCAACATATTAACTGCCTACATCCTGTCTTTATCGCTTTGCCTTTATGTGTATTTGGAACAGAACAGAAGCCACAGAAAATAATCCAAAACTTTCTACACATTTTTCCCCACCATTTTCCTCCAAGGATAAACTTAGAAAGACTGTTCCTGGTTTCCATAATATTGGATGAAAATCTGAGCTCTGAACTTATGTTAGGCTATAAATCATGCACCTATTTGGTCCATAGATGCCTGTCCATGTCCTTGTGGGGCTGAATGCTCTCTCAAGGCACACAGACGGCACTGGAAAATCTGATCCTAGGAAATAGGGGACTGGTTTCAGAAGGCTGGAAAAGATCAAAGTTTGAAATGTTTGAATATGGAGTTTGAGACCAAGACGTGGAGTCCTTCTTGAAGACAGAAGGAAAGTAGTCCATGAGAGAGATCCATTGCATGGATGATAGTATCCCTGGTGATGCCAAAGAGACACGGCACGGGGCCAGCAGACAGGTGCATCTCTTCACCTCATAGCACTCCCATCACACAGCAGAGAGAGGAGAAGAAACGTCAGAGGCAGGTCCTTGGTGTGCCTCAGTGAACCTCGCTCTGATGAGTTCCCGGGCTCCCTGGTTTGTTTTTCCTCCAGTTCGGGACTTGGGCCAGATTGTGCTTGGACTGTGAATGCTTCCAGATGTTCTCAGCCCTTGGGGGGACAGAGGCGTGCCAGACTGTAATTGGTATGCAAGCAAACCCATGCAAGGGGCATATAAAACATTACCTATCCCTTGGCCAGTGCCTGGTGCCTGGAGGTCTGCTGGTCGCCAGTGGCAAAGGGGAAGGAAAACATCGCAGCCTGGTGGAATGGTTTCTTTTATTGCTGTGTCCCTTCAGCAAAATGGCCAGTGTGTTAAGTGGCACCTGGATGGAAAGGCAGGAGAATGCAGTAGGAAGAAGCAACGAGAATGCAGTCCAAGCCAAAAGCATTAAAAACCTGAAGGAAAACATTGCTTCTCTTACTGCTGCCAAGTTTATTTCAGTATGTGGCAACCTGGTGAAGTACATTCCTTTATAGGGGAGGAATTACAGAGGACAAGACCTTAAATTCCTCCCATTTGCTCAAGAACTCCGGCAAACACCTCCTCCTTCTTCCCCCTCCTGCTGGTCCAATTTTAAGGAGATTTTAATTTGAGCCCCGAACGCTGGAACATAGACAGGAAACAGCTTATAATTTGCAAAACTGTATATAGTTTCATGGAAAAGCAACATATATACTGAAACCTATGCCTTTCAAATTCTTCCCAGCAGCCATCTCTTCTGGCCTGGGGACAATGGAGTCTCTGTGCTCAGGTCTGTTTTCGGTTGAAGAGGTCCATGACTGGTCTTTTGTGACCAAACAGAATGCGGGAGCGAGCCGGTCGGAGCACTCGGTGCCTTAATTATTTGGGTCACGTGGCTGCTTCCACTGCTGCAAGTGGCAGAGGACATGCAACTGAGGAGCATCATTTCTGCTAAAGGGAGACTTGAAAAAAAACCACACGAGGGAAGTTCAGGCATCTCTCAGAAATCGGAGGCAGGACTCCCATCAGCTTGGAGAGGGCCAGGACTCCAGCCTTCGTGCTGGGATGGATGGATGGATGCATGGATGGAGGGAGGGAGGCAGGGAGAGAGGGAGGGATGCGTGCTTGCATTGATTGCGATGAGGTCATTGTGAGTTAGAAATGCATTTGGCTTTGGCTGCTAAGAAAATTGAGAGTCCCAAAGGCTCTTCTGTTCAGCCTTTGCATTTGCCCTAGAATTTTTGCAGGCACAAAGACAGGCTGAGCAGACAATGGCTTGCTTGACTGGCAAGCACAAATGCGAGCTTTTGCACGTACAAAGGATTGTTTGTGCAAGCAAAAATGTCATGCAGAATGAGGAGCATGTGGCCATGACAGGAGGGACTTCAGAGTGAAGAAATCATGTCCAAACACATCACCAGTTTGATTAAGGAAATTAGGGCAAAACTTTGAAGCATGTATGTTGGCTTTGGAGTGAGAGAGAGGTCTYTTGCCTTTGGTGACCGGGAGACACATTAGCTCTTGAGCTGCAGGGAGCTGGCAATGCTGCTGTTCGATGTGGACATATAAAAGAAACCATCTGTATAGAAGTAAGACGTATCATTTGATTCTGAGCCACATTGCATCCTGCTCGAACACTGATGGCCCAATAGTGTTGGCAAGCTTTAGCCTGGAACCAGATTCTCTGACAGTACAGACATGCAAGTGTGCATGCAAAATGCAYATCTAATTGATCTACTTATTGCTTCAAAGTTATCAGAATTACATAAAATGGAAAACAGAGAGTTTATTTACTTTTTATCACCTGCACTTATAGCAGTGACTAAAATATGCCAGTCATTCAATTGTGTCCAACATCAGGCATCTCGGAGATCTGRTTGGCCCAAAGGATTGTACTGTTTGTCAGGAGTGAGAAAGCCTGGGCTGGGTTTCTGGGCTGTGATGTTCTCTGGTTTACCAAAGATACTTACCTGAAAACCCTTTAAAATCCCAGCTTTGAAACCAGTGCTCTAGAGTCCAAACTCAAAATGCTGGTCTTTGAAACACTATATAATATGAGTGCCCTTGAGCAAAAATCTTAACCTCCATGTTTTTCTCCCTTCTTTTGAAAATTGAAGGTAATTACCCCTAACTATTCTTGTCAATTAGGCACAGCCTAAGGTGGGTGGAATGTCGTGTTTTCCCCTTGGAAGAGGTCTATGTCTCTTCAATTTATAATCCTCTCTTGTTGCAACTGAGGCTCATGTAGCTACTGTTTAACCATAGCCACCCATGATTTTAGGCTACTTTCTGTTGTCCCAGCAGACGCCTCTGTGGCCACACAGGCAGCACCATAATATCAAGACTTTTTTAAAATGGATGCTGAAACTCAGATGCAGGATGCTTGGTGTCTGAAGATGACATTTTGTGGGTGAGCATTCAGGACTGCTGTTACGCCTTGTCTAAGGCATGGCGGCATTGGGACCCTATGGCTTTCCTTGAAAGTGCTCCTCCACCTCGTGGTGTGTAGAGCATCACCCATGCATGCCCCCCAAATCGGAAATTTAAAGCACACATCAAGTAGAACTTGCCCTATATGGTGGTCAAGGTTAATGAGGAGGTACAGAGAGCTGGATCAGGAATATCATAACCCCTTATGGGCCTTGAAAAAGACACTGGGACTTACTGGCATTTTTCCAGTTAATTACCTGCAAGAAGAAAGGCTAGGGCTTGGCTTTTGAAATGCAAAATGAGGTATTATGCAAAAAGAAGACAGAATTTAAATCTAAAGAACAGTCAGATCCCTGTGGTTTTAGGGGCACTTTTCTCTGCTTGGATTGTCTGGGCTGCTCCCTGTTGGGATGAGAGGCTTTGTCCTGCCTGGGATTGTGACTACAGCACCCACTTAAGGGTTAAGTTGCATGGAAAACTAACTACGGACAAGCAGCTGTATGTGTGTGCAAGAGATGAGCAGGGCACCGACGAACCTGGCTTGAACAAAACAGCTCCAGACTTCCTGCAGCACTGAAAAACTCTCACGGCACTTTTCTTGTAGCACACAAATGACAGCAGCCTCCTGACTTTCCCAGTAGCACCAGGCATTATGTCCCTTCAGAACATCTGGTGCTTTTGCCCGAGCAAGAAGGAGACTGCTCCCAAGTTATCTTCTCTGCTCCTCCTGGATTGACTTCTGTGTTTCTGGGGAATGCTGTGGGAGAGCAGCAAGAACACCTAGAGGAAGGGGGCGAGGTTCCTGGCCTCAAGAGGATTTAGAGATGTTGCCGTGTTCTGCAGATGCACCCATGTGTCACAGCACTACCACAGGAGTCTTTTTGAAGTGCAGCTGGGAGCATAGTCCATCATTCCAAGACCTGTCATGAAGGCAAAATGTGTGTAGAGGCGAGGTGAAAAAGGAGTCATAAGGGCCTTTCAGTACATGATCAGATGCAGAGGTTCTGCAGCTGGGAGAGAAGACATGCCAGCAGTTTAAATATGCTGATATGCAGGAGGAAAATCAATGGAACCTAATGAATCTGGTCCATTTCAAGTCAACCTATCCTCTCAGCTGTGAGGGAACAAGGGTTGTTCATAGTTTTGGACATGACACCAGCCAACTCATGAGTGAGGTCTGATTCCAGAATTTAGAAATTTGGAGCCCCCCGGTTCAGCTGTGTCATTTCTAGTTATTATAATATGGCTCAGATCTCCAAATAAGCCAAATGGGTCCGAGTTCTAAGCAAAAATTCAGTTTATATTTCTTTTGAAGAAGAGTCCAGGGACAGTCTGTCCATTTGCAATTGTCTATTACAATGAGAGAGAAAAACTGGATCGAATTCTGGCTCTAAAATTCCACAGGAATGGGTTTTCTGGTTATTATTTCATTAGTCTGCTTTCTCCTGAGAAATAGATCTGAGATGATACACATTTTCACAAGAAAGAGCTTGCTGATGTCAATGGGACATTTGCACTGCTGACCAGGTACAATGGGAYGTTGGTGTTTGCCGACAAGGAATGTAGATTCCTTTTGATGCTCTAGTGACATGTAGCTGATCTCAGAGATGTTGGGTGACTGAATGAGTGTCCTTGAAAACAATGTCAAAATGGTTTGGTCCTTTCATAGTGAGGAGCTGGAGTTTTGAAAGTGCCATTTTACCTCTTTTATTGCTGAAAATGGAGAAACATATGAATTCTGGTCCAAGTCAAAATCTACTAATTGTCCATTCTTCTTTCCTCACCGACCCCAAATAATTTATTTCTTGGGATTTAACAGGAAAAGCCAAGCCATTTCAATAAATATGCATGCCAAGGAGATATTATTTAAGCTCTCTAGATATCTGTAGGAGATTTTCCTTTCAGCCTTCTCTAGTAGCAAGAATTGAATCAGTAGGTTGAACATCAGCTTCTTGGAGACCTGTCCTGTGAGGTATTTTAAACACAAATAAGGAAGGCTTCTGCTACTTTCCTATTGTAGTGTGTTAGCCGTATCTACAGTGCCATTTAGTTGAAATATTAAATGATGTAACTCTCTCCCCTGGCCCCCACTTTCAAATAAATGGGTTTTTCCAGTGGTATTTACCTATAATTAATTAATAAAACAGACCCTAGTCTGTTTATTTACTACCCTATGCTCCTTTGTTGTCAGGAAAAGCTGTAGAAAGGGTTACACTAGGATCATAAATAGTTTTAGCTCTCTGATCACAGCTAGGATATTCTTGATCATGGATGTGGACAATTTTATGGAGAGGATATGATTTGATGATCTGCCATAGCAGAGATCTGGATCCTGCATCACAATAGGTCCCCTCACATCCTTGTGCTATTGCAGATATCAAGTATGGCCCTGACTGTCAAATTCACAACATTTTCTTCAATCAACAGTCAACAGCAGGTCTGTGAACCTGCAGCGAAGAAGTTCCTGTCTCTAAGGTCAGATAGAAGATGGAGAAKGGACTTTTGTTTCCAAACACAAAATGATGTAATCTTTAATGCAAGCAGGATATAAAACTATATTCCTAAGTGAAGATGGGAAGTGGTGGGGGGGAGACAAATAATTCCTCGTTCCTCAGTCCAACAGCTTTTGGTTGTTACTGTGAAGCTGCAGCTTTGAGATTCACGTGCTCTTCATGAGATAGGGTTCTTTGCTTTCACTTTCTGAGAAAGAAAACAAACTTCTGAAACAAGGAAGAAAGACCCAAGTTAATGAAAAAAAGCACCCAGAGTCCAATAAGCAAATGAAACATCATTTTTCATTCCTGTGAAGTCTCATGACATCGAAGACAACCCTGTGACTTTTCTGATCCTCTGGGTGTAGGAGAGCCCACTTTGGGATGCCCCAAAACTTACGTTTGGAAACGCTGCAACAACTGAAAAGTCAGACCAGCCTTGGTCTGCTCTCAGCCCCTGGAGCTGGWACAAATGCTTTTCCAGGTCAGAATTTCGACGAACCGAAGTGATCATCACCCTTCCCTGAAGCCCAGGTCCTCTGGCAGTGGAGACATCTGGAAGCCTACACGTGTCCCTGCTAAACAGTTCTGAGTCCTTCTCYGGAGGCATGGCATCACCCTCCCGCTGCCCGCCCGCCTGTTCTCTGGGCGATCAGCTGCAGAGGGTGCTCTTGCTCTGCCTGAAAACAGAAAGTTTGGGTAACTCCCGTCCCATCTCCTCCCTTCCACCCCCTCCTTCTAAACGCGAGCAAACAAATGAGCCTGCTGCGACCTGGGTTCTGCCTTGGAAGGAGGGAGCCAGCGGTGAAGAGCCATTTCGGAACACGCCCCTCCCCGCTTGCGGGGGGAGCCTGGGGTCGAGCTCGGTGCCTGGGGGGGCTGCGTGGATGGGGGCCAGGCAGGGAGGGCAGGGGGCTGCTGCTGGAGAGGAATGCTGTCAGCAGTGGTGCGGGCGACAGGAGAGCTGCTCTTCTCTCACGTCTGGCCCGGGAGATCTTGACCCGGCAGCTCAGCCCCGGGGCTGCGGCTCTCCTCAGGCTGTGCCGTCGTCCTGCTCTGCGGGAGAAGCGGGCTGTTTCTGAACCAGATTTGGGTCAGGGCGTTCATTAAAGCACCCCAGGATGCCTCGGCGTTTCTAGCTGCTGGGCACAGAGGTGCAGGCAGAGCAATCTGTCGAGAAAGCATTTGCTCGACGTGCTGCTCGCCTCTGGAACACCTCAGTGCACGGTGGGTCTTGTGTGCAAATACATCTCGAATGTTTCAGAGAACGGGGAACTTTAGAGCCACAGAAAACAGATGGGAGGAATCCTGAGAGGCACTTCACTGCACTGACCTTCCTCATGACAATGGCAGCTGCAGCTCAAATGAAAGCAGCCTTTGCCTGGACTRCTCTCAAAATCCCCCAGTGATGGAGATTTCACAAACTTTCCAGGCCATCTGTCCCAGAATTTTGCTCTTCTTGCTTTGGTGGTAGTATCCGGATTACATTTCTTGTTCCTCATGACTAATCAGTCACCAAAGATACAGAGGATTTTCTCTCCTCCATTATGTGAATGTGCACAATAATTAGTAAATAATAAATCAATGTTGTGTTTTGCATCTTGTGTGCTGATTTGAAGACAGGTTTAATAAGGTTTGTGTGCACCTGCTACTTGTGTTTCTCCATGTGGAAAAGCACATGCCACTGAAATGCAATGCTGCTGGCAGCAAGGACACCGAATAGTGAAGGGGCCGGTGTGGTGACGTGCTGAGGGTTTCCCTGAGAGCTGGGGAGGCTCACCCTTTTTTGGAAAGGTTCTCCACAAAGATCTCAAATCGGTTAGGGACAGTCATGTTTGATGATGGCCATGATGTAAAACTTTCCTCCAGTCAAATCCATTTACGGCTAGGAGTGAGAAAGTATGGCATAGGATGAAATTAGAAGTGGAATTTGTTTCACAGCACTTCATCCTAAGCTTTAAGCAGATGTAATCTTTTCTCATTCTCTAGGCTCGTRCTATAATCAAAGGTGAAGGACTGGTGTCCCTAGAGGATCTTCTTCTCCCTTCTAAAGTGAATTTTTAAATTAGGTGGTAATGGGAGCAAAATATAGTCACTTCTAATTTATTCTCTTTTGTTTTACAATACAGRCTTGCAAACTTCCTAAGGCTTCCCATACACTGATGTCAGGCTAGCCAAACAGTCAAAAGCTGTTAGTATTCTAAAACAGTTGGAAATATGAATAATTTGTGGAACAGAATTTGCTTGCTTAAGAAATTCACAAATAAATCCTCCATACTGAACCCTTGTGAGAATACTGAAGTCTTGGTCATGACCAGTTGCTAAGACAAAAAGCCGCAGTCACCAAGTAAATCTCTTGAGCATCATTTGAACTTGTATTATGTGTAGCTAGCCCTTGAAAGCAAGCTGCTTTCTGCCATCCCCCGAAGACCTGTGGTCATGGAACATTTATCCATTTTTCTACATGATTTCAAAATGTGTTATTATTTACTTTGATGAACACTCAACATGAGTGCCATGTTTAGGAAATTACAGATATCAAAGTGGAGAAGTAATAAAGCTATAAATCTTCTCATCTGTTCTCTCTGTCCACTGAAAGGATAAATCATTAATTGTCACAGCTATATGATTAGTTTAGAACATTTTAGAAAATGGGACCAGTGGTTTCTTCTCTCCTGGGAGACTAATCTAAGGCTAAGTCATTAAGGATGTTTTTCTTAGATCTTTTACCARGAGGCACACTATGCTACTTCTGGTTAAACCATTTTGTAAGTGGGACAGATAAAAATATTCCTTCCAGAGAAGGGGATTCTTATGAAGGCCAACATTACACTTTTGAATCTTCCACTAGTCCATTGCACACTCTCAACTTGCTTTTATTTGATGAAATAAGAAATTGAAAAACCAACACAACCATTTTTCTCCTCCAAAATTTTCCTTGTCAGCTCTGACCAGCTGGCAATTTCCATTTGGATTTATTTCTATGTATTTCCATCCTGGTGCAGAGATTATGACAAAATATTCTTTTATATCCTTTTACTGCAGAAAAAAAGTTATTTTCTTGCCAAGTCAGACACACATTTATGTCAGAAACTGTCACACCTACCTTCTCTCAGCAACTTTCAGTCCATCATGTGAGCTGTAGCCAGTAACCTACACAGGGCAAACACCTCCTTTGTATTGTCAAATTTTATATACCACAGTCTTCAGCTGGAAGGTCTTAATTTAGCATTTGGAGATGGGATCTGAAATACAAATTTCCCATGGATATCTACCCAAGCAGTAGCCCAGTCCTGTTCGGTGTCCTTTCTAATAACAAGTGTATCTTTGGACCACCTATGTAGGACCTGAGAAAAAAGTAGTGTGACCTTTTTGGTGGATGGATGGATAAGAGCCAAAATTCTAGGGGGGTGCTAACTATTTAAGGATGCTTATGTCATGACATAAAGACATCTGTTGTATGTATTTGTTTAGAAGAACTGGGACTAAGGGAATGCTTCGTATCCCAGTCTTGTTCTTTTCCTTCGATATCTCTGTACCCTGGGTCTGTAGAAACACCATGTCAAAATGGGGCCTTGCCCCCATAGTCATGTCACCACTTTGCCAATGGTGGCTAATGACAGATGCTTCTTCACAAGGAAAAATAATTTCTGGATGAACTGGTTGGTGGGAAGTCAGAAAGGCTTGGAAGAATTCAAGGCTGGTGACTGCTCTTGCTACACAAAGTTCTTTAAATACTTATAACTTGAATATTGCAAAGCAAACAGAAGGAAGGTGTGGATGGGCTGTACAAGTTTACCTGCTTTCTTATCTCTTCGAAGTTACCGTAGCCCTTCTAGCAAGGGGAAGAATCCAGTATACCTCACATTTCTAGCTCAAGCCTTTTGTTTGTTGAGTCATTATGTCTCAGTCAACAGCTTTCTCCTCACAGCTTTCTGAAAGTAAAGATTGTCCTTGAACTCCAAACCCTTCTAAGGAAACATGGAGCAGATGTCAACATTTCTGAAGTTATTCACCCTCTGCCAAAGCACACACATGGCTTGGACAGCAGAGCTGTAGCAATGAAATCCAGTGAGGTCAACAAATAAAGGCAACACAAAGTCAGTGTATTTTAATAAGTCCTCTGACACAGGTACAGGTGAAAGATCAATAGAAGTTGGCCAGGTTCAGCTCTCTCCTATGGGAAACGTTTGCACAAATCTTGTTAGTTTGGGTTACTAAAGATCCTTCTCAATGTTTACATGGTTGAGATGGAACTGGAAATATGACAGAAAAGACATGGGCTTAAATTGTAGGCGGATCAATRTTTTAAATAAAATGTTCCTGGAAGAACTTTTCAGACCTTTTGTCTGCAGCAAGTTCTGAACCTCCCCCATCTGTCCTGTCCCGGTTGCAATTTCTATGCAATGCTTCCTCAGGCATCTCCATAGCTGGCCTCCAAAGTGTGATGTTTCTATGTCCAACACAGCCATGAGAGAGGAGAGAAGGACAAGCCCTGTAGGTGAGAAAATCTCTGCCCGAAGTTTTATTTTTTGGGTTGAAAGGACCCTAAGGAAAAACGATGAAGAAAAGCAGCTGGAGAAAGCATGGCTGCTCTTAAAAGAAAGGAGCGAGGGGACATGAAGTGTTGGCCATGGATTTGTCATCTGCTGAGAGAATTTTCTCACCTGTCAGGCAAGTTTCCTACAGGCAGATTCCTTCCTGCTCTCATCTCACTTTAAACTCAGTATCTTTTCCTGAAGCTGATAAGTCTCTTTCTCCCTCCCTCATGTAACACCCTTGTGATCCTCACATATAGTGGACGCACTTGGGTGTGTTGTACTCAGGTGCTCACACTCCCTCTCCTCTTAGAAGCCTGTTTCAGTGATTGATAAGAAGCAAACTAAGCAGGAATTTTCTCCCTCTTCCTGCCCTTCTGGAAGTTCACTATATAGCTGAGGACTGGGCACAAAGATAAGAAATAAATAAAAGGATATGTAGCAATTAGGCTTTTCTTGTGTTGAAGGATCTCCCAGTCTCTGTGTGCAGGAATCCCTTTGCAGAGTGGAGAACTGCTGCTGGGTGGAATGTGTCAGCTGCTTACCAAGTCCCGGGCACGCTACGGAGCCGTGGGAGAAGCGCGCTGAGGCGGYGCTATGAACGCAGCCGTATGCTTGGTGTTAAGCCAGTGAGAAATTCCACTGAAGTCAAGGGGGGTTTTGCATGTGCTTAAGGGCTTTGCTGGACTGGGGCTTACGAAGAATGGACTATGGGTTCATCAGATGGGATTGGACCAAGAATCTTGCACCCCTTCTCTTGCCAAATCCTGAAGGATGCCTCTGATTCACAAGTGATTGGAGTAAATTGGGTCATTGAAAAGAAGGGAATTCAACTGACCAGCTGGCCATCAGCTCCCTGGTTGGAGGCTTCTGTAAAAAAAGTGACTTTCTCTTACAGCCACTTTGGTCCTTGCTGTAGGTTTTGTGTGTATGTGTGTAGTTTTTTTTTGGTCCAACTATGCAAACTTAGGTAACTCATGTGATGGAACAGGATCCCTGCTCATGATTTTTTGGCTGTCATTATGGGTGAAAACCCATCAAATAATGACTAAGAACAATATTTGCAGAATCAGCAGCTGGGTTCCCTGACTTGCTACAGTTGCAGAGCAACAACATTGCAGCAGGCAAAAGATAAACCACAAAGACTGTTGAAAAGAAAAGAAAAAAAAGAGGCTGGATTTGTCAGATCAAAGAAAATAAACTTGATGATACTTAGAGATTAAATTGTCTCAGGATGATATATGTAGCCATAAAAGCCTATAGGAATAAACTAGAACTCAGCTGCTGAGGAACTGTCAGCAGCCTAGAGGACATTGTGTGGCCTTGACTAAGACAGGAGGCTAAGAGAAGAAGGGGCATTCATGGTCTCAGACCCAGTGCTGAGTCACTCCATGGCTACAGACACATCACTTCTGCCTCCTGTTCTCTTCTCCCAGACAAATTGGTGAAACATAGAGATAGGAAAACTGATTGCAACAGGAAAACTGCTTCATGCTTCCTAATCCTTTGAGTACAAGTCATCACGTGATACATCTCTATTTCAGTGACACTGCTGTGCATAGAGAAAAGGCTCATTAATTGTCTTCTGGGTGCTTTGCAAAACTTTTCTTAATTCCCTGTAAGTCAAACCTTGTTTTCCCTTCCAGAGTTCAGTTAGAGAGAGAGATATTAATCCCAACAGCAAGATTTCAGCCAATATCCCAAACCAGGAGGAAGGTCTAGGGTCAAAGCTAGCAAATGATGTTGGAAGAAATAGGTTCACAGTCAGTGTGTTCTTTCATGAGCTGATTATGAAGGTTTGGAAACTCTATAATCGCAGAGATAGTGAAATACTGCTTGTTTGCTATAGGCAATGTCTAATCTCCACCCCCTCCGTTCTCTTGTGAAATGAAAAATACAATCACCAAGGTTTCAAATAACCGATGAAGAAACAGTCCTCCTTTTCCAGTGGTTTTGAACAAAGGAGAAGGGTGAAGTGTTGGCACTGTGAGCAGAAACACAGACCTGTGTGAGCTCAGCTTTTGGAGTTGGAAGTCAGCCATGACAACAGAACTAGCAGAAGTTCAGCAAGCCATTTAACCATGGTACCTAGCCATTTGCGTGGGACTGGCTTTCACCCTTTGGGGACACTGTGGTGCTTAAAGAGACAGGGCTTTGAATGCTAAGTTTTGTTAGTTTTCAAGAAACTTTGACAAACTGGCAAATTCAAGTGATGGGAGGGATGGATAGATTTAAAAAGAGATGAAAAACAGGGATCCAGTTTGTGATTCAGCCAGGGACCTCATTTGAGCTCAGAAAGTCACTTAGCCATGTGATTTGCTGTCTACAGATGAAGTGCCTAACCTAAGCCAGTAGTGTGGACTCCTTAAAGAATTGTAGGATGGATGTGGTTAGAAGAGACCTCTGATGTTCAATGGAGAGAGACAGGTACATCCAGAACCTTCCCTCACCACTGTTCCTACAATGAGCATTTCCCTTGGGGAAATGCCACCATCTTTCATTAAATTATCCTCTCTGTATTGTTATAATATCTTCAGTGCAAAGATAGTCTCTCGCTTGGTCTACTTGGTGGACAGCTCATTTAGAACCTGGGGATTTGGTGGCATTTTGCCATTGCTTCCCTAAAATCTGCTAAAGATGGGTGCTAGATTTGCCTGGCTGGACTATCCTGTAGGTCAAGGCATCAGTAGCTCAGTGGTTTGGAAAAGAGAAGGTGCTGTCTCCCTAGAGTCTTGTAGCACAGTGTATGACAATGCAAAAGGCCCGAGTATCCCAGGCTGAATAAATGTTTGCAGTGTAGATTGCAAGGCAAACAGTCAAGTCTTCATCTGGATAGAAAACACCAGGTAACTCCAGGAACTCTGAGTTTAGTTTATTGTTTTTCTGCATCTAATTCTTACAGATGAGTGCTCAGCATCTCACTGCGTCATCAAGAGCTCTGCAGTTTGTGTTGATATGGCCTCCTAGTGCAAACTCAGCTGTTCATGCAGTGGATGAGAAAGAGAAATGAATCTTTGGGTTAGAGGCACATACCAATACATAGCAATGGGAGAGAGTCTCAGCATTGTAGAAAAGTCTTGCAGGAAAGGCTTCTGTTGCCTTTACCTAATTCCTGCCTGGGTAACTCCATGCTGCTTTTCCCAAAGACTTCCTGCTTCCTYGGCTGGGGGAAGTATTTTTGACTCTTTGGGTTATTCTGCTGTATAAGGTCAAGACTGTTTAAACACCCACCATGTTTCACCACCTTGACATAGTTGGTATCCAGCAGGGAGGAGAGGGTTGCTGTCAAAAATGTTTGTGGGATTGCTTAGGAGGGAGGGTGTTGTGGGAGCTCAGTTCACTTTTCAGCCTGGAAGAACAGAAAGGCAGAGGAACATAGATCCTGCCTCATGGTCAACTCTGCCATGAGTGCACAGGGCGTAAAGCAATCGTGGACTCCGCTGGACTTAACTAGTAGGCTCTGTGCTGTCATGTCCTGCAATGATTGGGTCTCAGATACCCATTAGATCTTATTCTGGAAATGTCTCCTTCCTGAATGCCCCATATCCTGCCCATATTTCTCCAGATTTAGCCTTTGATACATGTCAGAGCATGGACAATTGGAAATTACTCAGATGCAGAGCTGTAGAAAGCCATTGCCTCTCTGTTTCACACAATAATCCCCTGAAGCTTCACATCAGAGAAAATCCATGTGATTTCTTGCAATGTGGTGTCACATGAAAAGACATCTCCCCCAGTGCTGTTTTGGAAATACAATAGTTGTTTTTGTTTTATCTGCTGTGCCATCAGCCCCCCCAGCTGGGGACTCAAATATGCATTAATTCTGCTTATGACTGCCAGGAGAGTTTATTATGGCCAACAGCAAGAAGCATGTAGGAATCTGCGAGGTGTGTGCATTTCTGCAGAAAATGAGCCTTGGTCCCTGTTTGCTGTCAGCTTTCATTACAGCAGGGGAAACTTCTTGCTAGAGAGGGGATCGTGAAGTAGGCAAACATTGCACAAGAGGGAGAGAGATGCCAGGACTGGCTCAAAAACTGTTGTAATGGGAAAGGAGGGAAAAAAGAAACTCAGAACCTGAAAGGCAAGAGGAGAGATGAGATGCAAGGTAGTCCTCAGGAGCTTCAACTGTTAGGCTGACAGGATGGTTAGCTCCTGAATGAGGGCTTAGTAGTTTTCTTTCTCTTACGTTTTTTTCCTCTATTTTTTTCTTTTTCTTTTCTTTCCTTTCCTGCTGAGAGAAGCTCTTTTGTGTTGATTGGCACAAGTTTTGGAAGGATTAAATAAACCCAACAAATGGAGACTGCCTTTTCCACCTTTGCTGGAGGCAGCTGTCTTTCAGCAATCAGACCTGCGTGCTGCTGCGGGGGCTCGTCGTATCACTGCCTGATTGCACCCCAACATGCAGGAATGTTGTGGCACATCTCCTGTAGTGGTTGTCCCCTTGGAAGGACATGGTCTATGTTGGGACAGTTCAGGTGGAAAGGCACTTCAGTAGGTCTCTAATCCAAACTTCTGCTCAAAGCAGAGCTCACTTCAAAGTTAGGTCAACTTGCTCAGGGCCTTGTTGTGTTCAGTCTTATGTTTTCTTCCTCAGGTGGGCAGGGTAACACTGAAACTTTACAAACTGCTGGGAGAGGCTGGAAATGTTTGAAGTCTGGGAGTCCCTAAGAGCAGACCAGGGAGTTTGTCTGGCAAGTGTTTGCAGAGTTGACTCTGTCTCGGTTGCAGACCAGGAGTGGGTAACTTCTCAGAGACAGTCATTTCAGGGAGGGCTCTTGCCTTGTTCACCCTGGTTCCTAAAGCAACAAGACTACACTGTGTGTGTTTGACTTTCTTCCCCCACAACATAGAATGATTAAGTTTGGAAAAGACCTCAAATATCATGAAGTCCAACTGTTAACCCAGCACTGCCACGCTCATCACTAAACCACGTACCCAAGTGCCACATCTGCACGTCTTTTGAATACCTGCAGGAATGATGACTCTACCACTTTCCTGGACAGCCTGTTCCAGTGCTTGACCATCTCATGTGTACTGAATCAATTTCGAGATGAGAAATTGGCTGAAGAGGGAACCTCTTTCACTTCCTCTCTCTGGGGAAAGCTCAGTCTTTTCTAGCACCGGCTAATTGGGATGGGTGATGACTCATGAGGCACAAAGCCATAGGAACCCGGGATTCATCAGTCATCCTGTCTGCCAAATGACCTGCTTAGCTACTCATTACCTGCTAGCTAAGCTAGTCTGACTCCATCCAGCAGTGCCAAGGACAGGACACTTGCTGGGACCTGAAAAGCCACAGAGGTGTGTTTGATTTTGCCTGATCAGAACTGGCACAAGGTAGATAATCTTGATCAAGTCCAACAGCACTGTAGAAGACCTAACCCTTTCTCATCCATCAGGTATATAACACCTTCCCTTCTGAAACTCTGGCCATTGCTCTCACTGCTGCTGACAAGATTTCAGACATTTTACGCCCTGTAGTAGATGCAAACAGTCAAACACAGTTTGATGAATCTCGTGGGATGATTTCCACATYATCCAGTGCGGAAGTTCATGGAGTTGCAGAAGGTGCATTTTCCCTCTGTTTCCTAAACATTGTCTTCAGTCAACTCCTTTTCAGAGCAAGGAATTAGTCAGCGGGAACTCCTGGGTTCAGGCATCTGCACTGCTCTGTGGACCAGGCCTTTACTGGAAGGTTATTTTCAGTCTCCCAGTAGTCAGCCCCGGAGGTACAGCTCACACCCCCACAGTGCTGGCTCCTTTTCTCTCTTGGTAACTGTATTGCATCTTTGCAGTTTCTTCTCCTGCAGACATGGTTTCAGTCTCCTCTTTGTCCTGACTTGCTGCTGTGGAATGTAAGGCTTTTATTATTTTTTTTTAACTCTGTAGAACAAAAATATGAACCTAAGCACATCATGTCAAGACTTCAAACTTGCATTTTCTGTCTGGGTCYTTTATAGAAAATAAGAGCAGCACCTTGTTTTTCCACTTCTTTTTACCTTCCCTTTGTCCTGCTCTCAGAGAAGATTTATGCCCTGTTTTGAAAGCACTGCACCTAACACAGCCAGCTCTCACAGTTTCACTTGCTGTGCAATTCCAGTATGATCTTGCTTCAATGCATACTTGATTCAGGAACAGTGGGGTGTGTTCAGATGGATCAAACATGAGCCAAACTCTTATTTTATTGCAGTTTATTTCTTCAGGAAGAGCCAGGGTTGAGCTAGGAGTTCATTGAGTTTTGAGGTAACACATTTTCTCTCTCAGCAGGAGCAGGCCATTGGCATATATGGTTATTTACAGCAGCGCAGCTGAGGGAGAGTAACCCATAAATAGCAACTTCTTGTGTTCGCTCACAGGCGCATATTCTCAGAGAAGGCAGAAACCTCACGTTCCTGCCTATTCGTTAACATTCAGCAATAGGATTTTTGAAGGAAAATGTCTCCCTGGGTAGGATATCCTATAACTCCTGACCACAGGGGTTTCCTGCAGCTTCACCTCCAGCATCTGCTGTTGTCTGTTCTCGGAGACAGGCAGATGGGGTAGATGGACCCCTGATCTTATTTGGGAGGACAGCAATTCCCGTGAGCCAAGTGCAACACCGGAGAAATATGTCAGATGCATTCCAGATGGATATCCCTGGAGAGCAGTGCCTTAATTCATAGACCAGGCAAAGAGACTCAAAAAGGAAATGTCTTTCTCCCATCGCGGTGGGGAGCCTAGAGAAAGGAAGGATAGATCACCTTCTTAGGCCGAGCTCACAGGCTTGGTCTCATATCTTTGGTGATGGAGATGTCTCCGATCTGGACTGAGTAATCTCTTCCACCTCTTCCCTGGCATATTTCATAGGGATGCCTTCAAACAGTCCTTATGGGTGTCCTTTTTCCATTACTGCTTAATTCAGAGAAATAACATCCTCTGCTGTGAATGAACTGTCTCCCCAGAGAACTCTGTCTGTCCTGCATTTTCAGATCAACCAGTTTTTGAGGTACATTGTACTAAGGCCAAACATATGGCTGAAGTTCTCTTGTCCCAGGAGGTCACATCTTTGCCTTTTTTACAGTGACAGTACTTCATCTTCTGTGGGACAGAATTGTTCTGCTGCCATCTTTCTATCTAGCCAATATATTTGTTTCACAGATCTGTGAGATATCCTAGACATCTCATCCCCTCTTTCTTTTCTCTAAGCTATGTATTTGTGTGCTTTAGAAACAGAGTAGACACCTAAGTTTGGTCATCTGGACAGTTTTCTGGTCATGTATTGACAGTACTTGTTATATTTCAATTAATTACTTGGGAGCTTAATCTCATGTCTTGCATGTAAACACTACTTAGGCTCCACATCTGTAAGTAGCATCCCACCCTGAAAATACCCAGACCATCCCTAAGAGCAATCACTGACATGATAAAGTATTACAGTATTTACATTACACTTAAAAGCTCTAGTGATCAGTAAAGCCCGACTGTGCTAGACCCTGAACATAACTGAACTCTTCATCTCAGCATTTGTTACTCAAACTGGTGGAGCCAGAGGGAAAGGGGTTCAGAGCCGGACCGTYGAATTCTGCTGCTCTGACAGGAACAGCACTTGCCCGGGGAACAGTACGTTTGTAAAATATGTGATCTATTGCAAAAGCCCACCTCCGTCCAGTGAAAAATGCAGAAAAACTCCCACATTAATGAACTGCTCCCAGGAATCTCATTGCTGTCTTCCAGAGAATTACATCATGAGCCTAGAAGCTGACGATTGACATCCATCCGTACAGAAAGGCAAGGAAATGCATAGGCTCGCCTCAACCTCGTGCTGTGGATGAAGAACAGATTTTGCACTGGCAATATTGATTCAAGCTGTGCTGAAAGCTTATAGTGGAAGGGACTGAGGGTTCTTAGGAAGCACGTGCTTTGGAGACCCTCTTACTGCTGACTAGCCTTGAACACATTTCAGTCCTGTCTCCTGATGGAAGCATGTTTTTGTGTGTAGTAACAATGCATTTTCCTTCCCACGGTGTGTTTACAGATATGTGCTGCTTTCTGGCAGGTTGGTTATGGACGACAGATTGGGAAGGATTTCACGTCGCCTGTGTTTTCTCTGTGGGGTTAGACAGCGTGTGGGTGTGGTGTTAGATTCCCCATCTCTTCACTTAGACCTTGCGCTAGAGGATCAGGAGGATCTTTGACAGGTGCTACAAGACAGTCCTTTAAAGGGGATTCTGTTTGTGTAGTTGTCAGGTCTAGTGGTGTTATTTAAGCATATGTGCCATGGTGGGTGTTGCAAACAGTTCATTTAGGTTGTTCACAGCCATGAAACCATTTCAATTGACTTGGTAGAGCTGCAGTCAGGCCATCTGCTCGACCAAAGCTCTTGACTAGGCTACAAACATTTTACGCCTTTTTTCACAGAGTCTTTCTCTCTGACTTGTCGAGGGCCATGTTGCTCTGTTCATACCCATTCTCAATGGAGGCCACATTTCTACCTCGACCAGGTGGCTGCTCCATTCAGAAGACAGCGAGCCAACAGGTTGTCTGCAGCCTTACCCAACCACACTCTTCACAGCTGGTGAGGATCTGTAAATGCCAGAGAGAATATGGAGATAAGTGGTGATTTAGTRAGCTGAATCTCTACAGCTTTGAGTAGCATAGTGATTGGTGATGCATGCTAAGGTCCCTGGAAGATCCGTGTCCTGAGTCCAGATCCCATTTTATCACATGCAGGTAAGTTCATGATTCAGTTAAATTCATGGGCTAACAAACTACTTATGCGTAGGAGGTGTCTGTCTCTTTCTAATCACTGAAAATATGACAGTTTACTGTTAAATAAGAAGAAAAACTGAGGCAGTTAAAGGTGCCTGTCCAGTGCCATTGTACCAGGAATTGACTTTTTGCCCATATAAATTCCCAAAGGAACTGACAATTTGCCCATTTAAAAGTACAGAGACATTTCCTGTGTCTAAAAGGACCTTCTCAAAATGTCTCCAATAAATACATAGAATGGGAACCTTGCAGCCGCTGAGATTACTAGAACAAGGTGTGAGAGCTTAAAGAAAATGAAGGAAATAATTACTGACTGGAGGAAATAGCAAAATCAACAGGAAAAACCCTTTTCTTTTTTAACCAGCCCTGATGACAGCCAGGAAAATTTCATTAGTCTTAAGAGCATTGCTTTACCCTTTTATTTCCACCAGAAAGCTGAATTCCCTCTGCTCACGTGTGGTTACATTTCTTTACTGAAACTACACTGTGCTTGTGGTATTTTCGTATTTCTAGTGCTGGACAGCCAGTGCCTCTGTGCTCTGCATGGGGAACAGCTTTAGCTGCCAGGCATTGGACAAGCACACAGCAAAGTCACCATCCTCTGCCTAAAAATCTCACATACAATACAACACTTGGGTCACAGGGCTGTTGAGGAAAATAGGGGAAACAGGACAATGACTGAAAGGGACACCTGCAGCCCAGTATTTGTCATGGATCAAGAGCTTCTTTCACCACCCCAGGAAAATATAATAATTAGGGGCTCCCTTGGCATTCAAGGGACTGATCTCTGTGGAACTCTGTTGGCACTCCAGAGAAAGGACCATCCCGTCTGTCCTCCCGGGGAGCTGGAAACAGAAATGCAATGTGTTTAGATACAACTGTCTTGCAGCCACCTGCAGCCACTCTGCTGCTTCAAGGTTTGGACATCCCAGTTTGGTGCTCCGTGCAGCCTGTTACACTGTTTTTGATGGTGAGCCAACATTGGATATTACAAAAGACAAAGCCTCTTTCCCCTACACTACTTATAATTCAAGTCCTTGGCACCAGTGCTGCATGAAGCAGGGGAGGAATCTCTTGCTGGATCCCAGCTGATGGGCTGCCCAGACCTAGAAACAGGAGGATTGATGGTCTCCGTAAATGCCTCTGCCGTAGCACCGCTGCCTGTGCTGCTGAATGATCCCTGCCTGTCCCCCCAGGGCCTGATTCTCCTCTTCCTTGCTTGGTGCTGATGCATTTTAGCAGCTGATAGATTACCATTTCTTTACCTCTTGCCCCAAGTGAGACATACTTCATTCGTGGGGGGTTTCAGCGTGAGGAAGGCTCTGAGACCCAAGCCTCATTCCATAGGGCACTGTTCTGCACCTGGGGTTATTTTTCCCCCCTTTCTGTTCTTTTAACTAGTGCTTTTAAGAGGGATAGAAGATGAGCCCAGAATGTATTTATTGAGCCCAGGGGAGGTGCAAGCATCTGTTAAATATTATGAAGATATCATTGATAAGTTGGTTTCACCTAAAAGCTGGAAGAGGTATGATGTTTACATGTCTCCTGTGGGATGGTGCAGAGCAGGGGAGGAGGATGCTGCTTAGTGATAGCTCCCCTTATCCAAGGGTGGGGTGTCACACAGACTCAAAACACAGAGTCTTCTGTGTCTTCTGGTTGCATTGGATGTGAGGAAAGACTGTGTGCTAGGCTTATCAGCATCATTCATAGCAAGATTTCAGTCACTCTTCTTCTCAGATAAAAGATTTGTGTTTGCTTCATCCGTCTTGTGCTTCCTACAAAGATCTGCCTGCTTGCTAAAGGTGTCAGCTCCTGAGCTGTTTTCCTAGTGAATTAAAGGCACATTTAGATTTTCTCTTTTTCAGCTGCTTCCTTCCCAACTGTTATCTTCTTCAGCATGGCAGCAAACCTTGTTGGTCCTGCCTCTCAGACGATTAGCTGGGAGGAATCCATCATCCCTCACTGTCCGTGCTCATCCCAGGTTCAGTACAGCTGACCCACCTCAGTTCCAGAGACCAGTCACTGGTCAAACCACTGCTCCACTTTTGGAAAAGAGCACAGAGGGATCCTGGATCTCAAGCTAAGATATAAAACAAGTTTTTCTTGGGTGAGGCCATCATATAACATTTGTGCTTTCAATCCCTCTCCTGAAAGTTAAATAAACAGTAACTGCAGTCCTGTTGTGACAGGAAAAAATTCCAGCCCTCTGCTCAGAAGGGAAAATGTTGTCCCCCATTGGGCTTTGATTCCCTTTATGTTTATGTAACGACCGAAGATCCTGACAGTAAAGTGTGATATCAAAACCAGAGAGAGGTTGGAAAGGGGCAAGAAATTAATTTTTCAAAATGCCCTCAATATTCACTGGATCCTTTCAGTCCTCGTGGGGGAGGGGGTCCCTGTATTCTATCGCACACCTGACATTGCCCCTAGCAAAATTAGTCACAATGGCCCCATGCAGGTTTTGGATTTATTGTCTGCAAATTTGGCTGGTCTGATCACTGGTTTGAACACCTGTGGAGCCTCAGAGTCCAGACTATTAGATTAATCTGTCAGTCACTCTATATAACAGCCTGTCCTCCTCTCCATCCCAGTCCGACACTCCCTTCCCAATTTTGGTGTATAGCTCTGAGATCCAGTTTCACCGGAATGTAAACAGTGTCTGAATCCCTCAACTTCCCTGCTTTGCTTCCGCTGTGAGTGCATGTCRGCTATATTGGCTGCTTGAAAAGTAATTATCCTCACTTCCCACCTGATAAATTAAAGACCCCCAGGTTCTTTGCTTAATGGTGCAGAGCAATTCAAGAGTGATTCTTCTGCAGAAGCTGTTAGGAGAATGTCCTAGCAACCTCACACCCTTCTGGTCCTCATTGTGCTGGGACGACAGCCCATTAATCAGCCTGACCCGGCYTGGAGATGGCAAAGGTCGTGCTGCGTGAAGTGTAATCGGAAAAACAAATTTCACCCCTCTGGAGCACTTCCTGGCAGGGACGAAGGGGGAGACTCGCTTGGTTTCACACTTAAGCACCTTAAGTATTTTTCCAAGGCTAGAAGGCAACTGATATGAAGGATTTGTACTTCAAACAGAGGAGCACATGTCCCTAGGGCTGTGTCCACATTGCTCTGAAGTGTGGTTTTGGGAATGACTGGGAGAATGATCCCAGATCAACCCACTTCACATCTGTTTAGCCACTTTTGGGGGAAACAGGGATCAAGCCTGATGGAACAYGATGCCCCAGCCCCAGATTCAGTACAACATTGGACTATGCTGTCTACAGGCACAGATGAAAAGCCTGGTCTAAGGCTCATAAAGGTCCTGAAAATTCAGTGTGGCTGTCAGTGGTTTCCACATAAGAGAGATTACACCATACCAACCCAAAGTCCAGCTGTCCCAAACCATCTTTCTGACAGGAGCCAACAGTGGTGCCTGGGGAGGGAAGATCCATCACAGGTAACTCTGCTAGCATATGGTGGCTCGGAGGTGCTGTATCATGATTGGGAGCCCTTGATGGATTGTTTTTCCATTAATCTATCCATTCAGTTATTAAGTCCATGCAAGCTTTCCGTTTTCTCTGTGTCTGCTGTCAGACTTGAACTGTTCAATGACGAATTACACGAAGGGCTTAGTTTTCTTTGTTATGAGTCTGTCTCCTTTCAGCCTTACATTATGAGGGCCAAGCTACAATCGTCTCCTATTAATCTTCTTTGTTTAGACCTCTGTAATGCCCTTTTGCAATTGTGGAGACGTGTTCTTGTCCTACTTTTGACAGTACTGAAATTTTACACCCTTCTTGACTCTGAAACTGGAATAGTTTATTTGAGTGGACCTAAAATCTACGAATCTAGGAAATATAAATTACATGATATGTCTGTGAAGACATCCCCTCCATCCTGGCAGGTGGTGATGTTCACAATTTGATAAGCCAATGTAAAGACAAGCCAGGAAAAATAATGCATAAACTGCAATATATCCTTGTGTTGGCTTAGTACAAGAAAAAGCCCCTCAGCATCTCTGGTTGTCTAATATCATGCTTGAGCATTCTGGCCCAAGAAAGCAGTCCTGTAGATGTAGGATTGATTTCATTGGCAAGCAAAGACATTACTGCCATTTGGCTCCACGACAAGAACAGCATTTTGCTATAGTTTATTGTTTTCTTATGGACTCTGCAATAGCTGTACACAGTTAATCTCCTGATCCTTTGGTGTGAAATGGCATATTCCTTCATGGGTGAGAGAAAAAATGTTTAGCACTGACACTACTACAGGTGCATCACTCTACAGCACCAGCTTTACCTCTGGCACGGGTTTACACATATTTAGCAGTGAGCCAGCAGCGATGTTTTCATCTTTGCTGTAGGGACGCAGATCAGCAGCTTGTGGTTTGTGCTGATAGTTTCAATTTACACTTTTCCTTTAGTAGTTTCGGCCTCTCGTTCTTGCTGTGTGTATACTGCCGTATGTATAATGAAATATTAATCGGGTTTGTATCACAACATCTCTTTTGCTGATTTGTGATACAGAGTTGTTTCATCCACATGCACTCCAGTAGTGTAAAGACAATTTTAAGATAAGACACAGGTGCCACTACTCTCTGGTTTCTTTTGGCATATGCAAAATTGTCTGCTCAGCCTTTTAGTCCAGAAGAGCTTCCGACTAATTCTGACTTATTTCAGTTTTTTTCCGTCTCTTTTTTGTACCAGAGGTGCTTCTGTTTGGCTTTGTGGCCATCTTGAAGTTATGCCTCTCCTCTCCTGAATATAACAATGTTCAGGACATGTTAATAACCTCCCAGCTCTAGTGTGTTTGAGACAACAGGGCAAGGTATGAGGGCCTTGAATACAACTATCAGCCCTTCCAGCAATCCCAGACATGATTCAAGGTTCCCAAACCCCTTGATTCAGAGACTTTCAATTGGTTTCTTGAACTTTGACATCACGTTAGGATTTAAAGTCTATTTAAGGTGCTGTGGGATGCAGTTTGGATAGGTCCTATTGTGCCTCAGCTTCCCTGGGTCAGCAAAAACTCTGTCCTGTTTCGTAAAGGGGTTGAGAAGTCATGTCTCCTGGCAAGCAGTGACATACTCAGACAATACTGCTGAGAATCAGAGAGAAATGTTCTGTGTCAGGACATAGCCGTGTCTAAGTGCCTTGGCACAGCATTATCTTTGGAGCTTAGGACTTTGCCACCCATCATGCAGGGGAATGAACAGAGGGGAGAGAAATAAGCAAGCAACAGAGTTTGTAGAGGTATTACATGAGAGAATAATGAGAAGGAAGAGGCTGTGCTGGTTCAATGGGTGAGAGGCTCATGGAAATGTCCCAAGAAATGGCTCTGGGTAGACATGGGTTTCTTCTCCCTGCTGTAAAAGTGGAGTGGGTTTTAGTGGTACTAGTAGGTGGTGGATACCTAGATGCAGAGTGCCCATATGTGACTCCTGGTTCTGTGCCTGCTTGTTTCAAGTGGGGAGAAGAAAAGCCCCTGCTAGGTATAGTGGCTTCAACTCTGCTGCCATGTTCTTGGGCTCCTCACCATATTGGGATGTTACTCCATGCCAGTAGCATCGCTGTCCACAGCTTGGGAGCAGGGTGTGGAGTTTTGGAGTTCATGATGCTGATACTCATCAGTACCAGCATGAAAGTAACCGGGTTGTGGGAAACTGAGTCATAGATTATATTCTCAACTGCTGACTCTCCCAGCTGATGGCTCACGGACAACTGCTGCGCCATGAGAACACCGAAGATGGCCTGTGAAACAGCAGAGAAAAAAATGAATACAGCAAACCCACAGATGCCTTCTTGCACAGCTAACATCCTGTTTCTGCCCTGGGAAAAAAGCAGAGGAGGCTTCAGACACACTGGAACCTGCTGGACACAAGGGGTAGCAGCGAATGGGTCAAGGTGCCCTTCTTTGTGGAGGGCATTGGCACCAGCTGACTGCAAGGGAGGAAGAAGAGGGATGTGGTGAAGTGCCTGCCAATAACTGAGGGAGCCAGAGGGAGATTCCTGAGAAGTCCAGAAAATATTTTGAAAATGGGGACCCAACCCAGCGTGGCAAATGCAGCATGACCCTTCCTAACACAGCATGGGGAAAGCAAAGAGCATCCCAGCTGCTTGGATACTTGACACCAGGATCACACTCAGCAGCTCTGTTCTCTGTTGCTGCTTGGAGTTGATGGCTGAGGGTCATTTCCAGCATGGGATTTCACATGTGAAGCGTATTCAGTGTACAGCAACTGCTGAGACTTTCAGAGGGCGCGACTCAAGTTAAAGGCTGGGAAATGAACACAAGGAACTGTTGCTAGAAACCAAGCTGAAGCACGTGAAGATAATAAAATGGATGTCCAAACTGGGACCTCTTCTGGGGCTGCACAGTGCTGACAAGCTGACCTGGATGTGTCACATCTCTCAGCTTCACAGCTCCTGACACACGGCACCAGCTCTCCCATATGTCAGGAGTCACATTCCCCACTGCTGGAATGCAGCCGCCTCTGGAGCAGAACCCAGCAGCTGTTTAAAGAATTGACAGAAACAAACCAGGGACAGGATGCGAAGATACAGCCAAAGTGCAGAGGAAAACAAGGAGGGAAAAATGTCAGCTGAGTCCATAGGGTGAGTGTGGTGGTTGTAATGAAATGATAAAGAGCATGGCAAGTTACCAGGCATCAGCAGAGCTAAAGAAACCACCTGGGTGTTTCCTGTTGGCCTGAACCAAGCACAGTAACACAGCTTATCTGAGATCCTTCTTCTACATATGGTGCCCTGCCATATTCCCTTGTGTCGCAGCTGAGACTGCTGGTGCAGACTGATACAGTAGCTTAGCTGACGCTTAGTAATCCATGAAGCCATGATAAACTGGAAGGAAGCATGATGCCTTTGTCTTTGGTGGATAAAGAACATGGGGTTTGGTTTCTCTCTTTAAGTCAGTCTCACCATTGGGTCAAGCTGTTAACCTGCTTCTGGTCCTCCTACCCTGCTCCGCAGACCATCTTGGGTGCTCAAAGAGGGATAATCTAGAAAATAACCTAGACACATCTTTACGTGCTATCAGAAGAGTTGGGAATCATTAAAAGTACGAGCAGCCCGTGGTTCAGAGGTGCGAGATTTATCTGCTGAGACATGAACCATTCAAGGGAAGGATGACTCCATGAGAGTTCAATTCCCCAGCAACCTGCCCTAGGCCTCGGTTACAGAGAAGACACCTCACTGGATAATCATCAGATAATTCAATTAGAAGAGTCCTCAGGAGTCCTGTGGATCTACTTCTTGTTTCAGGAGCATCRGTGGGGTGTTGGTCTGGCACAGCAGAGCTACTCTTGCCTCCTTCTCTTCCAGYCCAGTACTGAGTAATCATCTGAGCTAGTCAAGAGTATCTGCACTGGCAATTACCTCCAGACTCCAGCTTAAAAGGAATTAATTAGAATGAGCCACCAGCTAAATCCACCAAAAGGAGACTGCTGTGCAGAGACATCCGGGCTTTGTGTGGTGGCACCAATCTGAACAGGCTGGCCCTTGAAAGGAGGTGGCACAGGAGAGGAGAAGCGGAAGGTTTTGAGGTAGATAATGGAAGAATGAAGAGACAGGAAGCCCCGAGTTCCCACACTGTCATTGCTCCTGCCATTTCAGTCCAGAGAAAGCCCTCTGCTCCCCAGACACACACTGCCCCTTGCCACCATTGTGTTTGTCTACTTGGAAAGCCATCTACAAGCCTCCCTGCATTGCATTCAGTGTGCAGCCACGGGAACAGCAGCCGTYTGGATTCCCTCCAGCTGTCCAGTGAGAGAAAGGGAAAAGTATTTAGTAGTAGCAGAGAGAAGGGGGTAAAAAAACCCAAAAAAACAAAAAGAAAAAGAAAAAGAAAAAGCCAGAAATCATTTTTCGTGGCACACTATGACGCACAGATTTGGGAATGAGGGTTGTGAAAGCTTTTTGTTTAGCTTATTCTTTTCTGGTTTGACAGCTGATAAGTCCCACAGCTCAGAAGCATCTGACAGGACTGGCTGGAGCAAATTCATCTTTCATCTGCCCATCATGCTCCTGAAGTGGAGAGTGACAGAACTGTTTCTCCTCTGTCTGAACACTGCTTTCCTTCCTTCTCCCTCTTTCGCGTGCTGTTGTTTGGAGCTTGGGAAAACTGGTTTCCTTCCTGCCTAAAGCCTTCTCCCCAGGTTCAGGGCAGCATCCGTCTGCCCTTGCACCTGCTCCCTACAGCTGCGAGCTGCCTCTGCTGAAACCATTTGCACCCGACCAAGCAGCAGGCTGATGGGGCCCCTCTGGCTTCGCCTTGACTCCTTTCCCTGTCATATTTTCCTTGCTGCTCTTGCAATTAGCGTGCTTGTTCGCTGCTCTTCTCGCTAGCGCCTTCTGCTTTCCCAGCACGCTCCCCTTCTAGCCCCCCTCCAGTCCTTGTGCACTGGCTACCACAGGGCTTCTCAGTGGCAGCGTTCGAGACACAGCTTCTCTTCATTACTCTGTGCCCTGTCCCCAAAACTGCTGAGTATCCACGTCCCCAGTGCAGAGATGTATTCTTTATGCCCTGCTCATTTAAAATGCCTTTAGCGTCTCCTGCGGCACTTCACTGGTGCTGGTGCTGCCTGACCAGTCACAGAGTCACTTCTCAGTGGGGAGATGGCCCTGATGTCGACCAGCCTCTGCCTCCACAGTGGCTCAGACAAAGCAGATCCACCTCATACCCACCAGTCAGTTATCACAGCTCAATGGGTGGGGAAAAATTTGCATGCTCTGCAAACTGCCACCTCGGGGTACCACTTGTAGTGGGTGGCACATAGTCTGTCACACCCACGGGGTTTGTGTGCCACACCATTTAGTGTGCTACAAGCATTGCTCTTTGAGGTAAGGCTGCATCATGACCATACACTCTTGGCAAACCAGCAATTGCCATGGGATGGGAAATCTGAGTGTTTTGCTAGGATGACAGCACTGAAGGACAGCAGGAAGCGGTGCCTGAATTTGGGTGACCTGAATATCTTTCCATGTGGGGTACTAATTCTGTGTCCTCTCTGCTTTGTTGGTGTCTATCCATAGTGCCTTTTTTCTTGTGGGAGTGAGTAGCAACATCTCTGAGGCAGGAACTACCATTTCAGTTGAGGTCGTGTATCACCTAGAATGCGGTGTAGGCTTTTGATAGGGCACTGACTTTCTAGCCTGTTAGCAGGCGACAGAGAAGTACTAAAGGTTGCAAAAGAAAACCCCAAACTATTGAATGGAAGAGTTTTATTCCAAATGTGGGGTTCTTTCCCACAGATGGGTAAGAAACAAAATAAAGGGAACAATTAAAAAAAAAAGTGGCTATAAATTATTTGGATTACAAATGACATTGTATTCTGACAAATTTTAACAGCAAGGATAAATATGAATTCTAATAATAAAAAACCCCCAACCCAAACAAACYGCCCTCCTGGCTGCCGGGAAATCTTGCTGTGCTTCCTGCAGCAGAAAATCAATGATCTAATTTCACTTGAACTCGACAGGCCGCATCTCCCAAATAAGGCACACCCTTGGACACACTTGAAAATGCAAAACTGTTTCGGCAAACTCCCTCCTTTGCATCACAAGGCTGTCATTTTGGTCTCCAGTGGTTTGCTTTCTCATGCATGTGATTTGCTGAATTAAAACAAGCACCTGTTTTGCGAAATGGGACCTCTAACATTTTATTCACTCACCTCTTGTAATGGGCTGCACGTAGTGATTTTTTCAGTCGTGGGTTCTGCAGCCCTTTGCTCCCACAGCTCCCCGACTCATCCCTTCCCAGATTCGAAACTATGTGTCCGGGTTGCGTCTGGCCACCAGCTGGGCCTCCAAGTCTGTGCGAGAAGCTTAGCTGAATCCTCCCCATGTCTCATGGTTGGTCTCACAATATCTGTTTATATCCTGTAAATTAGTGCAATGTGGCCCCTAACCAGGATCCTCATGGTTTTACAAGCAGTTACACAAGTCTTGCCAGGCCAGTTGAGAACCTGGATGGGACGATAAAAGCTCTCAGCTTAGTGTGCCTGATGGATCTTTGCAATGCAGCTTGAACAACAGAGGAAAAGAGGGAAAGAAAGAGGAGGAGGGGGAGAGAGAAAGAGTCTCAAGTATTTTGTTGAGTTCCCGGATCTGGTTCAGCACCATTAAGAAAGGGGATATTGAAGAGTGCTTTTCATTCCACCATTTTGCAGTGGGTAATTGCTTTCCACACGGTGCATTGGGTTTTGATGTGAGTCCAGCTGCAGTAACGCAAGTTACGGCAAGGGCTGTTCCAGTGCAAATGTGTTATTTGAGTGTCTCTTTGCTCACACTATGACTAAACAGAAGCAGCTGTGGCCAGAGGGCCATCAGTGCTTTGTATCACACAATCTGGCGTTTAATGGAAAGTTTTCGTGTTTGCAGTTGGAAAAACTTTCTTCCTTCCACGGCTGGAAGTTTTGAAGAAATTCATATTTTGCGTGATGCAAAAGAGTGCTCTGAGAAACAATTGTCCTTTCCAACACAAATACAAGCCTGGCACCATCTCTGCCTCCAGTATGACTCTCACATACTATGAGCCTCAGCAWGCCCAGGAGCCACCAATGTATGTCAGCCAGGGAAGCCACCTGTATATTTCTGGAGGTCGTCAGTTTCAGGAAAATTATGTAAAGCAGGAGTAAGGACAGTTTGGAATAACAAGACTACATTGCTAAGCCAGGGCAAGAAGATGCCATCAGTCTGCAGCCTTATAATCTGCAGGGATGAAAATTCCTTATTACTCAGCTATTCAAATTAGCCTGAAGAAAGCACCGAAAGGGAGCAAGATTGCCTTAGCACAGAAGTGCAATAAATRTCTCTTACCCTGCTTCATTTGGGACTTGCACAAGGTTTTACCCATCAGCAACAGGAGAGTCAGGTAAGTAGGGCAAAGACACGTGGCTGTGGTAGTTGTAAGTTCTGGGACCGGCTCACAAGGAGCGGCAGCCAAATCTTTGGGGGGAAGTTTTGTACATGAATCTGGGCACCTCTTAAAATATTTTAAAATTTTTTTGAGGTTATTCTCAGACCTTCAGGAACAAGATCTTCTTAATGGGGCTGTTTTCAGCCCGGGACAGTTGACAGAGCAAGCAAACAAACAAGCAAATGAATGCAAACATAAAGATGGACCATCCAAATAGGCCCTTTTTGTATTTATTGCCCTCCTCAGAAAGAAGTGAGGAAACAAGAAAGATCTACTCAATAAAAAGCATGGTTCCCCAAAGGTCTCATATTCCTTAATTGCAGCTAGAAGCAAGTGACTTTCTCAGGTTTGGTGCAATGAGCCTTTGGGAACCACTGGGATTGAAACTCAGGATCTTGAATCCAACTTTTATTTCCCCCTTGAAATCCTAGACCACACAGCTTTCTGATTATAAGTGTATGGGCACACCTATGCACGTGAAGAGGAAGCTCAGC
Source organism: Amblyornis subalaris (assembly GCA_018881555.1). NCBI lineage: Eukaryota > Metazoa > Chordata > Aves > Passeriformes > Ptilonorhynchidae > Amblyornis > Amblyornis subalaris. Next base: position 3,213,550 of record JACAXG010000025.1, read on the forward strand.
ATCACATAGGTGGTCTGCTCTCTTTCTGAGAGGACACACATGGTAACAGAGATGAAAACCATGAGTCACCCTAGAGAAGAAGGATGCTGGTTCTGACAAACCTGTCAGCTGCCTGTAACTGTCACCCTCTGAACTTTATAGCTTTCATTTTCAAATTCAGTCTGTTTTTTTGACTGGCCTTGGTGCTTAAACCATAATTTACCAAAGACTTTCCTTGGTAATTCATTTCACACGTTCATTACAGTCTGTTTGGCTATAAACACACGTGGATTTCCTTTTTAACTCTTCATTTCCTAAGTTTTCAATAGAGAGGTTCCAAAGCTAAACCACAGGAATGGTCTATGTAGCTCAGGTTTATTAAATCTACCCCACCATGTCAAGTGTCTACAGTGCATACAATTATTTGGGCTAAGCTGCAGTTATGAGAGAATTCATTTCACCCAAGGGTAGATTAAGTCTCTAGGTGTTTTGTATCAGAATGGTGATACTCATGTTGCAAAATGAGATGGAAATGCTAAATTCCTAGGGTCTCCTCAGATCCCAGTAGATGCTCTGGAGTTCATGACTTCCAAAGCCAGGTTCAGTCGACTACTTCCTCTCCACACATACTGCATAATCCATGTGCATAAGACAACACTAAAAAACCTGTGTAAGTGCCAAAGGTCAAGCTCCTTTGGATCCTTTATGAGAAGTAAAGCCAAGGTACAATTAACTCTAAGCAGGCAGAATGTCTGAGTGTAAGAAACAACAGATGGAAATACATACAGACAGTTTTACCAGCAACCTTTTTTATACCTTCAAGTAATGGACATTTCAATCTACTCAGGCAAAAATAGACAGGAAAGAGAAGGAAGGGAAAGTTTAATTAGAGTCTGTCTGCTCATATATGATATCAAGAATCCAGCAGGCAATTGCAACTGAAGATTAGAGAGAGTCCGAAATTTCAAGGGAAGTCCTGTGGTTTGTGCCTGAAGATGATGGAGCCCCTGAGGAGTAAAACACTGAAAGATTCAGTCTGACACCTCAGCTATCAGATGTAACTGTATAAAGCATTCATCATGTTTCTCAGTCTTTCCATTTTGGACACCTGCTCTGTAAAATAAAGTGATCATAAAGCAGCTCCTTACAGTGGATAGGTTAGCTATTGTGGGATGAAAAACACTGTTTTTCCTTGTTTATCTTAGATTTATTTTCTGAGGAAAGTGTCACAGTTGCTCATTAGTTTTATCCTAGTTAAAAAAGTTTTCACATGAGAGTTTCTGTGAGGACACTGCTGATAGGACACCTGCTATAGTTTGTGAGATCAGAGTGGATGGCAAGTCTAGAGAGATGGCTCCTGACTAAACAGGAGATTGAGATATAGAGATACAGCCTCCATGAGGGTCTGCCATGGGAGACAACAAAACCAAAATCAGATCAGAAAAATCTCCTTTTGGAAGTTGTCCCTTGGAATCCACCACAATCTATCCAGTGAGAGCTTTGGGGTCTAGAAAGATAGCTCCCTCCTATTAGAGGATGCTCACCAGCTTGTCTCTTATGCTCTGAAGCTGGTGGAGGCCTCGAGCCCAGCTGCCTGCCTCTGCCCTTCCTTGGATATTGTGCTCATGCCCTCTGGCCTGTCTGCTGACTCTCCACCTGCTCTAAATTTCTCTCATACTGGGGCCCCATAACTGTCCAAAGTATTTCAGATGGAGAGTCTTGAGTGAAGAATTAAGGGAAATGATAATTTTTGGTAACAATTTAAAAGTCCATTGCCTTGCTGTCTCCTTGGTTGTTTCTCCTTTCCATATACAGTCACTTAGAGCTGCTAAGTGCTGTGCAAATCTTTTCTTTTTTGCCCCTGACTGGACTGCCAGAGAGTACCTGTCCATCATTGTTACAGGCTGACAACAGCACTGCAAAGACCTGAGGATTTCCCAGTGGTTTTGATGGTTTTAGCTGGGCTGACTTTTGCTGTTTGTATGCTGCATTAAAGCTCATTAAATCAATAGCAGTGATTCACCAGGGAGGAGGGAGACTAGCCAGTTGTCTAAAACCTAACCTGTAAATATCATGGGGTGTGTTTTGCTTTGCTTTCAGCTGACAGATGAGACAAGTAAAAGGATTTTTTTTCCTCTGTGTCATTGGAGGGAGAGAGATTCCTTTGGGCAACTCATACTATGTAGAAGTTAACCTTTCCCCTCAGCCTGGACAAAGTTTTGTGATAGCCAGAAATCATCTTAATGGCTCCTTCTGCCCCAGCAGCCACAGATCCCTCCCAGCCACATCTCTGAGTCCTCTTGAGAGCCTGCCCTTCTCTAAGGAAGTGTCCCACTGCCTCACAAGCAGATATAAGACAGCATTAAAGAGACAAGACACTCTCAGATAAAATGTTCCAAATATAACAAGTCTATTTTTATTAAATTTGACCAAAGGCCTCCCTGCTTCCTAATCAGAGAGCGTGATTTGCTGACTCCCCCAGACCTTGCTGCCCTGGCTTGCTACAGCTGTATCATGAGATAGAATTACATTTTCATAATGACTCAAATCTTTTCCCAGGTCCCTAAGTATTTTCACAAAAAGGAGAAAAATAAGGAAAGTAGTTTAAAGGAAAAAAAAAAAAAGAAAAAAGAAAAAGGAAGAAAAACCCCACACACTCTCCTGTAAAATCCAGGCTCCAGCCCTGAGTTGTGTGTGGTCTTTTTTGTCTTTTCTTTTGGCTTCCCTCAAGACATGGCTTATTGCATTGGTCTGGATGCTGTCCTACCAGCACAGTTTGCTGGCCAAGCCCAGATCCCAACAACAAAGTCACCTTGGCAGGTGCCAAAATAAACGTCAGCCTCCAGCTACCTGCACCGACTGCTGACTCTTCCGTGTGTGTTGCAGGCCATGAGGCTGGAAAGGCAACGCCTTTTCCCTCCACTCCTCTGATCTGTATCAGCTCTCAGCCCTGGTCTTTTTTATTCAGGAGAGCCTTCAGGAGAGCTAGTTTTAAATACTTTTTATTTASAAAAGTGTGAAGTTGTCCAGAGAGAACTGGCTGTGAAATGGACAGAGGCTGGAAACCGTGTGTGTGATATGGAAGCTGCATGTGCGCAGTCATGGTTCATACCTGCAGCTTCAGCTTTTGGTGCAGCTTTAGCTCATGTGGGCGTTCATGTGAGTGTGTTCTCATGTACAGAGTGTGCAGGGTGTGCACCTGTGCGTTAATTCCGAGGGGATCCGTTTTTGGTGTCAGGCGTATTGCTCACAACTGGAGTAGCTCCTCTGGGAGCCAGTCCAAGGTTTTACGATCACACAATCACTTCAATTGGATTTATAAGGTGCAACTAAAATTAGGAGGCATTCAAATTTGTGAGTGATGTAAAAGGGGAAGTTACAGGTCATACTTAAATTGGTCAGAAAATTACAGGAGTCGAGTAGGGAAGGGGCACAGTCTGGCCAGTTGCAACACTGAAGGGGCGGGGGAAGCCGGGACTGGCAGGCACACAGGAGCATTGGTTTGTTCTCCTGTCTTTTATTAGCTGCAGTGGTTCCACCAGCTAAAACAGACTAGGTCTCAGAGATCTGCTTCAAAGTCAGTTGAAAGACTGCTAGTGACCTGTTTGGGCTCCAGAGCTTGCAGTGCTCAATATGGCTTCAGCTGGAGTTGTGCTTTTAGATTGTGTGAGTGGGCACACCTGATGAGCTCAGGAGYCTTCTCCTGCCCTGGATGCATCCCACATGTGCCCTGCTGTGTCCTTCAGTGTCCACTAGAATTATTCCCTGTAAAAGATGAATTAAAACATATAGATGAGTTAAAACAAAGAAATGCGTAGTRTCTGAAGGAGCCCAGCACTTTCTCTGCCGGCAGCACAGCAGATCTATTTAAGGTTCCCAGATTTCAACAAGCAAGGACAAAACTAAACTTTGGAGATGACTTCCAAAACATATACAGATGTTAAAGTACAGAGCATAAATAATTAAAGATAAAAGAGAATAAATAACAGTCCAAAAATACAAAATTGAAAAGGGGAAGGAAGAAGAAGGAAAGAAATAGTAGTCCTCTTTTCCCCAAAGACTTGTGGAACAGCTGACTGAAATGTCAAAGGAAACAGGTTTTGGAAGTTGTATTTCAGCTCTGCAAACTTTTTTCTGTGCCTTTTCCTGGTTCAACATCTGTGATCCATATTTCATCCCCTCAGTGCTCGTTGGAGGACTTCATTTCCCAAGAGTGGGGAAGGTGACACATTATGCTCAGAATCCATGGGTTCAGATGTTGATTAGAGTTCACAAGGGGAACAGCTTAATTGTTTCAGATGAGCTACAAGACCCTCAGCTAATGCTGGGCCCAATCATAATGCTCTAAAAGCAGGTTCAGAAATGCTGGCATGAGTGGATGCTGTTGTATGATTTACACTGGGTACATGTGTTTGACTGGTCATTTTAAGCCTCGCTTCCTGAAGAAGCAAAGCCTGTGCTACCCAGCTTTCTGTGCATGCGTGGCTGTGTGTGTGCCTGTCTGTCCGTGCCATTCCCGGGACTTTCTGAGTACTGGTTTGCCTCCCATCTGCGAGAGGAGCACAGCTACCAACAACGTTTCATTCTTAAGAGCTCTGAGAAAACATGGCAGCTGAAGATACCACGGCTCTCTCACTGCAGTGCAGGAGGGAGTGTGAGGATGCCTCTTCTCACGCACCGCAAAGACATTTTGTTTCATCCACAGGGAAAACTGTGATGAGAACTTGCACCTTAAGCCACAGCGATGGAGAGGAAAAGTACATGAAATAGGCACCAGCGTCAGCTCTTACAAGGCTGCTGTGAACTGCACGTAGCAGGAGTTACAGGAATACAAGGAAAATGGTCAAAAGGGCACTCTGGGTGCTCAGCCCAGGGGGTGGATGGAGGGCTTATGTTCCTAGGCCACCGAGATGGTTTGGAAAGTTTTATTGTTGGTCCCTACAAGCCTAGAAGCAAAACTGACAGGATTTATTTTCTTCCTGGAGAGGTGAAAGAGAGCAAAGTCCAGAGGCAGTTAACCTGGAGACACTTAAAAAAGATAAATCTGTTGAAACTCAGTATTTCCCTAAATCTAAGGACTTGAGGGAGGGATTTTTCTTTAAAAAGAAAAAACCCCATATTTCCATAACAGTGCAACTATTTGTTTAAAAAAATGAAGCTCTTCTTAACCTGATTTTTACCGCACATTTTTTCCCCCAGCAAAATAGAAAAAAAGTTAGTGTTTAAGTATGTGTTTTAATTTTGTAGACTATGAAGGAAGAAATAATTCAATCTTTCATGTCAGGAAACCACAACAATTTTGGGGGCAATCAGTTTTCTCCCTGAAATGAAATTTAGGATAGAAAAATAAAATGATCCAGCTTTTTTTTTTACATAAGAAAGCCCTGAATCCTGATCAGAACGAACATACAGCTTTTCTGGTGGAGAGAAAACCCTACAGTAAGTTTTTGCTAGACACTGCTGGCCTTCCCTCCCATCCCACCTTCAGCTCAGATGCTGCATCCTTCGTAAGGAAGTGGAGTCACCCTGGCAGGTGGATGTGGTTAACTGCAGTCAYGTCATAAGCAAACGTGGTGTGTCTCCGGGGAGCACAAGGAAGGAGAGTTCATTTCTGAGACAGGAGGCAGCTGGCAGGCAAAGTCCAGGAATAGCCACACTGTCTTCTCCAGGAGAAAGTTCAGGCTCTCTCTTCATTTGGCGCGCTGGGTTTGTTGTTGTTATTCTTGTCTGAGAGACCAGGAAAGTCCCAGAAGGACACAGCGGAGCTGTGATCAGATGCCAGAGCAAAAAAGCAGCAGTATAAAGTCCTGCAGAATGGAGAGGCATTTACAGGGGTGTGCAGGTTTTCAGAAGTGCACACGAAAGTTCCTGTTTTGGGAGCTGGGTTTTGGGAGTCCGGGCTGGCAGCTGTGCATCCTGCGTGTGCTGGTGGTTTCATTTCTCTACCCAAACATGGGGTTGTCTGCATTTCTGTAGTGAAAGCTGATATTGCAAGAGAGGAAAAAACAAATCAAACGAGGGAAATGTGTTTCATTTGACAATGGGTCTTTAGAGCCTGCATTTTTTAGAGCTAGGCTCTTGGAGTATAAAAAAAAAAAGAACAATCCAAGTCTGAGATATGTGCAAAATATAGCTCAAATCTAAAGGCCGTAACTGTGTGAGAAAAGTCAGATGTTAAACAATCACAGTTTTATTCCTCCCAGCAAGACAGCCTGTGCACCTGTAGCCATTATTGTCTCTACTGTATAAAGTGAAAATGAATATCACATTGTATTGAAAACCCTCATGGAATACAATTACTCAACAGGAACTGTCCTAAATCTATCAGCTGTAACTCACTTGTAATTTTGTGGGACTAATGCAGAGAAATGTTTCTCCATGCATGTTTGCCCCTAGCCTTTCCCCCCATTAATACATTTCATCCAGTTTTGCTTACGATGGCTAAATTGCTTGTAAAAGATTAATTACCTATGGGAAGTGTCTGTCTTGGTCTGTAGGAATGACATTATGCTGAACATTAAATGCTGACACTATTAAACTCTGCCGGACATGTTTTGATATAATAACTCAGCAGACCACAAGTGAAATGGGTCCCTCATCAATTCACTACCTCATTGTTTTTCTGTCATCAGCAAACTTTGGGATATAGTCTCAGCTGACATAGCTCAGAGTTTCATTCGTGTAAACAGAGTAGCTTCTTACAGCTTTTTATTTCCCTGGAAATTTTGTTGAGTTTCCAGCTGCAGATGGGAATCTTTTTTCATCAATAGCCTTGACCTGAGATACAGAAGCTGCCATTTTCCAGACAGATATGTGGGCTAGCTGGGAAACTGAGGCTCTATAAACTGGATTCAACTTTCAAAACTAAACGTATTTTTCTTGTTGTGTTTGAAAATTATTATTTTTGCACTTCAGGAAGTGGAAAGTGGTCTTGCTTTGGTGTGTGAAAATGGCAAAGGAACTCCTGCATCCTTTTCCCACTGGAAAGAAAAGCGAAGAGGTTTGAAAGAACTGAGATACAGCAGTGGTGGAGGGATGCCCCAACAGTGAGAATACTATTTATAAAAGTTTAAGAGATTTTAAAATCTGATTTCTTTCCCTCCAGTCACCCAGGTTTTACTTATCTATTGTTTTACCTTTCACTTAGAGGAGTTGTTTTCAACCACCTGTTGATTTGCTGACCTCTCAACACTTTCTGTGAAGGCTTGAGCCCTGGAGACCAGTTTTAGCTCGATGGATTTTGTTTTGTCTCTTTTGCTGCTGATGGTAAGATGTCCATGTGGATCACAGGTTGGTTGATTTACAGCTGGGAGCACAGGCTCCACTCCCACACCTGCTCACATGGCTCTGCCTTCAGCAGGAGATGGAGGAAAAGATCATCCAGATGCCCCTGTCTTTGTTAGCATTGTCACACATGATATGCAGCTTTGTCTTTGGGGACTCTCCATGGTGGACCAGAAAACCGCATAATTTCAGCGAAATAGCTAAACAACAGATTTCTTGAAGCAAAGAGGATCTGTATTTCCTCCTTCGAAATACTGGATGACCACTGTATGAGTTAGGAAAACCTGCTTTCAAAATCCGGTTAGTTTCTCTCCCCATAGCTGCATTTCTTATTACCATTGCCTATTTCCCACTTGTCACCAAGGCACTGGTGACTGCTCTTGCTCCTCCCCTGCCTGCATTAATTCCATGCCCCCAAAACTCTCCTCTGCAGACTGTGTGCTGCGTTCACTGCTGACCCCATCCTGGTCCCCCTCCTGTGCAATACTGTCCAGCTTTAACCCTTGGACCTGGTTGGAACTCCTCTGGTCCCCAGTGGGAGCAGGTGTGTGTGGATGTCTCACCACACCAGCGTGGTAGACGCTGTTGTGTACCACCGGGCCCTCCATCGCTGTCTGCTGACCTGTTCTCAGCGTGTGTGAGGGTTTGCAGGCTCGATGGTACTTAAATCCAATCCCTCTGACCCTCCCCCTGAGGAGATTATGCTTGGATCTCTTGGCTGCAGATGTACTTGTGTAGAGCAAGGAGTTGAGGAGAGGAGAGGAGAACATGGTGCATCTTTCAAGGATCAGCATTTTCAACTGTAAAACCTTTTGTTCTGTAATCTGGGATATTTCCTAGCAGTCCACATGGAGAAGAAAAGGGGCATTGTCTGGTGAGTGGCTTCATTACTAATCTCTCCTGGATGCATTTTAATTCATTTTAATGACTCTGCCTCCTGTCAGACCTTTCGTTTGTTAAAGGGGTTTGTTAAAGAGATTAACTGCAAGGGGAATATGAACCTCAAAACACTATGTCCCTTCCCCCAACCCCTCCTCCCTTCCCCCCAAGATTAATATTACACTGAAAGGAAGAGAAAAGGAACTTTCTGTGAAACACATTACAAGACTTTTAGGAAGAGAGGGAAGGAGGAGGAGCAATGGAGCATGCTGGACTCTTTAACCCATGGAGGAGCTGGAAGGTGGCAGTACTGATATGACAATTTTCCAGCTATATTGTTCCCCATCCATGTGTCTATGGAAGCCTTGTGCAAACAGCTGTTAGTTAGGAATGCCAGTTTAGGGAAACAAACCATCTGCCTCAATTTGCTTTTACTCCTGTCTTCTACTCATGTGGGAGCTTGGAATAACCTGCCCCACCCCTAAAAAACATATGTAACATAAAAACCTTTCAATTGAAATCCAGGCCTTCAGCCAGCTAAAGGAATGAGAACGTCTTGGTTTCCCATGTCAACTTCCTACCCAGGGATCTCAAAACCCTTTGCACAGCGTGGGAAGTGGCAAAGTCAACAGAATACCTATGTGGAAGTGTGAGTTTAACTTCAAAATTCATGGTCTCAGAAGATGTCCTTTGGGACACACCTTTCATGGGTTTACCTCAGCTAACTCAAGGGACTATTTTGGTCCCTCTTGTAGTCCATAAGACCTGAAAGTAATTTCTTTATATCCCTATGAACTCTTAATCTGCCTATGGTTGAACCAGGCTTCAGAAGTTCTTGAGAAGGATAACAAAATGAAGTGCCATGCAACAGCAGAGTGGCATCCTGCTCAAGAACATGGCTTTCTTACCTATATCTCTAAGTGCTCCTCTAATGTCCAGTTGGCAAATGCTGCAATCTGAGTATCGTGCCACATGTTTTTATGGAGAACGCTTACAGAGCAGATGGATCACAACCTCATTACCCACTGCAGTGTAAGTACTCAGTGTATTCTTTCTGTTGGCTTCAGAGAGGATTGAGTAAGGTCTGCTTTGTAGAGGGATAATAAGATGCATTTCAATAAAGAAACATGCAGGATGTTGCCCTTAAGCAGAATCATCATCTGAGTTGCCAGAGCATGGAGTAGAATTGCCTAGAGCAGGTTGGATATTGGGCATAATCCAACATAATCATGGTGTTGGGATAGAGACAAGCGCCATATTGTGATGGATAAATGGGAGAACTGCCTGTAAGTATGAAGTAATTCTTCCACTCTTATTGCCATTAGTAGGGACTCAATTTTAATACTGTGTGCAGTTTTGGTCACTGCTTTTCAGGAAAGATGTAAACCAGCTGGAAAGTAAAAGGAATGATTGAAGATCTGACTTAGAAAGATTGAAAGAAGTAGGGTTGTTTAGTCTAGAAAAGAGAAACTGAAGTGATCTATGATAGATGTCTTTGTGCACACACAAAGCTGCAAAAAAAAGGGGAACAACCTGCTTTGCCTGTCAAAGCAGACAGGGTGAGAGGCAATGGGCTAAAACTGAAGCAAACAGCTTTAGCAACTTGGTTCTGGTGTGCCCATCACATGGGGAGATATGTCCATCAGGACTTCCGGGATCACAAGCCCTAGAATCTGGAATGGCACAGGTATAACCATCCTACACTGGAATTACTTTTTCCAGTGACTTTTGGAGGTCTCTGGCAGTCTTGTTTGCTATGATCCTTTGTATTTTCCACATAGTGAGTCCAGGATGTCTGATTTTCCCAATGCTTTTCTAGCTCTAAAGGCTGAACACGTTCCTGAAAAAGCACATGAAATGATTGTGGATTGATTTGGGGTGAAATGGTAAATATTCAAGACACAAACCAAAACCATAAAAAGCCTGATGAATAAAATGAAAAAAACTCCCCATCTATTATATTTTCTTGCTGGATTTTAGGTTTCAGGGACAAATCCATCCTGCCATGGTGCAAGAAAACTCCACACCCTCATAAAACCAATATAATGAGCAGAACATCGTAGCAAATCCTCCTGGTTTTGTTTTAGTTTGGAAGGCATTAAAGAAAAGTGTTGTGCAGAGGGAATGGAAATGTTGCCCGGGTGCCAATTCCACAAGGGCGTGTTCTTCTAGAGCCAGGTATGTCACTCAATGAAAAGCAGTGTTCAGCTCCTGCCATGGTTTGGGGATTAGCCAAAGAGGTTGGAGAGGGTTGGATGAAAGGAGAAAGAAGCCTGGTACTTTTTGCTGCCAACTTTCTGCTTTTTGTCCAGCTTCCCCTACACAAATGACATCTGAAATGCAAGCTGGCCTCTTTCCCTTATGGAAACCTCAAACCAAATTTAATAGTAGGGGCTTATATTCAAGTGTCCCATAAAGTGTTGTAGAGAATTGTATCATTACTGGAGCATTTTGTGGTGTGGTCCAATCTCTTTAACCTGAAATCTTCCCCACCCTAGAATTTTGGACTAGCCAGAGTGATTTGGACACATCTATTCACTCGTATAGATATTTATTAATTTGTTTTACTTCACTGCTTTACGTCTTACGAACAGAGCAAGAACCCGTTATTCTAGAGGGTGGCTAAGCAGTGAATACAGCCCACAAGGCTCTAAGCTGACATTCATAGCAATGGAAGGATGAATGATGGTAAGACAATGGGGAACCCAGACAAAATGTGCCCACGTTGACCCTGCAAGAGAAAGATGGACTGGCAGGGAAAGATCATCTCAGCACCTTCCTAACCTGGCCTCAAGCAAGCAGAATGTACATGGCACAGGGTGCCTGCTGCTGGACTGGGCTGTAGTTTGACACAGGTGGCAGTGATTTTAGCCTACTAGGGCAATGGATGCACCTCTGTGCTCCAATCAGCTTTGCAAATCACAAGTACTGAAGCACTTTCCCTCTCTCTTGACATCCATAGGATCTGAGAGCAATTTTCTTAAATACCACTCAATCCCTATGGAATCTCACTGCTTTCACCCCTATTACGTGCCACAAGACTTTCCCACAAGGGTTTAATCTTTTGCTGCCTCAACTGAGAAATCTGTGGAAGCAGAAAGAGCACAAGACAGACTAAAGAAGAAAGAAAACACAGTTGGGAATTGTTCAGCCTTGTTCCAAGATGCCCTATATCCCTACAGCTGAGATTCTTCTGGAATTCACTGGTACTAACTAGCATTCATCACTCCAACCCACAGAAATTTACTGGTGGCGATTTTCCGCTTCCAGCTGGTGACCTCCTGACCTCGGAGGTTAAGATAATTTTTATTCGTGCTACTGAACTTGGCATCTGAATTTTAATGTCACGTTTTTTTGCCTCCCTGCCCCCTCTGTTTTCCTGGTAGAGGCTTGGAGCCTGTGGAATCATTTCAGKATAAAGGAAGAAGTAATCTACTACCCACAAAACACGTCAGCAGAACATGGCAAGAGGACTCCTGCATGGTAGCCCAAGCCTTGTATTGTCAGGTGAGTGCTGTGTTGCTGGGAGAGAACACTCACTGGACAGCTCAGCTGTCTAATGTTTTAGGTATGGGTCACATTGTGTGAAAGAAAAAGGACCATATACAGACACTCAGCAGACACCAAGAAAACGTTACAATAAGAGATGGAAACAAGCTGTTCAGGAAACAACTAACAACAGAGGGGGTTTTGTGGCCAACATACTGTCCTTTGGGCTCTGGGTAGCAAACCCCAGGGAGACTTGGGCACTGAGTGAAATAGGAGCTAGACAACTAAATATCTTTGCTGACCTACAACTGTGTGTTTCTGCATTCTGTATCAGGTCAATGTTGTCCTAAAGTCCTTTGAAAATACTTGGAAGAAGAAACCAAAATATTTTAATGAACTTTCTGTGACTCATCTTCTGTTCCACCTTACCCTTATCCACAGTCCTGTTGTGTAAGGTCTTAATCACGGAAAATAAAGTAAAAAAGAAACATAGGAACTCCCATTAAGAAATATAGGGCTGGATATATTTCCATTTGTTTATCCAATACCTGGTAATGAGGTTGGGGATGAATACCTACTGGAGTGTCAGAGCATATGCTGTCACCAGCACACCCAGAGAATATGAAACTGCTCTTTTGTCACTGTTGCCCTCTATTTAATATTTTTGTATTTTTTATTAGTCAGTGTCATACTCTTTAGAGCTCCAAGTTTCTACTTGGGAATGTCACAGTGTTGCTGCAACCCAGAGCAAAGGTGTTGACCCTGACTCCTTTCTTTTAGGGTGTAACAAAACATAAAGAATTTGAGGTCTATGACAACCTCCACTTTCTCCTGAGATGTCCACTACCAGTGAGATCTGTTCACTCCACTTGCCCAGCCGCAAGTGACATTTAAGACCAACACTTTCTGAATTCAGCAGTTATTCATGAAAACAAAAAACTGAGCAACAACAGCAACATTTACTAATTTGTTTTTCACACTAAACAGAAGTTTCCCTTTCTGCATTAAAGTGTGGCATCTCTGAAGCTGTGAATCTGAAATGAAAACCTCCATCTGTGTCTCCGTGTGTTCCCCTGGCCTCCCTACTCTGCTCCAGGGTAGCTGAATATCAGAACAGATCAACACTGGCAAAAGAAATTAATGCCTCATTTGCCCACAGTGTTAGGATAGGGATCACCCAAATGTTGCCAATACTGGTGTTAAGTCTAGAACAGAACAAACAAGAAGGCAAACCCAGGTCTCCTCTGGGGCAGCAAAGTAAACTGGCCCCAGAGAAAACTTCGGAAATTTTCATACTCATTTTAGGTATCCCTGATTTATTCGTTGCCCAAAACTTTTCCTTCACTGTAGGCGTGTCTGCTGTCCAATCTGAAGAACTGAACTGTGGATGACTGGGGCTAAGAGTGTGGCTTTTCATATGGTGAAGGAAGACCCAAGCTAGAACAGAGCCTGAAGGGTAATCTAGCAGAAGACCCTCACAAAGGTTTCTGAAAATTAACAGTGTGGTGCACCCCCTCCCCATAACTTCTTTCTCTCTTGTCCTCCTTTTGTTGCCAGCAGGAATCCTCTGAATTTCCATTATTTTGAAAATTGCTAGCTTTGGACATGCTTTGTTACTAACTTCCAGCTGGTGCTGTCATTTAAGCTGGAGCTAAACGGGTTGTCACGCGCTCAGAGATCAGCATAAATGCCCTGGCATCAAAGGTTCACAGCCACAAAGGACCAGGCTGCTTCTGAAAGGACGCGAGGATCAAGTCCATTGCAACGCAAATGTGGCCGATTCCCTAGCTGGTGTTTTGTTTCTGTCTGGGCTTAGAGAAGGGAGGCTGAGGACAAGAAAGGAAATGTTCTGTGGGAAGATGATCTGGCATTTTTTCTCATTCTCCCCACACACGCATTCCAGAGAGTTATACACCAGATAAGCAGCAAGCACTGTTTGGCTGGCTAACTGCTACACAAGCATTATGGACCATCTGGGGACTTATAAAGCCTGCAGGATATAAGCTGAGGTTGTGCTGGAAGTAGAGTCTGAGCTGGTATCCTATGTCTAAATACCAACACAGCTGCTTAGAGMAGGAAAGGGGAACCCTCCAAAGGAACAGCGGCAGGGGCTCCTCTTTACGAAGGATATTACTCTCGAGTAATTGAATTGGTTGTGACTCCTCATTTGAGCCCATGAAATAAGATTCCCCCTAACAGAAGGAACTGCAGGGGGTACAGCAACAGACTCAAAAGGCTATTATTATTGTTATTATTGTTACTATTACTGTCATCGTCGTCGTCATCATCATTGTTGTTAATATTGTGTGTCTTAAAGACCGTAAAGTGTTTTTCTGTGTTTGAAGATGCATAAGTTCCGGCCCTGGAACAGAGTCATTGTGCTTCAGATGAAGGGATGATTGAAAGACAGCGTATTCACACACTCTGAGGAGAACCAGCTTGCTGGCTTTCACCACACGCCAGTGTTACAGGGACAGGAATGCTGTGGATACAATTTCTCATGAGCTTTTAACAGGTGAACCAGGCCGAGTGTGGGGGAGGAGTCTCCCCTGAAAACAAACACATATTCGAGCTTGTGATATTTTATGAACAAGACATATACTCGGGGCTCTGGGGTGGAGTGAGCTTGATCTAAAACAAACAGGGTCTTTAGTCACGTCTGAAGACCTTGTTAAAATTCCTTCTGCTTGCAAATCCCTCTGATAGTAGGGAAGCACGCTTACCTCCAATGTGACCCCGGSCTGGGGTTTTGCCAAGGGTGAATTTGCCCCTCAGTGACTATTTTCTGAATCCTAAGCACATGCTGGCTTTTAAAAGGCCTTTTCTCAAAACACCAGGCTCTACTTTGCTCCAGCTGTTCAGCTTCATGCTGCAGCCCAGCCTGCTCTCCGCCCGTGTCACTCACCCGAATGCTGCAGCCTAATACCATTTGTAAATTAAATCAGTGCCTACAATCGATCCCAGTGGTGGCTGAGGGCTCCCCATACCATGTGCTTTGTAAGAACAAGGCACAACAATTCCCTGACTTAAAGAAGCTTCAGACAAGGAAAGAGAGGAAGGGGTCCAGGAATATGAAGGGAGGCTCCCAAGATTACTTGAATCACCAAATATTACTGTTCTCCTAGTCAGCTGACTTTCAGCCCATACCTTTCTCCCCTCAGTTAACAACTGTATTAGAGAGAAGTTATTCAACCAGCTCATGCAGATGACTGGCATCACAAGAAATAGTGTAGGTTTTACAAGCAGTCTGCTTTTAACTTGAACAAGGTGCTTGGTATGTCTCATATATCCTGAAACCACTGGGGTTCAGGTGAAACTGCATGACACACTGAATAACCTTCTGCTTTCTTTTGTTCTTCATAAATGTTGAGTGATTTTTTCAACAGAGACATGTCTYAGGTTCCAGGGAAACCCTCAGCCAAGAGGGGATGAAAAAAAAAAAGTATCAGTCATCCATCATATCATTTCCAAGTAATACTTGAAAAGTAAACATTGCAGGGCATACGTCTTTGTGGACAGGTTTCCAAACACCTAATGTGAGAGATCCAGCTATACCCAATGCCAGCTCACTTCAGACACAGTTTCTGCAGAATGGTTTCAGGTGGAGTGCAGAATTTGGTCTCCCTGCCTCACCAAAATGCTTATGGGTTAGGACTATTGTAAGTTTTTGGAAAGTACTTCAAAAGGCACTTCAGTTGAAGAAATAATTATTATATAAGTTACAGCTGAGCATTTATAGGATAATTGCCTTTCCAGAAATGTACCTCTAACACACCCTGGCATTGATGTTTTCAATTCCAGGGTGAAGACCAAAACTAAATGAGATCAGCAGGAAATCCATATTCATTTCAAATTCATTTAGCTACCCCAGGATACAAAAATAAAGTCTTATACAGTCAAAGACAGAAGATCATTATAATAAGAAAAACATGGGCTAGATGAAGGTAAGTGATTAGGTATGTTTGGGCAACCACGGGCTTTTCAAGAGGAAATCAGTCCAGATCTTGTCTTTATTTGCAACTTCCACATTCAAATAAAGATTATCATTCTATATAAACTAATTAAAAATAGCTTCTGCAATTTATTTGGATCAAGGACCACAAATAAAAGAGGAGCTACTCAAAAGGCAGAAAAATTGGAGGGCATCATATGAATCAAAAGGAAAGCATAAAACAAAGTGGCTAAAGATTTTTCTTCAGTAATTTCTTCAACTGGTCTTTGAATCCATCAAGAGCTGTTCAGTAGGAAGACAACAAAGTTGCTCAGGAAATCCACAAGCCTGAAATATCAAGGGCCTGAGGTAGTGTTCTAGGAAAGTGTCAGTACATGCTTCTCTTCTTGTGATTCTTCCTCAGGTTTCTTCGTTGCTCATGGCCTGCTAGAGAGTGGCCCATAGCTGGTACTGAAGAGCTTCTGCCATTCTCACAAAAAAGCCCTCTTAGGCTCTGTATATTGGTGCTATCCTCAACTCTGRTTTCCTCACCTCAGCTCTGGGTCCTCTTGCTTATGTTTTACTTTCTTCAGAGTTTTTGCAAGCCGAGATGCTCTACAGAGAATCACCAAATAGAGCCACATGGGCCAGGAGGCCAATAACTGCTTCTCCTCAGTTTAGTGGAGGTCAAGAACATGTCCTTAACACCTATAAGCAATACATGGTGGGAGGTAGGTGTCATTCCTCTGCATTGCTCCCAAGATATGCACTGAAGAATTCAAGATTTCAGGGTGTGCAGGAAAGATGTTCTAGAATGGTGCCAGGTAGGTGCAACTGTCACAGGATCGTCAAAATCTTCAGAATATTTTTGTGCATCCAGAGCATTCTCAGAGYAAAGCTCATTTATTCCTTTACCTGCTATAAGGGAGCAAGAGCTCTGCTTGGAGGTTTTGTTTGGATGGCAGCCCTTTAACCAAACATGGGGGCTGGTGTGTTCCTGATAAGGTAAAGCTCTCCCTTGGCAAGCTCATTTTGCTCCAGAGAGAATCACTGCCCTTGTCTGGATAGAAGGACAGAGGATTAGGAGAGTTTATGGAGGACGAGGGTGAGAAGGTGGTGTAATTGCTGTTACGCAGATGGGGAAAGGCTCTTGGCTACAGATGGACTCCCCAGAGAATCAGATAAGCCATTTAGTGTACTTGTTGGCTCCTCATCCATTTAAATTGGTTTGCAGCTGGGTGCTTCTCCCAAGGACTTTGGAAAAGCAAAGTATGGGGATAGGTCAATGCCATAAGTTCAATGGGGTGGAAGATCTACTCCCCACCCATAGCTGGGCCTTGCTCCCAGGAAGAAATGCAGGGACTTAAAAAGTTTGTTAGGCAGAGGGGAGTGTGAGGGTGGTTTTGCTTGGAGGTAGCAGCACAATAGCTTTGGAGTGTTTCTCAGGCTCTGTTCTGCAAACAGGTGGTTGAAATACCCTCCTAGCTCAAGTTTCAGGGGGATCTGATGTTTTGAGATGGACACAAGCTAAATAACAGTTACAAAGACTTCCTTCTGGGCAGCATATTTCACATGTCAGTGGAAGCAGTACCTGCTGTTTCTGCTTTCAGACTCGGACAGACCCAGAGGAACTCTTCCTCCATAACCTTGGTTCTGTCTTTAGGCAGAAATCCTCAGAGAAAGAGCAGGGTTTGACAAAAATGCAAAGGAAGTGGGCAGGTATGGTTGTGCCCTGGGCCTGGGAGCATGCACACCATCACACGTCCACCACGGGTACTACAGGTGCTCCAAGTCATTTCTCTTGCTCTTGAAATGTTACAACACAAAGAACATCATAAGCAATCACCTAGGGATGCTACCTAATTCCTATATTCAACAAGCAAAGTGTTATTTGAAAGCAGGGGGTCTGAGAAAACTGGTAGACTCTGAAGTTTAGGGTCAGCAAGTGGCTGCTTAGACTGAGCAAGCAAGGGAAAGATGGACTGATAAACAGTCCATTAGAGTGGAAGCTGACAGTTTTGTGTTCTGTTTTCTGTCCCTGCGAATCACGTCAACCCCGCTGACATGATGTTTCCTCTCAGTTTGAAGTGGGGAGAAGGCTCCTGGGAGCACAGAGGCTTCGAAGGTCAAAGCCATTGTTCTACTGGATGTTGCACTTGCTAATATCGTGATGGGAGCTTAATAACATCAKGTTGATTTACCCCCGATTCACTTTTCTTTTCTTCTAGCCTTTCTGCAGCCTTAAAAAGGAAACATAAAAAAAATGCTTCTTCTTATGCATGAACAATCACTTTCAAATGCCAGATCTCAGTCCAGAGCCTGCTGGAAAGGAGTCAAGCTCTAAGGAGTCTGTTTTCATATATTTTCTCTTATCAGTCCCCATCACAGATCGGGGTTTGTGGTTTTACAGCTGATGGCAGGTTGCCTGCATATCTCAGGGCTGAAATGCGAAAGTAAGCCAAGCATGAAGACAGTATCAGCTTGACGCTACATGCCTTTCTAGGGCTATTAGATAAGAGATACTGTTTGTACAGAGCAAACCTGTTACCTCAAGAAAACAAAGCTGCTTTTAAATGTGGCTTGCCTTAACTTTCTTCTTAAACAACTCTGCAAAGTATGAGAGTCAAAGAAATGGAGGGACGGATCATCAGCTCTACACCACTGACCCCAGTGCAGCAGGAACAAGCTGAAAATATGGTCTAGGGCTGAGCCACTCTGTGCACGACCACAACATGTCTCATCTGAGAGACTCACTACCAGCCTGTAGATCAGCCTCCATTTGATCTTCAGCCAAAAGACCCTTTAACAGTGAAGCATTTCCAGAGGGTGCTCTTGGTGCCAATYGCAGTGTGCGTGTGTGTGAGATGCTCAGGGCACTCTGTGAGGAGAACACACAGCGGTCCTTGTTCCTTGATGGTCCAAACTGAGAGCACTCTTGCTCGCTCCTCACCCATATGCCTGGTTTCCTTCCTGTGGAAATGGTGGCACTTGAGCTGCACTAAGGACTGATGCACACACAAATCTCTCTCCAAACCACATGGTCCAGATTTGTCTGGGCATGATTTTGCATGCTCCAATTTAAATATAGTCTGAGTACACTTCTGCTCTGAACCACCATTTCAGAGACACCCCCTCCCTATTCCTTAAATCATTCACTCTAGACAACACAGAGACCTCCAAAATGCAATACAAGCCTTTTTGTGCACTCTGTATTAACTGTTTGGTAAATTGCAGTTTTTTCTTTACCACAATTAGCTACTGTTTTAAGAGTTGTTTTATCTCACTAAACCACAGGATGTTTCTCTTATCCCGGGTGAGCCCACTTCTATGGGAAAATTGGATTCTGTGTTCTTTTGCCTGTCTTCACACCTGCCCAAGAAGGATCACCTTTGAGGCTGTAAATACGGACCCTAACTTCCAGGCAAAAGGTGGTTTGTGACCAGTCATAAAACTTTCTGCTGAAAGGTGAATTTGATGGATTGGTGTTTGTTGAGGAATCAGAATTTCTGAAACACCTCATTCTTTAAACCTAATTGTGTATGTGCTGCTCCAGTCACAAAGGCACACCAGAAACCTTTTCTTAAAATGCATTGGGGTCAGGCCCCTTTCCTAGGATTTTTCAGCTCGTCTGGATATGATCTTATGTTAGTATTTATCATCACAAAATTTCAACATAAGTTGAACTTAAAAAACCTTACCTGATGCACTCTTGTGCGGCAAAAAATCCCTCTGCAGAGAAACATAAACTTTATAGATTAAGACTGACTGATATGAACAAAAGCTCTTGGAAGATAAGTCAAGTCATTTTGCAAAGCAGGTGATGAGTTAAAACAGTCAGTCAGCCTCAAGCCTCTCAGCTTGGTCTGGGGTGAAGCTGTTGGATGCTGAACATCTGAACTGACACCAACCAAGAATGTGGGCACTATGCTTGATCCTGAATTTGGCTTATAATGTGAAACGTGTCTTAAGAGTTTAAACTCTTAAGTTGACACAGCTCTGTTGTACTAAGATCTCAGCTCCTCCATCCGAGTTAAGGTGGTTTAAGAATTTAGGGTCTTAAAAGCAGCATGATCTGCTAAACTGCTTTCAAGGTTTAGAAGGACTTAATTCTTTACACCAGTTTAATATCTTAAAGTGGCTGAGCCACTTTTGCTGGCTTAAAAATTTATCACAGTTGAGGCTAGGTGACATTGGAGGGACACTGTTGTGCAGAGGATCGGATCAGACCAGTGCAGTGCGGCCTTCTGCCTTCCCAGTCTGAATCTGCTGTATGCTTTTCAAGGTCATTGCTCAAACAATTCCAAGCAGTTGGCAAATAGAGACTGGGACTGTTTGCCAGTCAAATCTAGTTCAAGTATTCTCTGAGTCAATATCCAGCCATTGTGTTACTTATTTGTTCTTCTAATCTTCCAAATCCCCCATAAAACCTATATATTTTTGCTCTGCCTTCCTCTTCTTACTTTCAATGACAGCATGTCTGCCATTTCTGGAGCTCCTTGAAAATCCGTGCCAAGTTTTCTATTGACGCCAGATTTGTCTCCCACCCCTATGCTTTCCTGTAGGAGATACTGCCATTTTTTACTCCCCATTTTACTCTGGGGACAGGATCTCAGCTTTAGGGTCTGGTGACAATAAAAAAGTGGTGAGCATGGGATGAGTAAAGCAGGGGCATCTGACAGCCTCTTTCAAAGCTTTTCTCCTTGTGTCTGTCTGTCAGGTCATTTGTAAGTGCCTCCTGCAGAAACCAGTGTGACATGGTACTCCCAATTCATTTGAGCATGAGGTTGTCTCCAGTCACGATTGGCACCAGAAGGGACATCATGCAAGCCAAAACAGAGTTGTTGGATGGTCTGTTCAGTCCTTTCCTCCTTCTGCTTGAAAAATTCCCAACTAGGCAATGGCTTAAATTTTCAGCTCTTGGCATTCCAGTCTTCCTGTGGCAACGAGTCCCGCTGTCCCATGAAAACAAAACATTCTTTTCATTAAGATGGAATTTGCCACTCTTCTGTTCTTCTGTCTGAGCTTTCCCTTATCATCAGAAAGGGAGACAGATTGTCTCTCTTATATTTGTCGCTACGTTTAAAAAGTATTATTTTAATTCACCTCTTCTTTGTGATAGACAACACTATTCTCTTCACTTTCTTTTTGCATGACCTCTCTGAGACCCAAGTGTTCTCAGCATTTTGAAACTGTTGTCTGGACATGGAAATAAGTTCCACAGGTTAGGTTATCTTATCTTGGACATTTAGGCCACCACTCTACTCTCCAGAAAATCTCCCGAATGTACTGTAATTATATTTATTATCAAACTTATATTTCAGACAACTTTAGCTCCTCTGTCCTGATACTTAAAGTAGATGAATGTTCCAAATAATGCACACATCTATGTACGTATATGCATACATCGCAATAATGTGGGGTTATTTACCTCAGCCACCTAAAATCAGATGCCACCTTTTTTCAGCAAGACAATCGAAAGCATTTAATTTTCTGTAGATAACAACAGGTAGGATAAGTTGCTTCCAGAGGTGCTCAACCTAGCTTAGAAGCCTGATTTTTATTTGGTGAACTGAGGAAGAAGAAACCTGTCCTACAGGCACTCTGGCTCTGGGGAAAGGGTTAAATCATGACCTTCTGTTGACCAGTCTGGGATATGTCCCAGTTCAGCACAGGTGGAGTTTTTGGGATGGTCCTTAAGGTTGTTTGAAACACTACGAGCACCTCTGCACAGGGCTCTGACATAAAACTTTACCCGAGTGAAGAGTAAGGAAAAAGAATTGGTAAAATGGTAGTGTAAAATGGTAGTCTAAAATGTGTCTTTGATACTTGCTTAATTATCACTGGGGGCTGTTTATTGGCACTGGAGAAAAGCAGAACCGGCTATTGGGATCGGTCAACTGTGTATCCCCTTACTGTCCCAAGCTATGGTCATGGTCCCTGAATCCGTTGTCACATGCTTTCCTCTGCCCTGAACACACTGACAAATTGTCCAAATTGCAGCTCTCTAAAGAATGGCCAACCACCGGATCTTCTTTCAGGGAAAACAAAACAAACTCTGCCTTTTTTGTTTTATTATAATCAGAGGCTCCCTTTTTAATCATTCCAGTTTCTAGTCACATGGAACACGAACTGCCTAAAAGAGCTTGAGGAGAGAGGGAGCATGAGAGAAAGGAGGGGAGCTTAGACAAAAGCTCCCTCACTGGGGACAGGAAAGCTCCAGAGCAAGGCAGTGGAGCAGGAGCCTTTTTCCTTGAGGTCAGGGTTTTGAATGCTGCAGTGAGTGGCTTTGGGAGGCTGTGCCCTTACACTGAGGACAATATGGGAGGGATGATATCTGCCCTTGTACTCCAGCTGGGTTCAGTCTCTACGTCTTGGTCCAGTCACCTACCTGGAGATCCTGGAACACGGTTCTGGGTTTCAGTCATCATTGACATAAAACCTCCCAGTTTGCCACTGCTGGGTATTTGCCTGCAGAGGCTAACACAGATTTTAACAGTACCTGTGAGAAGGGAATGGGGAAGAACACACAGATCTCAGAATAAACTCCAGACTTTTTTGGAGTCTGGAAATTTGCTTTCCTTTGTATTTCCCCAATATAAAGAATTTTTTCCCTTATCCTCAGCCATAGTCAAATCCTGGGGTCAAAACCTGGCTCCACATGAGTCAGCTTTTCTGGAATGGACCTGGAATTTCACACATTCCTCTTAAAGGCTGAGCAAGCTTTGCAACCATGCTGAAATTAAGGGCTTCCTAAGGATGGAAGGCCCTCTCCCAAACTTATAGACATGTGTGAGAGCTAAGTCTGTGGTAGCTACTGGTCTTTTGTAGTATGACCTTTATAAAGAATGAGATCTAATGAAAATACCAGTCAAAAGTCTCTCAGAGAACAGAAAGAACAGAAAAAGTTCATTTTGATGCTTTTTCCTATTTAAAATCACTGTCTTATACGTGTGACTATATGCTTAAAACCTCCTTTGTTCTAGCTTTCACCTTGAGCCTGCTAACCACTTTCTCTACATCAGTACCCTGGAGCAGAAAAATGATTCTCATTTCCTTCAGCAGGGTCTCAAATCCGTGCAAGTCGCTATGTGAGGCCAAAGACTTCTACCATGCCAGCACAGGATCACACTTGAACAATGCCTCAGGTCCCTTCACTGTGAGCCAAGGAGCTTGTGCTAGTCCGTATTTAGCAGCTACCAGGAAGGCTTTACATGTAGTTTTTCTCTTCAGAGCCTCCCATTTGGCCTCTGTGCCTGAAAAATGCTTGTGGAGCTTCCTCAGCCCTGCTCGAGTGCAGGCAAGATCCAGCTGTGACACATCATGGATGGAGGCATCACCTGGGGGCTCAGTCCCTTCCCTTTCACATATGTGAAAATGCCTTTCTCTCCATATGTGTAGGAAGAAACTTTCCTGCAGCGCTGGAGAGGTCACATAGCCAGGACACCAGGGCAGTGATGGTTACTTCCCAGAAGACTTTTCAAGCTGATGATCTGGAAGACATCTCTCTCACCAGTTTATCTGGCCCTGTGCTTAATATGGGATGTAATATTTTATGTTCACTTGGGCTGGGACCAGGGATGTCATCCCATGGCTCCAAATGACAGCAAATCCACCCTGTCCCTCGGGGTGCAGCTCTCCCTGTGCTGCATTACTCTTCTGCACAAAAACGCACAGCATATTTCCTCTGTGGGTTTTTCTGATTTCCAAGTCGCAGCCCATGGATTCTCTCATGCCCCTGGCTGCTACATCAAAGATTCATTTTGTATCAGAGTTTTTCACTCCATGAGTCCCCTGATCACTTATTAACCTGTTAGTCCATATGCCATCTCACAAATGGCTCTCCTTTCCTCTCTTGCTGGTAAGCACCTTTGCCAGGCCATAAATCTTTCTGGCAGCTCTTCTTTGAGCTTCCTCCAAGTTTTCTTTTTAAAGTGTCAGCTCCAGGACTGGACATAGGATTTTATTCTCACATGTTTGCCAGAGTTTGGTTTCACAAACTCATTTGTGAATACATCTCCTTCTGTTTATTTCTGCCAGTTCTTGATGACAAAAGGAAGAGCAAGAAGGAAAATGATAACGTATGATGTTTCTTTTAACTATGTGATTCTAACATGGAGGAATCTTTCATGGTTTTCTGGGGACCACCCAGGGATTCTTTTTGTAACTCTAACCAGAAGTGACCATCTCATATTTTGAGACTTAACAGCAGATATCCAGAAAGAAGCTGGTTTTGAACAGCATTAGCATCAGTCCCATCTCTTTCTTGCACCCTGGCCAAAAGGAAGGCTGACCATGCTGAGCAGGGCTGGATTGAAATGACCAAGTTGAAAACCCTGCTATGGTTTTCACTGTGGGACATGTCTTTCTCTTCTTCCCCCCTGAACTGGGGAAAGGCTCCATCAATGTCTGTGCTTGGATGCACCTTACCTTGGTCAGGGATACATTTGCCAAGCCTTGGTGCAGGCATGTGCTTACTCCTTCTCCAGAGATTGCTGTGGGGCCACCATGGTAGATAGCCCAGTGTCTCCTCTAGTTTCTGGGGAGTGAGTCTCTTCACCCACCACAGTCTTTTAGGAGAGGATGTTAAAAAAACCCCAGCAAGCTCATAAGGCCGGGCTCGGCCGAGGACAGCAGTCAAGGCTCACACGTGGCAGGGAGGAGACTGTTTGCTTTAGAAATTTTTTTTTTTTCTATTTAAAAAGAAAAGAGAATTGGAAATGTTTCCAACAGTCTCCATTTCTCCCTCTCATATGTATACATATCTATATGTATATCTATGTATTTGAAAAACRCAACCCACAACTTTTGGTTTAAATTTGATCTGACAATATCCCTTTAACATGAAACTCCAAAGCCGTAAATGATACCCCAGTTGGACATTATCATAGATTATTTCCTGTCTGTGTTTTGACTGTCCTGGTCGAATGGCTTCCAAGCCTAACACAGAGTCAATGAAGAGAAACAACCCTCAGCTACTATTATTCCTGTTACTCATTCTACCAAAATAATAAAAATAATGAAACCACTGCCTGCCTTGAACAGTAAAGATCTCTTAAAAGCCCTTCCTAAGCTGTGCCTTGATGTATCTTGCATATCTTAGGGGAAAAAAAATAAAGTTGGTAGGTTGGAGGGAGGAATTACCAGTGATGTTCCTTGGCTGGGCTTGCGTCCGCACCGTTCATGAAGCGCTGCCTTGGGTGCAGATGTGAGCACCAGGGCCTCCCTGTGCCACCCAGGGCCGGCCACCCAGCTGCCGTGTGCCCGGCCACGCGCTGGCGGTGCCGCGGGAGGCCGCGCGCGGGTGGCCGTCCCCGCGGCCCCGCGGTTCTGCACCGGCGACAGCAAACCTGCTCCTCAGGGGGGCCGGGCAGGGACTTGCCAAGGAGAGTTATGGGCTTCCCCTCCCAGCTCTCCATGTGGGCAAACATGGCGGGTAATGAGTGAGGTACAGACCCCAGCGAATGCCAGACAGCCACCTTGCCAAAACGGAGCTAGGTGATATTTTTCATCTAAGGCTTTTTATACCAGGAGGAAAAAAAAAGAGAAAAAAAAAATCCCCTCCTGATTTAGTGGTACCAAAATGTTTTATGAATTCATGCCTTTTCCCCTGAGCAGTTCATTTAGACAGGGAAAAAGCACCCAATAATAATACCAAAGCCCCTTCCCGTCCAATCATTTCATTCCATTAGGTTGGAAAATAAGTGTTTTCCATTATTTGCCTTGGAAATAGGTCTTCATTTAAAAATAAATTAGTTAATTTACCTTTCTGTATTTTTACATGTGTTTAAAGATGGCTAACGCTCAATTTAAAATGTCGATATAAAAATGCCTATTTATTTTCACTCTCCTTTTGTAAAAATCTCCATAAAAATTCATTTAAATTGAAAAGAAACTTTCTTCCCACCACTTTTTTTTGTTTTGTTTCATCAATCTAAAAAAAAAGCCAAGAAAGCAGAAAGGGAAAAGTCAAATACAATCTAAATCTCCTCACCTATGGTGAAGCCTGTCTAGGAGGCTTCCACTGGAATCTCTGAGCATTGTGGCTTCCTCCAGCCCTCTTTGGCACCTTTGCTCTTCCAGCCCTGGACCAGCCCCTTCTAGTCTCCTGGGCATGGGTGTCTCAGCTGAACTGCTCAGGAGCTGCACCCAGCCATTCCTAATCCTAATTTGGTTCCGAAGGCAAAGCGCAAGAAATGAGAGAATCAAGGAACCAAAGAGACTGTAGAACATGGATACAAAATGGATTTTGATTATTTTGCTCCAGAAACTTCATAGACTAATTCCTGTTTTCAAGGGGGATGCAAACACTACTGCTTTCCAGTGAGATAGGCAGCTCTTTCCTCTCTTCAGCTTCAGACTTAGGTTTCAAAACTACTCCCAAACTATCTTGAGAATGTTGCTTAGATGTGATATGGAGGCTCAGATTTTGCTCGGTAAAGAGCACTTCTTCAAACTGGGAGAGGAAAATGATGCAAACTGAACAGAGATTTTTGTTTCAATGTGGTTGGATGGAAGGGGCAGGAGCCGTCTTGCTCTGATACCACTCAGATGCTTGGCTGTGATTTCAAGATCTGGAAAAGCTTAGCAACTGTCTTAAACTGGAGCAGCATTTAATTCAAGGGATCTTGAGGCACACAATAATATACACATTAAGCAGTTTTTTGTGCAGTTTTTTGTACAGTTTTGCACATGCCATACCAAGCCATCCCCAGAATATCCAGGTGAGGAACTTCTAGCAACAGTTTCATACAGTACTTTTGGCTGCTGCATGTTAGTTTCTTTGGATTAATCTCCCTTTCAGGAGAAGCTCTTAGGAACCAGGTCATAGTCAACTGTATTCTGAGGGCCTAAAACCAAAAGGCCACATTCACATTTGGTAAAGCACCAAGGTAGTGATGTTATAGCTGGTAGAACAGGTCCCCAAGAACTTAAAAGTGGGCAAAACCTCTCAGAGACTGTTGATCTTGTAAACCCTCACGGGAATGATCAGCAGTGACCAAGCAGGAGGAACCTCAGGACAGCAGAATGAAAGGGAAAAATGTTTTCAAGTCTCATAATCTTAAGGCGGTGAGGAAAGGCAGTTGGGGAAAATTATGTAAAACAAACAGGCATTACACGAGGTACAATAAGAAGAGGGTTGAAAGAAGGTAAGATGGATAATTAAGCAATAAGACACGACAGGCTGTGCGTTTCTGGGTGATTATTGCATGCCTGCTATGATGTTCTTTAGGAGCAAATTTTTGCTGCACTAGAGCTAGAATCACCCCCCAGGGACAGGCTGGCAGGAGATTCTAATTGCTGTTATTACAAAATTAATTTTGAAATTAAAATAATAATAATAATGATAGGAAGAAAAAGGGGACAGCGTCCCTCTGCACCATGTTGTTTGTTAGAATGTGTGATGGGAAAAGAGATGACATCACCCAGAGCTGGTCATCAGAGGGAGGGCAGTCACATCACTGCGAGTTAATCCCTGGCTTCATTCTGATGATGTTCTGGCTTTTGCATAGCTTTTCTTCTTTATCTCTTTCTCACTCCTTGGCCTAGGATGCCTGCCTTCAGGTACTTCAACTAACTTCTTCTTGTGTCAAGAATTTCCATCTTTCATCCCTTTCTGAAAAATCCTAGCTTTGCTCCTAGTCTTATTCCATTTGTCCCTTTTGGTAAAAAAAACCCAAAAAACAAAAAACCCCCAAACCACCTGTTTGAAAAATGGAAAGTAATGCATACCCTGCCTGTGGTCCAGAAGCACGGTATTTCTTTGGTGTTTCCTGTACAAAGATTTTTTTCCCTTCTACTCTGCCACCCCCATCTCCTATGTACCTACCTCCTTCAGTGAACCGGAATTGGGGCTCAATACTATCTCTGCACTGAATGGGAAGGAAGATAATATACCAGAAAAGAAGGGCTTATCTTCTTTAACTGTGTAGCAGTGGATAACCATAAAACAGTTATTCAGGCAGGTGGTCTTAGCTTACATGGTGTTTCATTAGCACTGAGCGCCATTCTTTTATGCACAGAAATTCTCTGTTTAAATTAATTTGTTTGGGAAACCTTCCATGTGAAATATTTTTTGTTTTCAACCCCAAATCTCCTATTCCTATGTTTCTAAACCAAATGCCTTCAGGAATCCACATTCTAGAGAAATTCCGTAATGTCATCTAAAATAAAAAATTATTCGATTTTTGCAAAGGAAAAGATTCTGAGATTTYCTCAGGAATGGAATTCCTGTCCTTTGTGGCTCTGACTTGTTTAGTTTATTCCCAAGTAAACCGCTGGCCTAACACAGATTTCTGATCAGATAATGACTCAAGAACATCTAGTTGCCTTGGATATATCTATCTGAGCATCTCCATATTTAAAGTTTTTACACACCTTGACTTTTCCTTTAAAGGCACAAATAGTTCAAGCAAAGCAAATAGACTTCCTCAAACAGCACCCACTGTCATTCATCCCAGCTGAGACTCCAATATCTGTTGGGAAGCTCTATATCTTTATCTGCTGAGTGGTGATATTAGGACTCTGCTCTTGATAGCTGCTGTGAAGACAGGAGACCAGCTAAGACTGGATGAGACAGAGGTCAGCAGGAAAAGAAGATGCACAGAGAAATGAAATGGCATACCCATGTTCACACCAGAAATAGTAGCAAGATCAGGATTGGATTTCAGTCCATGTGAAATTCAACCCAGAACTGTGCCGTTAGGGGATATTTTCATTTGCTGTCAGGGAACATGGGGGAGGACAAATCCAGCTCACTACTATCCCCCAAATCAATCATGTTCATGTGAGTTATATTTATCAAAATGAAAAAATGGCCAATAAAACTGTGTTATCGAAAATGAGATTTTTCTCAATTTGAAAACCAAACCAAAACAACAAAACACAAAAAACCCCTCAACAACTTAACCAACTTGAAAAGTAGTTTAAGCTCTATAATTTCATTGTACTTGCTACATTAGGAGATGAGATGTTTTCCACATGYCACTCCATATTATCATCATCTTATCAAAGGGATGAACCTGTGACCTTTAACATCAAAGCCTAGGTTCCATCACTGGAATTAAGAAATGACCTACAATACTTGTTATCCTTAGGTGACTCAACCAGTGCAATGTATACTATTTTATATATGAACACACACACACACACACACATGCATACACACACACAAAAAAATATATATATATACTGCTGTAGAAAGAGAAGAAAATGTATCTCAAGAGGCAAATAATTAACCATTAGTAAGTGAATGCAAAGCTGCTTATGCAGACATTTTCTTTTAAAGATCTGGTCTCTGTCTACGCATTAAGTACATGCAGAGACTTGCTGTATCCGGGTTGACAGCTCTGGCATTATACACTTGTGGGGAAAGGTTAAACAGCATCATGGCACCACTTGGAAAGACTTAATAGATGGAATCATACCTTCTTAGCCTCCCACATTTTCTAAGGTAAACTGAAGTGGGAAATTCCACAAGGCTGATAAATAAATTTCTACCTCATGGACAGTGTTAAGCCATCATGTCAAAAGGCTGGGAGTGGGGACTGATACTCCCAACTTGGAAGGAGGAAAGAAAAATATCAAGCTGGGTGATTCTTTTCSTTTTCTGTGGCCGTGAAGAAGTTCCCTTGACCCACTCCACACAGCACATTCACAAGCTGTAGCAGCAGATCCAAAAGAAATAAAATCAAAAAACAGACAGGGTTTTATAAAGAGAAGAATTGTTTTTTTAAATTGGTTCGGATAATGAGAGGAATGAATGCAGACTGTTGATATTTGTCAGCCTCTTCTGAATAGAGCTTCACAGATACTGAATGCAAAATATTTCTTAGTGGGACAGGATCACTCACCTGTTGAAATATTAGCTTTCCACTTTCCAGGGTCAGCTCCCTGCTTATCCCAGAATTGCTATGCCAATTGACCCTGTGCATCTGCTAAGACCAATGCTTCAAGGAGGAGATCTGGCCTTCAACTTGCACAGCTTATGACCAGGGTTTTGCTCTCTTCCTCTGCCATTGGCCTTCCCCCTGACCAATTCCTAACCTTACTTAGAGCCTTTAGAAAGCTCTGGCTCTTGGGCTGAGGCATCTTTCTGGGCAGGCTTGAAGATCTGCAGTGTGGTAGGGCAGATGGATTTGGTTTTGAAAGGTTTCAGACCAGCTGGATCTGCRAAGTTCACAGCTCACCATCTGCCCCGTCTTACCAAGAAATTCCAGCTTGGTGCTGTGCAGGAGGAAGCTTAAAAGGGAGCTGCATGGGAGGATAATGAAATGGATGAGTGGGGAGGCTGTTTCTCACAGACAGCCAGAGTGGTAGACGCTGGGAGTTTGTATATTTATTTCCAAATTCCGTTTTTATTTCCATTGTCCTCTGTTGTAAAATAATGATCTCACTGCATCTCAGAGCAAAGAAATCAAGCTCAAGTATCCAAATCAAGTTCAGTGTACAAGCCTCTTTCCTTCTATTTTTCTGGCACCCTTCCCTTCAGGCAGCTGGACAAGGGAATGGAAACACCCAGAGACCAAGGTTTCCAGAGTGCCCATCAGAGGCTTTTTTACCTGTTGCCATGGTGCAGCAGGTGACAAACAGGTTCCCTCCCTCAGATGTGTCCTCCAACCTGGCAGATGTGTCCCTATTCACTGGGGAAGGTGAGGCAGGGASAAAACTGAATTGAGACCAAACTCAGTTCAGTGAAGAGATGCTGGAGATGAGATGCAGGGATTCAGTTGTACTTGGGCTCTGCAGAGAGCCAATGTCACYGGAGTGCCTGGTGCTTTTCCTGGTGAATTGGGTGTGGAACCACGCTACTAGCAGGCTCTGGCTGGAAGGCAGGGTAAGAGATGAGGCAAGCATTACCAGAGAAGACTGTGGGCTCATCTTTTCCCAGAAACCTGGCAAAACAGACCTAAAGGCAGAGAAATCTCTTTTTGGCTTATTAGCACCTCAGAAAAGTCTCTCCCTCCAGAATTTTCTTGGGAGAAAATGAATCCAAACACCTGCAAATCAATGTAACAGTTGATGGCCTATTTCCATTCCGATGAAATAAATTGTTTTTGAAAGAAGTTTTTGCTTTTTTTCTCCCCCTCACCTTTTCTGGCCTGTCCTGCTGTTGCTTGCACCTTGACTGAGACGTTSCCCCTACCCCTTTTTTTCTACACTTTTATAAAATTGTTTCATCTGCTTTTCTTTTGTCCTCATTTCTTGAGGCTGGGAATATACTCATTAAATTCTTACTGGAGAGAAAARTGATGAAAAGATCCCCAGTGTGGTGAAGTTCTAATCCACCAAAAAGACAACCAACAGCAGGAAGCATCCAACCCTCTCTGACACCTCGCTCCACCTACCCCACCAGKCAAGGTTTTCTCATGTTTTTTTGGGGCCAACCATGTATTTGAGAGCTCCATGCAACAAATTTTCATTTTACTCATTCAAGTAAATTTTCTTTGCAAGCTTTCTGTGTAGCCTGAAGCCTACAGCTATTTTTGAATCTTTCTATCTTTCTAAGGGCGAGGCAGAGTCAAGTTACCTTGTCATCAAATTCTCATTTTGGCAAGAAGGGTAGTGGGGGTGAAGAAACGGAGGACTTTATAGCAATAATCACTAACCAAAACACTTCAGAGTGCCTGAACTTGTTACTGCGTCTGTTCAGTTCTTCGACAATATGTCAAGCAGAAAGAAAACAGCTCAATTTTTCACAAGCCTGGTTGCTTTCTGAAGTTAACAACAACGCAGCAACTTGTTTGAACTAGTGAATGGAGGGAACATGCTATTAATACCAGAGTCACARTCCCCCATTCCCCACAACCCACCAGATGTCTGAATTTAAAGTGTCACCTCACGAATCACATCAGTTTCTATTGGCAAAGTCTTGGTCTGTGTTCCAAATGCCCCAGAGGCACTGAGCTGTTCTTGCAAGGTCTTTGATATGGTCTGTTAGTAATATTGTTGTAAAAGGCCATGTGTATTTATGGTGCATTATTATTAATATAGCTCCCGTTCCCATCACTGTTTTGCTATTACTTTTGCATTATTTCTTTCTAGGACAGCTAGATTGCTCTGGAAACTGAAGTATCATACAAATCCTTTCACCTTTCTATCAGCCCAGTTTGGTGTCCTGCCTGCTCGCTTGCTGGTAGGTGGTGTGGCATAGCTGTGTGTTCACATCAACACTGAAGTTTCTAAGGAAGAAAGATTCTGGGAAGAGAGAGATTCTGGGAAAGCTGTGAAGGAAACCAAAATAAACCCGTTCCCCCTGGAATTTGGTTGTGGCAAATTTTGAATGTCTTGTCTTCCATATACTCCGAAAAAAGACTCAAAACCCCCAAATGTTTAGGCCAAAATGTTCTTGGTCTTCATCAAAAAGTCAAAATTCCTGTGGAAAGAAGAGACTCTTCAAGAAAATGTACATTCAATCAAAGCTTCAAAGCTTCAGTTTCCCAGTAAAGACAGTGTTGACTACAGCTGTGCCAAAGCTGAGCAAGACTGCTGAGCAACTCCACCTCCTCCTGCCTTGAGATTGTCCTGGGCTGCTGCACTTGATAGAGGGAACTCACATGGTGGGGAGAAGAAAGTCAACAGCTTTGCTCATTTGACCTATCAGGTAATAAAAAGGAGCAGAGCCTTGGTAGGGAAAGAAGCTGAAGGAATTGGAGACTCAAGAGCTTATGGGCAGAGGAGAAATTGAAGGGAGGCAAGAGGCCAAAGGGATGAAAAAGGGTTTGTGCGGAGGGATTCAGACCTGAACCCTGCTTTGGGTCTGTGCAAGTTCAGCCCAACGTTTTGGGCCAGAGCAACCTCCTGAACAGGTCTTTTGTTCCCATGATGTAAAGCTTGCCCTAGGACCTGTGCTCTGGTGAAGACACTCATTGCAGTCCCAGGAGCCTTTCCTTCAAGTCGGCCAAGAGCCTGAGGAAAGGCAAATCTGCTGGCTCTGGTTGCAGAGACCTCATGTATACACATCCCTCTACGTGAGGGTCAATGCCACTCCCAGACACGCTGTGCATTTCTTCATTCTTGATGGTTTCTTTTTTCTTTATTTATTTTGTCTTTCTCTTTTTTTCTGGGATCTAAAATTAAGGAAYCATGCAGATGGAAAACATCTGTCTGTTCTTTGTGAGCGGAAAAAACATAACACATGGCAAGGATGATAAATAATAACAAATAATGATGATGATGAAAGCATTTGGAGAGGCACAGCGGGTTGACTTGTCCAGAGCAGGCATCACACACTCTCTGTCTGGGCTAAGAAGGATAAATAGACCACTGTGCTTTGTAATTTTGCAAATGGCAACAAAATTTTGAGATATTTAGGAAGCGCAGATGCTGAGCATGTCTTGACTTTTCATTGGTTTGCTCATTAGTGCCTAGTCAGAGGCTCTTCAGGTGTGCAAAAGCAGCCTGACCTCTCCTGAGTGCGCGTCTATTTGTGTATGAGTCACAAATCACCGTCTCTCCTAAAACTAACACAGCTAGGCCAAAGAATGACATAGCCTCCCAATGATGTAATATTCTATTTTCTACCTTGTTACCTAATACGGGTTTATGAAATTGAATCCAAGGGACAAGTAATGTATTTGCTTCCCTAAGGTTATCACACAAAAGGGTAGCTTTTCACCCAGAAGACATAATTCTTGGTGTCTCCCAAATATGCACTCAGAAATCAGCTCTAATTGTATCCCTACGGATCTCACCTAGACCTTCATCAGGGTCCACCTAAAAACTTCTTCCAGGGTTTGGGTTGTGCCTGGTCATCTCAGACTGGAGGTAATGATGCTGTAAAACCCAGTGAGTGTTATCTGATGGAGAGGGACAAAGAGGATTATTTAACGAGTTGTTGGGTCTCAGCTGAATTTCCAGACTGCAGGTGTTCTCCTTAGTGTCTACCATCAGGCTGGTGCTCTCCTGCCTTTGTAAACAGCTAGGCGTAAATGACTGCTGATTCTGGAAGGATTTGAAGCTGTGACATGTCTGCAGGTAGAATAAAAGGGATGGTGGGGTAGGAGTACTGTGTGCTGTCTAAAGAAGGTCAATATCCATGTGAGGCAGAGTGTTCAGTCAAGGCAGAAGGTRATTGCTATACACATGGGCTTGCAGGGCTGAACACTGATGAAGGGAATGTGTCAGGACCATRTGTATTTAGGGCTGACTGAACAATGTGACACCAAAAGTTTCAAAGGACAGTGACAGTCTTGTCTGCCTTCAGACTTCAGCTGTTTATGGGAGATACCTCTAAGAGCCTGAGATTTCAACTCCCAGGGCAACCATCCTGTAATGTCTCTGTTAGGATGGTTCACAAATGGAAAAAGCATTGAAAAAACCCCAGCACTAACACTCACAACAAGCCATACTGTCTGTTTGTGTCTCTGTGTGCACTTTGCCAGCGTGTTTGTCTGAGTGTAAACACAGCGCAGCGTTTACTTTGTGTGYGTGTGTCTGCTGGAATGATTGAAGCTTAAGATTAAAAAAAAAAAAGAAAAAAAATGCAAAGGAGTTAGAGCTGAGCAACCCAAGAATGATGATGCAATGATACTGCAGCAGCAAARGCAAAATGATCTGCTAAAAATACACCAGAGGGATCTAAATATTTCCATAAACAGATGGAGGTCAGAGCCCAAATGTAAGAGAAAAATGCAAGTAAAGGAAATTGTATTTGACAACCATAAGGGTCTTATAGTTCTTCTGTGTCTTTTATCCCAAAAGGTTTTTTTACAGATGCTCACACTTGGGCAGAAGAGGAGTCTGATCCCACAATGCTTTACTCATGTGAGTAACCCTAATTTATGTTCGTGGACTCAAAGGGGCCAATGAGCAATACCTTGTATGAATTCTTTTAGAGGAGGCATCTGGCAGTGCTTTATAATGAAGGCTGCAGAGCAGTTTTCACACTAAACCTCTGTTTTATTAATTCTCATAATTTTTTTTTTCTGTTTCAGAGCTTTTACATTGTTGGTTGACATTTTCCAAATGTAGTCTGTGCCTGAATGTGAATTTTATTTGGATGCATGAGGAAGAACAGCTTCAGACTGACTGGAAAAATATGCTTTCCTGTAAGCAGAAAAGTCCAAGTCTCTTCCTGCCTATTTCTTGCCCCTTTATCTAAACAAATGAGAAAAGGCTAACATTTTCTTTGCTGTATTGTCCTACGAGGAGACAGAGATGGTGAAGTCTGGTGAAGTTTCAAAATCAAAAACATCCTGGAAATATTTTAAGTTTGTAGGTTGCTGAAATCCTGAATATGTTCTGCAGGGGTGAAATTCAGCTGCTAGAGAAAGGGTGCCAGAGAGGTGTATGGCATACACCCCTTAGAAGCCAGATGCCTTACTCCAGCCTTACTTTGATCTTGTCCAAGTTCACCCAGCTATGAGTGGGAACCTGACTTTCTGACTGGGAAAAAAAACCCAGGTGGGATACCAGCTGTAGCATTTTCCTGTGGCCCTGATGGACCACCTTTGGCTCATGACAGGCAGGACGAAAAGGCATCATCATAACCCCTCTCCTGTCCTGAAATTGCAATCTCACTGTTTGAATGAAGACTGAGAGGTACCCAAGCTAGGGAACCTTGGTTCTTGAGCTGCTGCATCTCAAGTTCTGAGCAAGAATGAAACCTTGTGAATCCACACCAAGATGCATTATGAGCGGRGGACAAACCAAAACACATTTGAATGCTTCTATACAAATTCTTTCTTCTGGACGAAGCAGAGTAGTTCCCTTTCATGATGTCAAAAATTTCTTTGGGTTATTTTTGTTTGTTTGTTTTATTTCTATTTCTTGGTCATGTCTAATAATCAGCCTAGACAGAGAGGGGTGTTTTTTCAAGATGTAAAACCCCCCCAAATMAAATACTCTGAAATGACTTATTTTAAGAATACTTGGCCTTAAAGTTTCACGTTTCACACTCTTCTTTCTAAACAAGCATCTGTCCAAACCAACATATTTCTAGGAAAATGCATTTCTTTTAAATGAAGCTTTTCAGCAGAAAAATATCTTATTGGAAAAAATGTGTTCTAATCTCTTTTTCAGACAAACAAGAGTGACYGTTTCATACAGCGTAGGAAGGCCAGGCTGTCCCATCCAGCCATCCCTATGGATGCCTCCAGACAGCTTAGTAAATATGGTTTATCCTTTGGTTTAGTTTAATCCTTGCTTTGTGCACTGCAAAATTCTGCCTTGGTACACTATATGAATGTCCCAAGCTATAGGAGCTGGACCAGAAGATGTGTCAAGTCCCTTCCAATCTAAATGAGTCTGTAATTCTAACCATGTCATGCTGTACAGAACACAAAGTAAACCCATCAAATTCCCTTTACCTACTATAATTTAACTATATTCATGATGATGATGAGTACCAAGCACCTGTAATTATACACCTGAAAAAGGAAGCTGAGATTATCAGATATGAGGCTTGAGGGCCTCATTACAAGACGCTCATGTTAAAAGGACCTCAAGTTCTGTTTTAAAATGATGAAGGATCAGTACGGTGCTCTATACAGATACCAGAGAAATCAGTTTGTTTTGTCACTTTTGRTGTTGTCTAATGACAAACTGTGCATTTCTGTTTGGGGAATAGTGGATCCACTCGCACTTTTTTTTCCTTTCTTTTTTTCTATTCAAGAACATGTCCTGCATAAATAAAAAGCTGTTTGCAACCTATACATAGGCCTCATGTTCTGTGCAAAGGCAGGAGAGGTTTTCTTCCACAGCTCTTGACAGTGACAAGAGGGGTCAGACCTCCTTTATTACCCAACCCAAAATTTCCAAGCCTCTACTGGATATTTTTACTATTGCATAGCTGAAAGTAATTTTTGTTTCACCTGTTCTGCACTCTGAGTGCCTTGTCTCCATATGGTGATACACACCATGTCTTTGCTGTAACTCCAGGCAGCACAAACGGCATTAGGAGAGAAGCTGTATGAAAACACAGCAGAAAGGGGTTGGTGATGCACTAAAGATCTGCACTGGGGAAGCCTTGCTTTGCTGCAGACAGCTCCTCTCCCTTTGCTATGTACTGAGGTAAACTCCCAGCCTGGGCTTGGCTCAGTCTGCCTTGTGAAGAGTCACTGCTGATGTTGATTTATTTAGCGGTTGAGTGGTAGATTTTGGAAGAGGCAGGAGGAAGCTCTCCCTTCCTGTTCACACACAGCTGTTCTCCTCCGAGACCCATCTGGATTCACTGGAGGACAACTGGCCTTTGCCAGAGCTCCATCGCAGGCAGTGTTTACAGCTGTCCTGCATGGAAGACCGGTGTGTGGTCTGAAGCTATCGATGAAGAAGTGAGACAAGTGCATTCCACAGAATTTGTTCTCTCCACATCTTCCGGAGCTCCGCAGACTCCGTGGTATCAGCTGTCATGACCCCCTCAGACCTGGATGAAGCAGGATAACAGAAGACTGGCTGTGCAGGGCTACTGGAGCAGGAGCCATCATACTCTCCACAAGTTGTATCCATTGGGAAGGACTGCAATCCAGCCTTTGCTTTCAGAAGCAGCCAGCTCCTGTGGTATTCGGAACTGTATAAAAAAATTCTCCGGCAAAGGCAAAGCTGTGTGCATACATGAGCTCTCTGTGCCTGAAGAGGTAAGGTAAAGATTACAGAAACTTACAGTACACCTTTTTTAAGGAACCTGCCAAGAAAAAAAAGGCCCTGCAAAGTCTATATCTTCAAAACATAAGAACAAAATAAAAGTATCTTCGAAGCTTCTCATCTGTGCAGATGAGGAAAGGCTGGGAGCAAGGAATTCACCTGTGGTAATGCTGTGGAGGAGTTCTGCCCTTACTCATTCCAGCAGAGAGGACAGCCCCACCTCAGCCCACTCCAGAGACTATGAACAGGCCTGTTTTCAAAGTTCTCTGCATGCAGAATTATCCAAACCCTTYTGCTAACAGTGCTTAGGAAATACAGAGACAGCTGCAATGTGTGGATGCCGTCTTTATACTATTAGTGGTGACATTGCCACACAGGGGGATTCAAAGCCTTCCAGAAGAGCACCAAAACCTGTAAACTTTCCAGGTTAGTGAAGCCAGGCTCCCATTACAGGCAGCAGATTGTCCCTAGTAACTTCTTCAGCAAACCAGCTCATGTGACGCTTGCTYTCACCAAAGTATGTAGGCAGTCATTGCAAGCCGAGTTACCAAATTGCTCACTTTTCCTTGCAGTCTTCTGCCTGATGATGGGAGCAGGGGACAGTGCAAGGGCTCTGTTGTCCTTCTGATTCAATTTTCGTCTTCCCTCCATGTGTTTGTGCTTTTTGAACCAGAAGAAGACTTATAACATGAAGCTTGAAGATCTGGGGAAAAGATTCTGGTTTCCTGGATTACTGCAACATCAGGACCTGGGACAACTGCAAGAGTTCATCACTGCTTTCAAAGTCCTTCACTGAACTTCACCCTTTTTTATGTTATTTTCGGTAGAGGACTGCAGAGTCCTTTACTGGTCATCTCAGAGGAAGGCAAGAGCAAATTTCAGGATAAACTGAGACTTTTGTGGAGGCAAGCTCAGGCCTTCACAGCATGGAGTTGCAGTAGAGAAACTGACTAAGTTTATTTTTAGTTTGTTTTAGCTCAGTAAATTCCATAGCATGCTGAAGACACGTGAGGCACTTGATTGCATGAACTTAAGTGAGTCAGTAGGATGGAGCTCCATGGACAGTCCATCTACCAAGACAGAATCCAAAAGAACTTAATTCCTGTTTCTCAGGAGGCTATAGGTATGGCTTCTCTGGAGGTTCATCCATCTCCAGTTTAAACCACTCAGTTTCACGCAAGTGTGTCCCAGTTCCACCCTGAGTTACACCCACTGACTTGAGCAGAACCACATGAATGTTAGCAACAAAAAGTGAACAAAGCAGAATTTAACCCCATTTCTTTTCCTCATACAATTTTCAATACGTGTTACAAAAGTGAAATCTCAGAAATCTGAGATTAAATCTGACATTAAATCTGGAAATATCGTCCATATTAGACCACATAATTCACCAAATGGAAAGATGGAGATTCTCCAGTATTAATAACGTGGAAAAGTACATTATTTGATGTGATAAATATTTGGAAGGCAACTTTATTGTCAGGAGTATAAAGACCCACCCGTTACTTGGAAAATCAGGACAAAGCAACAGAATATCTCACTTTAAGGGAAAACATCAAGGAGAAAAAAGGAAGTTATCCAAGAACTGGGGAAACTTGACCAGGGCCTGCAGGGATTTTAAATTGCAAGACTGTTTGTTGTTTGAACTGAGTCACACCGATGTAACAGAGAATTTGTCCTTGGCAGTAGAACTGTTAGAATGGAGAGTTAATTCTCCCTTGTGTCAACCCTCTGAATCCAGGTCATCATGTCTTAATTAAAGTGTACATGGTATGAAATATCTCTGAACGTCAATCCAGTTCCTTAGTGTGCAGAACGCTATGTTTATTTATGGGGTTTGGCAATCACTTCTGGAAAAAAAAAAAAGATATTAAAATATAAAGTTTGTTCATTAATGGGAGAAAAACACCGTCATGCCCTGGATTCTATTCTCAGCTGGTTTGGTGACATTTCTGCCTAGGGGTCATTTTTTTCACACATTAAAGAGGTTCTTTTCTACCTTGGCTGGGCACAATTTAGTCTTATAGGGATGATAATGTGTGCATTGATAACACCTAAGATCTGAAGGAAAAAGCTCTGCCATCCTCTCTCATGCAAAATCTAGAAAAACCTCTTCTCTGGGTATCCACCCAGCCTTAGAGCAGAATTCCAGCCAAACCTGGAAATTCATCACATTCAAAATCAATCCTTGAAGTTTGATACACAAAGTATGGACAAAGCAGCAAATGCACTAGCTGTATATGTTGAAATATTACATAMATCTATGGAATAACTACTACAGTGATCCAGCCAAGGAAAACAGCAGAGCAAGTCAGATTGGTAAAGATGGGATAGATAGAGAAAGTGCCAAACTAAATAAGGTTTGATTATGGCTACACGCTGTCCTCTGCCTCTAATTTTCTCTTGCAGGGAATTTCCTAGAAGAAGGCCAGCATAAATGGTCATGCCTAGCTCAATACTTCTCTGAAGTTAACCCATTCCTGGTTTGTGGGATTGTGCCCTCAACTGGCTTTCAAACACAGTCATATATGTCAGCTAAATTCTGCTGATGTTTTTGGACAAAAAACCAGTGGGTCTATTTTTCCTTTAGATAAAAATGCAATTAACAGAAAGGCACTTTTACCCATCCTGTTGATGCTCTGCACTTAGGTTGTTTATATCCGAGAGGATTTAACCCTACAGAACACAAAAGTTACTAGAATGACCACAGATCTGTCTACCTTATGTGGATCCCCATCACAATAACCCAAGAGGGAGACAGCAGCAGAGATCTAGGAAAAACCCAGCTGCCCTGCCCCACTACCAAAGTGCCTAATTTACTTTTCAGA
Source organism: Amblyornis subalaris (assembly GCA_018881555.1). Classification (NCBI taxonomy): domain Eukaryota; kingdom Metazoa; phylum Chordata; class Aves; order Passeriformes; family Ptilonorhynchidae; genus Amblyornis; species Amblyornis subalaris. Next base: position 3,253,519 of record JACAXG010000025.1, read on the forward strand.
TGCCTTACCTCATAATGTCGGTGTGTTTTTCTTTTCTTTCTTTTTAAAATTTTTGTTTGTTTGTTTGTTTGTTTTGTTTTTGTTTYTGTTTTTTGTTTTGTGACTTTTTTTTTTTAACCCACAGTAAGAAGATAAAAATTTTGCCATGTGGCTTTGTTTAAATCAGGTTCATAGCACTTGAGGGGCAGAGCTGAAGAAAGCAATTTCCAGGACAAGGTAAACAGAAGGCCCTTGTGCACTGTACCCTCTTGGAATAGCCGTACTTACAACTCCTTCCAGGGTGCATTCGAAGGTGGGGTGCCTGAGTCACAGCAAAGGAAAAAACCRTCTGGGACCCCGGCAACATTATAGCTTCACAGTAGCCTGTGAATTTAGAGATAAACTGTGGACTGCCTGGAAAGCAAGCTTAAACTTGTACCGGACAAAAATGTAGTCAGTTAATACACAGTCCATCTTCCCTCTGTCTCTGTCCAACCAAATTAAATACATAAAAACAGACTGCTCTGTCTCCTAAAGAGCTCTTTTCCCAACAGTCTAAACTGAAATAATGAGAATAGTGGAAGGGCAGGCTCAGGAATGATTCATTAACTGCAAAACAAGGGAAAATTCATACCAAATGTTCCTTGTAACTGCCCCGCTGCTTCCAACARCCTTTCTTGTGTGCTATAACCGAGGGGTCAAACCTGGTGTTAAACTTTCACATGAGGTCTGTACACATCAGCATGGAGACTGTGTGCCTGTAAGATGCTCCCTGCAAACATCTAAAGCCTGCTGTGCATTGCTTTGGTAGCCAGCTCCTGTAAGTTGCCAGGTCTCCATGCAGATTCAGSCAAGCATCCATGTAGGCAGGTAACTAAGTAACTGGAACATGCTGAGGGAAGAGCACAAGACCATCCCAAAGGCATCCCACAAATAGCAGAAATCCCCAGCTTATGGAAACTCCTACAGATTCACACCTGGGAATTTCCACGGTAAGTGGAGTTTAGCTCACAGAGTAAGCTGCAGAGCCATTTAAACTTTCGAGACTCTCAAGGCCTTTAAAATTGTGGCCAAGAAAACTGTGTCTTAACACCTAAGCTGGGCATTGTAGCAGCTGCAAAGTCTGAGTTGAGAACTATGAAAGAATTGGAGTTCTTAACACCTACGCCTGCTTTTYGATAGAGAAAGACCACTCACATTAAAACAAAAGCAGATTCATGAATCTCATTTTTGAGCCCATCTTCCACAAAGAGTGGTGATAGAGGATATCCATGGTGTATGCAATGCTTGCAGCCCCAATCCCTTAGAGTGCAGTCCTACCAGAACTGCTGACACATCTTCAGAGTGGGAGCTGCTAATAGAGACCTTATGTGACACTGTAGCTGTTTTATGCAAAAATCCATAAAATTATTAAAAGCTTCTGCAGAATCAAAGAAAACTCAAGATGAGAAAGGCCAACTGTTTTTTGGATCAAGCAATATCGTAGCTCAAATCTTGTTGCCAGGCTTGCCTGCTTCTCCCTTCTCTCTTAATTTGTTCGAACTAGTTTGAAATGAGTCAGTGATGGTGCTTTCCTCAAGCGAGCTATGTGGCTTCAGAGCTCTTGCTGTGAGAAACATAATCCTCATGTTTGACCAGCCTTGTTTAACCCAAACATGTAGCCCTCCATTTTCCTGTCTCTCACTGAACACATCAAAATCCCCACCCTCTTTTCTAATGTCTCCAGGTAGCTTCTTGGTTTTTGTCACCTCTTCCCATCTTAGGACACTTCTACACAGAAACCTGTGAACAGCCTTACTCCTTGGCCAAACGGCTTGGGCATATGTGGTTCAGCTTCAGAAACCATGTACCTGCATTGCTGAACCAGAGTTTGGGGTGAGAAGCCAAGCTAGGAGGCAGGATATGGTTTAGTTTGAAAGCAATACTGTGCTAATGCATATACACAGCTTTAGAAACGTAGCAGGGCTGTTACAGTGACATCTAAGGTTTCCCTAGACATTCCTGCTCTTTCCACCCTGTAATTTTATATAGTGAGCCAGTAAAATAAATGAACAGCACACATAGAAATCTGCCTGTAAGTACATTGATCCCAGTACTGAGGGTCTGGACCCAGCTATAGGTCTTGCCTAGAGGCTGGTCTTCAACTTTTGTTGACTCATCAGCCCTCCTGATTTCATGTTGGCTGAAAATATTACAGCTTTTTTTTTTTTTAATATATTATTATTTGATTTTTTACAAGTAGTCCACAAGTTTGAAACTTAGCCCATGGAGGTAGTTCATAATTTAGCCACTCAGACTATTTCCTTCTTGTTCTTCTCCTTTAGCACTAAAGACTTCACAGGATTTTAAGCTGGCAATTAAAAACACTGCAGCAGTTTTATTAGCCCTACATGCCACCTTGTTCTACCCATGTTATTTACTTATGCTAATTGGYCAGGTATTAAAGAATAAACACAGCAATTAATTAGTGGTCTGACCAGAATTATAAAGAAATAAAGGCTTTTCATGGGTGTCAGATTTGAGTCACTCACAGAAGCTTACAGAGTGAAAAAATGAAGAGGGATGAATCATGGTCAAAAGAAACATTTCCAGCCATGCAGTATGGCATCCAGATGTGTGGGAATGGACTACATTTTTAGTTCAGGGCACAGTCAGTTTTCTAACAGGCATTTATTCTTTCTAAGGGCTGGGTTAGACAGGGAACAGCAAGCCATGGAGAGCCAGTGCTATGCAGACAAGCTGGCTTGATGTGGTGACCTCAGGTGAGGAAAAACACCTTGCCCCTGAGGCTGAAGACTCACACCAAGGACTGCAAGAGTGGCAACATGACTTCCTGTTTCAGATGTCCCTGGATGAATTTAGATGTGTCCTCTTTACTGAAAATCTGGACTTACAATTTTGGAGTTGCCTTCATGCTAACAGAGCAGTTTATGGAAAGGCAACTTTCCTGTGGTGCCTGATGCCATGTGGATGTCACATCTGGGGGCCCTGACAAAATACCCCTGTCCTTCACTTGTTTGTACCATGCAAACATCACCTTAACCTGTCCTTCTCCAGAATCTGAGCCATTCAAAGTCCATGACAGTTATGTTTATTGTCCACTATCTTTGATGGCCATTTGGGAAAAGGATTTCTACTCCATAGTTGTTGCACCAGAAGGACGGTTAGAATCCATCTTATTATGAAAACAGGGAAAATGTTACTGAGGGAAGGCAGACAAGTGCAAACTTGCACTGAAAATACAAGTATCCATTTCTGCATGCAAAACCCTTATAGTCACCAGCCAACACTTGCAGCTCAACACAGGAACAGCTCAGAGGTTATTTGAGGTGCACCAAAATGGTCCTCCTTGRCTTTGTAATCCATGACTCCACTACGTAAAGATTTCATGCCAAAAAAAGCCCTCTGGTAACCAATCTAGGCAGATGAGTCACCCCTGAGATAACAACCAGTGATGCCCAGGAGTAAACAGCATTTCAAGTAGAGACTCCTGGTGGCTACAGACAGCAGGAGCCAAAGCTGAATGACAAGAAATCATGCGGTATAGATGCAGACATGTCCATGAAATGAACAAAATTCAAACTTTAGGATGTTTTTGGCTGCTCCAACCCAGAGTCTAAAAAACCTCTGCTGAACATTTGAGCACACTGCTGTCACTCTAAAGCAAAGCCATGAGGAGAACCAGAGGAATCTGACATGTACAGTGTTGGGCCAGAGCACAGTGCAGACATCACCAGATATGCAACCGAGTAATGAGCCCCCAAACAGCTGAGAAGAGCAGCAGACCTCATATTCACCCAGAGAAAGGTTGCTAGCCCCATCTATTGCTACCATTGCTGCTATTGCTATTGTTCATTGTCCCTTCTTGCCAGGGTGTTCTCCGGCCAAAAGACACGTCTTAAAGAACGGCATCCACAGAGCTGCAGAGACAGCACTAAGTACAGCAATGAAATGTCTTCCTCTTGCTTTTGCTGCACAAGCTGTTTGAGGAGACAGATCAGTCAAGGAACAGAAAAACATCCAAGAATTAGACTAATCTCAGAACTGAAGCACTCTTCCACTCAGCAGAGAAGAGGCCAGAGGGAAGAAGTCTCAGACACTTGAGGTTATGCCTGAGGATGGCATGAGTCAAGCAARGGTTGCAGTGGGAAGGGCAGATGTGGAGCTGAACCTGCCTATGGTGGGAGGAAACATCCTCCTGGTATTAACAGCCATTGTTCCCTAAGCTGACAGCTCCTACAGAGATCACCTCCGGAGCAGTGTGGAGTTCCCATTACTAATGTTGGGAGCTGAGGGCACTCAGTGTGATGCAGTAAAGAACAAAAATAAAAGGTCTCAGCTCTGTAAGTGACTTCAGATGGTGTGGGCCCAAAAGTATTCAGAGAAACAGCAGTTCTCAGAATACTGCAGCTGTTCTGAACAATGCTTACATGATGAGAGAGCTGCTTCAATACTAAGAAAGTTTGAAAACTTTCTATTTCCTGTTTTGGCATTGACATGGTTATTAACAGCAAAACAGACATAAATTTAGGGCAGACATGAAACAAGTCCTGAACTGAACAAGCAACATTTTTTTTTTTTCATTTCATTGAGATAGGACTCCAAAGAATCTCATCCCTCTTCCTGAGGGATATTCCTTCTCTTTTACTTCTATTTAGCTTGTTAGCAGAAGAATGGGACTGAATTTGGTCCTTCACTGCAGGCATACCCCGTTCAACTCAAGACAAGCATGTAGCTTGCATTGTGGGAAGGGGGCCCAGGCATTCCATGTGATCTGTTTGAGATGGATGAAAGAAACCCTTTAGAACAGAGAGAACCACAAAATTTACCAATACTGAAACTTAGTTGAGACACCAAAATTGATTTTCTTACCATTGTGAAAAGCAGCAAAGAAGGCACGCAATGAGCATGGGAGAAATGAGGATTTTGAGGGTCTCCCCCAGAAAAGCAAAATAGCTCTTTCTCTATGTTGGGCAAAAAAACTCCCTAAATCTGCCCAAAGAAGACAATGTACAGAATCATAGGTAATTTTTTGATGGCCCTGGATCCAGTCATTGAATGGGCCTGAGATTGTTAGTGTATAAGAGCTGGTGTTTTTGCAGCTTGTAGTGGCATGGCTGGAAGCCATATATAGAATTATATAGACAGGATGAAATGTTTCCAAGGGAAAACATGCACAATGAGAATATGCTCTGTTCTTCCCTAAAGCAACAGGCACTGTTGCCAAGCTATGCTCAGTCAAGCTGCTGTACGTACCAGGAAATGGGCTGTCTTCCAATGTAAAGCTATAAAACAAGACAGATAAAAGGGGTTGAAATAAAAATAAAGGGAAAGTGGAAACTTTCTTCCTTGCTTACATTTCTCTCTAGACATGGCTAGCCTTTGGAAGATGCTGCCATCATTATCTGCACCACGGCATCCATGAGCTTTCACCATGYCAGGCTCTGGCTTCAGTGACCTTGCCCATCTCCTACAGCTCAGCAGGTGACCACCCGTTCCGCAGGGCTGAGTAGCRATTTGCAGGTGGCAGCACCTCTGAGCCAATACCCATTGCCTACCTAAATGGGAATGAGAAATTACTCCGCTGAAACAGACCTCTTTTATTCCATGGCCTTTCATAAAGTTCTGAAAGGAAAAAGTGAAAATATTGAAGAGTAGCTATAGAAGGATCACCTCCCRTCCCCGTGCTTCAGTTTCCCCGTTATCTGTTGGGTGTGGATATTTCAGCCCAGAGCTCTGTATGGGTAGCACAGTCACTAAGTGCACAGCCCWGTTGTCACCACAGGCTACGAACACATCATTGCACGTATTGCTGTGTCTTCCCTTCCCTCAGCCTTGATTGAAATCCAGGATAAAGTGATAGGAGGCACACACTGCACACAGCCATTCAGTCCCTTCCTTGTAAAGTGCTTGAGAGCTTAAGTGTGACAAAAAGCAATTATTTGCTATTAACTGTAACAGATCCGGGACAGTGAAGCTGTTTTTGTATGGATGATGATGCCATTAACAACAGGGAGGGAAAATGGATGAGGAAGGACAACATTTCTCTATTCTCCCCCCAATTAAAATTTCCATTTGAAAACACCAAAATGACCCATTTTATCAATGCCAAAACATTTTTCTAAAATATTAAATGTAGCAATGTAAATATGGAATAGAAAGTAGCAATACACATGGTACCCTCTGCCCAAATATAAATGTGAGCTGGGCAAAAACAAGCTGGGAGTGAACAAATTGAAAAACTTGGAACAAAGTAAGTTTTTCTTGCTGTTGTAGCAGCCTGACATTTTTCAGTCACAAATTTACTCAGCGTCACATGTTCCCAAGAAACATTTTGCCTTGAAACATCCCTTTCCAATGGAAAACAGCTTCTGTCACAATCTTTTTTCAGCCAGCTTTGACTGTGGCCAGCAAGGGCCCATGGGGACCCTCTGGGGAGAGCTCAGTGTATTTGCTTRGGAGTACAGCCTGCCCTCAAAAGATGGTGCTGCAGATTAAGAATAGGCAGCATGGGACCCAACATCTCTGCTGCAAAAATGAGGAGGAGGACGATTTTTTTTCTTTAGCGTTGCTTCAGTACAATGCCAGGATATTCTGAGAACATGTGTCAGCACTGCTCTCTAAACCTGGAGCACATGCACACATGGGCTCATACTGAGGTCTGACATCTCAAGAACCAGCACAATCTCAGTGGAACTGAACGGTGTAACCTAAACAGAAGGGGTTTCAAGCAGTGGAATGGGCAAATTCAAGGACATGAAGCTCTGGTAAGGGAGATTACTTGAGTTCTGTTTTATTTAAGGAAGTGCACACCTGTGTTGCTCTGATCTGTGTTTGGGACTTCCTTGAAGTCCTGTCTCGAGTAGATTTTCTGACCTCAGTAATGGTTGTGCTCCCCAGCAGCCTGTCTTGGGGGATGACTAAGAACATATTCTTGATGCTGTGCTGTAAAAAGTTGTAAACATTTGGACATTTCCATTCCTCGTCCCTCTCCACCATGGCACTAAGAAATTCCCTGGAGATGGAGGATAGACAGATTCATGTCATACTTAACCTTTGCCTCCCTGCAGATGTGTGAGTGGCTGGGATGTGCAGAGCCATGACTCAGTGCGAGAGTAGCCAGCGGAGGGGGATGAAGTTGAGGCCATTTCAACAGTAGAAGCAGCAGGCAGTACAAATTCAGTGAGTCTTTTTTCAGGGATATATGGTAGGGGGGAATAAGACAGGAATAAGGCCTCCCCCTGCTCAGGAGGGCTTCCTCTGCTCTGGTTGATGTCAGGCACACAGAAGGTGAGGAGAAGTGGGGTTCTTCTCCAAAGAGAAGGTATTTCCAAGAGCCTCAAAGATTTCCAATTTCTCCATCTTGGAAGCAGAGGAAAGGAGGTGATTTGATCAAAGTCTTCAGGTGAAGCTTACCCTTGGAAATCCAGCTGCAGTTGGTGACAGCCAAGGTGGCCATGGGTGCCTGATCTGCAGGTGAGGGAAAATTGGGCAAGAATCCATTCCAAATTTGGAACAAATGGCCCTACTATAGTGAACACAGTAACATCTCCTCTCTGAGGTTGGTTGGAAAGTGATAAAAAGCACACAGGAGAAGGTGTAAAGCTGAGGATTCCTGTATGCTGATGGTGCAGGCAGAGGAAAGCACAGCAAAAGACTTTCATTCTGCGGAGCTGCTATAGGTTTGGGCCTGGGCTTATTGCAAAGATATGATTTACATTTGGAAAATAAATGCAYGTCTGAGGCTTTCTTACTTACACGTGTGCTATGCTACTATGGAAAGTTGTCTGATACTCCTTTAATAGGCTGGTGAACCCTCCACCAGCACCCACCACCTCATTTTTGAAGCTGCTGGGAGTAGGGCAGCAGAGGAGAATCAGGGAGGTGTTTTCTGGGCCAAATGCACACCCAATATTTCCTTCTTTTTCATTTGACTATGTAAAGCCCCAKGACTCACATGTAAGTGCAGGTGAGAAGCAAGATTGAAGGTGGGGAGCTGAGGTTTGCTCCCTGTGAGCTTGACTTTTAGCCTGATGTCATCATGAAGGTTTATTCAGTTTAATCTGCCAAAACCTGCRTCTCCAAAAAATGCCCTCAGACCCCCAAATCTGCCTACTGTTGCAAAATCAGAGCTGCTTGTGATACTGAAAGACTACAGAAACAGATGTGAACCCGTTATGAGGGAAGGGTGACGGATAGGATTTTGCTTAGGAGTGACTGAATCTGAAAAGAAAAAAAAAGGAAAAGAAGAAGAGCAGCTCTAAGAAAATGAAACCAGCAATTAATRCAGGGATTGGGCTTGCCTGGGGCTACCTGGAGGCCCAGTGCTTAGGAGAGAGAAAAGAGGATTAGGTACCTCACTTGTAAGAACAGCATCCCTCAGCTCCGGCAGATAAGATAATCGCTACGAGAGCCCTGTGCCTCCTGCCTGGTGGCGCTGACTGGCAGCGTGAGTCAAGGTACGTCCACACGCCCACACGGGAGCACAATTAGCGAGGTGCTGCAGGCAGGGCTGCTTTCCTTGGAAAACAGAGCTGATCCCTGCAGCTGGAGGCCAGAAACTGGGAGGTGAGTCTATTCCAGCAGGGAAATTGCTGCCATGGATGGATATGGGACTGATCCTGCCTCCACGCCTGCACAGATCAAAGGGCATAGGAGTCTGGGAACAGTCTCCTTTCAGTGACATTAAGTACCAACATGAACTCAGAACTGGGACAGAGTAAATACGTGTGTGTGTTTATTTTTTAACACAGCATATAGGTACACTGAAGAACTGCCATGGGATGTAGCTACAAAAACATTTAGCAAGGTTAAAGGGAAAACAGAAAGTCTCTGAATTTTCTGTTTAATACAYGTTTTTTCACAGTTACTGGAGTGAATGATCATGATTTTGAAAGCGATACCTTGTGCAGGCCAATTTTGATTATTAAAGAGCAGACAAAGACCTAACTTGGGATCTGGGTTTGTTTCATCCCATGAGGGTAATTCTAACATTTTACTCCTTTCTGATGCTTTCCTGGTGCTGCTGACTCTTTGAACCAGGACATGGCAAGAAATAGGCCTTAGTTCTGTCCTTACCTGTGATCCTACGGAATAATCTGCCCTATATCTCTAGAGAAGTCCGAACTACATCTTCTAGGGTATGTGATATGTTTCAATAGTCCCTCCCCAGGGAGCTTCTTCCATTTGCCTGGCTCTGCATCCCCAAGACACATCACCACTGGGAATTCTTCATTCCCACTGACAAGACCTTTCCTTGATGTCATGGTGCTTACTCATTGCTTGGAAACCTGCACATGCTTTGCCCTCCTGATCAATTTTTAGAAGCGGCTTGGTGCCATTTGCCCTCCCTTGATCCTTCCAAAAAAAGAGATTCCTTCCAAGCTGGGCAATGCTGKCCCCCTTTGTCCAGCAAATTATTTATTTATAATTTTTTTGAGGACACAAATGCTCGCCATCCAGATCCCCAGAGCTATATATACTTGGTGTGCCTTGTTCTCATATTAGGKCTTGCAAATAAGGAAAACATCTTGCTGTGCTGGATCAAGCATTTCACAGCATCGTGCCCTGGCTCCCAAGACAGTTTGTGTTACTGGCCAGCTGCCTCTGCACATGGGTCCAGTTGCATCAGCCCCTACTCCTGCTCAGTAGTCAACGGGCCAAACTCTGTCCTTACTTGGATCCAGGGACAATCTTAGTGGAGTTGCAAAGGTAAAAACAAAATTAGAATTGTGCCTCCTCTTCCGTCCTCCTTCTCCGGGGAGGAGAGGCAGAAGATTGATGGCAGCTTGCTTTGCCCGGTGTTTTCCATCTGTGCAAAGCTATTCACTTTCTGGGACAGCCAGCCCAGGACTGTTCAGGTCATTGTGGCCATGCTGATGCTTCCCTGCTGCCCAGAAAAGTTTATTTTGCATGCGTATGCTAAAACACCAGTCTTTTAAAAATGCACGCCCCAAAATGCTGGTACTACTAGGTCATATGAAATACTGGTGAAGATGGTGAGATTCGAAAGTTTATTTCAATAAATTGCTCCTGGAGGCAGGTGTTTCATCATGAATTTCCATTTTTTTATTGGTAGACTGCATAGCTTCAGAGGAAACCTTGAAGGACGAAATAAACCCCTTGCAGTTCCAACACCAGAAGGCAAATAAATCTCTTTCTGTCAAATGTATGTCTTCTTGAAGTCCTGGAGGCATTCTCAAAGAGAGAAATAATTTTGGTGTCCAATCTATCTCCTTAGTTAAGAATTTACTAGCATTGCATAAGCTTCCCGTAACAAGGTAACCAGATATAAACTGACTGCTAAAAATAGCTTTACTGTGTTAGTCAATCCCTAGTTAACTTGCTTCAGCTGTCTTCAAAGATGCTATTTAAATCCATCCATCTTCTGGAGGCGTGGAGGATACTGATACACAGACAGAGGTACATGTCAGCTCATGATAGTTTGTATTAATTACTAGGCTATATGTGTGTTTGAACATAACTCTGGGAGTGATGGAAATCAGCCTCAAGGGAAGAGTTTGACATCAGGCTTGTCCTGGGATTCTTGAGAAGAAAACTGAGATACCGAAGAGAAATTGTTGGAGGGGCCTCCAAGATCTTGTCTTTGCAATGTCAGTAAATTGGCAGAAAAAGGAATGTCGTGTGTCTTACTGGAACTAGATTGCTTTGCAAGGAAAAGTTTGTTCATGTAAACCATGTTCTGATCCAGGCCAGTGCAACGTCCCTGGACACAAAATGTCATGAAAACTGTTTCGCTGCGGATTTGTGCCCAGTATCTCCCCTGTCATTGCTTACCTTGCAACAACCCCCTCTCTCCTGTATGACTGCTTGCCGTGTTTGTACATCCTGTAGCCTCTTCATCAACTCCTCTCCTCTTGCAAGATCTTAGTAAGTGATGACATATCCATAACTATTTTCAAACTTGGGACCTTCCAGTCCAGGCACAATAGATAATTGCTGGGATCACACTGTGGCTTTTCACTTGTCAAGAGAGCATTAGTTGGCCTCTAGCTCCTATAATCTGCCATGGTTTACTAGGGAACGTAATGTCTGAGATTATACTACACTGGTTGGAGATTCATGATGGAGTCAGATGACCCTTACAGAAGCATAGGCCAAAAGGCAGTAATTTTGAGATCATTCATATGATTTGCTTATAGAAACCAAAGATAGAAGTATTAGGCAAACTTGGGAGCTGGAAGACTAAAACAGGGAAAACAATGACTGTGGAAAGGGATTTAGAACAGTTATTTGAATAAATGTAGCATTTTTTTAATGGTCAGGGCAGTAAACCCAGGAGATGTTAGGAAAAGATATCATTGAGGCAGCCTAGGGAAAGGGTAGATCTGCTTATACTCTAATCTACCACTGCTACAAGTACAGCTTTTGCTTTAGATGTCAAGACTTCAAAAAGAGCCTTAAAGAATGGAACGTATTCCAGGTTAGTGGATTGGATGGGCAAGGAAAAATGCCAAGACTTGAAAAAACTCCACTATGAGAGAAAGCCAGTCTTTTTATCCCAGCATTTCAGGGGTCCTCAGCTGTTGACTCAGAGGRTCTTGCTGTGGGCTCAGACCTTCCATGGTCACCTCTGGCATATTCAGCCAACACCTTTTTTCCACAGCACAGCTCCTGACTGTCCTGACCCCTGTTTTCAGACGGGTTTGACTGAGGCAGCAGGAGGTGGGCAAAGTGACTTTTGGAAGGCTCCGCAGAGTGACTCAGCAGCTTGGCTCCTGTTACGTGACCCAGAATCCACTTGGCACAAAATCTGCCTCTTCTCACTGCTGGTCCACTGCTCTGCCTGCTGCAGCACAGCTTGTCCTCGCCCTCGCTCACCCCAACCCTTACTCTGGGACTCTGCTTCACCTTCCTTTCTGTAGCCACCAAGACACTTCTTAACCTGTCCAGGGCTTTTCCCTTCCGTGTTCTCCGGGTGTCATTGATCCAGATAAGTTTGAGTTTTGGTCCTGTCTGAAGACAATAGATGGAAGGTACTTCTGCCCCACACTCCCATCTCACCCCCGGCTACCCCTGCACTTCCCACCCCCATGCTCCTGTTCTGCATCAGCCCTTTGGAATTCTTTTCATCTCCAAGCCTTGCAACTCGACTGCTTCTTCCTGTCTGGATCGCAGTTGAAAGCTCCATTTGTTTAATTTGGCTTTTAATTGACCTCATCCAATGCTTGTTGATGTCTCAGCTAATCTGTGTTTCTTCTCTGCTTATCTGGTGTGGTCCTTTGAAGTYCCCAACACGATAAAGTGTCCTGTAAGAAGAATGAAAGATGAATGGGACAAAATCTCCCATCTAGCTCTCACTGCCCAGTTAATATTTTAGCAATCCCTCAACTCTGAGGCAAGAAGGAGAAGGAGGCTTCCAAGGAAATATAAAATAATTTATGTCAGTCATCACTTATCTGGAAATTTTTGTGACAACCTGTGCTAAATAATCACATCATTCATCTCTCCATCTGTTAATAGAAGCAGGTAGCAGAAGCCTGCTCTCTGCAGAGGTATTGCAAAGCCTGTGTCTCTCAACATTTGTGAACTGTTCAGATGTTGTTGGGTAGGATGAGAGAAAATATGCTGCTGCCAATGCTGTTTGCAGTTACCAGGCTTGTCCAGGGCAGCTGGTGGAGTTAGATAGGGAAATGCCACAGAAATGAGAGCTGGGGAGAAAAGACAGGTGAACATTATGCTATAACTATATATTAACTATAACATTAGTTAGCACCTAAGGCTAACTCCTCTCATAATCACATGGAATCATGGGATGTTTGGGGTTGGAAGGGACCACTGGAGATCACCTACTCCAACCGCCTTGGCAAAGCAGCTTCACCTACAGTTGGTTGCATARGATCGCATCCAGGTTGCTTTTGAGTATTTCCGGAGGAGACTCCACAACCTCTCTGGGCAGCTTCTTCTGGTGCTCTTACCCGACATGTCAGCTAAGCCTTTCCTCTTCACCCTGCCTGTGTCTGCAGATGCCAAAATGGGTTTTGTTAGCCTCCCTTGTTTGCCAGAAGTGTGAGCTAAAAGCCAGGCCAGGTCTGGCTTCTGAGCTGAATTCAGAATTTTGAGCCAGGTAAATTCACTTCTGAGGTGGTGAAGCCTGGGCTTGGGGTCCCACCTTAAGTGCAGGTGTTACCATCTCAGGTTTGCTCTGAACTCCACTACTGCTGTTGGAGGCAGCACAAACATAGCTGGAGAGCTTGGATTTAAAAAAGAGACTTAAGCACCCTAGACTGCGCCTAAAAGCACTGTTAAAGAATTTGACATTAGTACCTGAAGTCTACTGAAAGCTAACAGGATTTGGGCTCCTAAGTAGTAGTATGTGTTCTTGCCTTCAATGGTGAATGCTTTGAAGCTTCCAATTTTCAAATTTGAAAATGGCAAGACAAATGCATCCGTAGTGTAATGGATCCAGTTCTCATTGATTTCAGCTTTTGAGAGATTATAGTTATGAAAGTGTTCTGTGCAAACTTTGCAAAGAAATAAAAGACTTTGCAGAGGCACAGCAGGGAGCATTACAAATCAAAGGATAAGTTCTGCAAAGCTGTTCGCTCATGAGTCATTGCATGAACAGAGTCCAGGACTCAGAGGAAATAAAAGGGTCTTACTAAAAGCAGCATACCATTGAGTGTGTTTGTATATATGTGTAAAGCCCAGTCTTAGCTTCAGAGGCATCACAAAGACTGAAAAAGTCCATGGCAGGAATTTAACTTGGTTCTGTCAGATACAAGCCTGTTATTTTCATCCTGAGAGAGTGAACTCCACTCTTCACTCTGCAACCCAACTCTGAGTTCAAGAGCTTAACATTCTGAGCTATTCATTGTTAATGTTGTTTACTCATAAAAATCACTGTCTGAGAATGCAGAGAAATGCATCAAAATGTGTAATGCAATGGAAGCATTGGATCAAACTCAGATCTGTGCCAGGAAAGGGGAARATCCAATCCCCAGGTACTCTCCAGAGGTGCAGAACCAGGCAGTTATAGATGGAGACATAACCTCTTTAACATTTTTTCTTAATCTTGAAGTTCCTCATGCAAACTTTTTAATAAAATTGCAGCATAAAAATCTATTGCCAAAGGGCACAGTGAGAAATGTTTCAGCCGAAAAAAAAATATTCTAAAAGCTGGTGAGTCACTTAATGTCCACTTGAGGACTTAGAAAAATTTAAAGAACCGTATGGAAATAGAACTGTGCTAATCACCTTTGCAGAATTAAAACTGGCATCTCCTGGAACGGGTCTTCTCTAAGTGGTACCCTTTTCAAATTTATTTGCAATGTGGTTCTTGGAAGAAAAAAAGTAATGGTTCCTGTCTTCATTCCCCCCTCATAGATACCATCTGGATTGCAGACGAGTCACCCAAATGAAAATTAAACTTGGCAGGAAAAAAAAGAAGCCCCTCGTGTGTCTTTCTAAACCGATATTTCGGTATTTGCATTTTGCACCAGCTGAAACAAGCCCAAATTTTCTGGTAGCGAGTGTGTGTTAACATGACTTCTATTTTATTAAGAAGAAAAAAAATAATCATGGCAGTCATTTAGCTGTAATGGCCAAGATATAAAATGTCAGTTTTATTTATGGCAAGTAGCTGGGTAGAAAATATGTTCTGGCATCACTTGAGATTTCAAGAACTTTGTTTTTCTTTTTCTCTTATTGCATGAAATAATGCTGTATTCTTAACAAAYAAACAAAGCAAAACAAAGACAGAAACAGCCCTCCCCAGAAAGAGGGATCATGTTCTTCTCCCAAGACAACCACCTCCAGAGTGACGGGACCTGCTAGACATGCAAGGTCATGGAAGTCAAATCATATGCAACAGGGACTGAAACCCATGCTTTCCATCTCTGAATTTACATGGCAATCACTGGATAAATGAGCACTCCTGAACTGCTGTTTTCGGATCTGTTTTTGAATAAAAATTCCGTGCTTGGACATGAAAACTATTCTTGTCCTAAAAAAAAGGAAAAAAGTGTCACTGAAGTCAGTCCATCCCTGCCACGTGTGCAGCTGTCAATGAACCCACATTTTCCGACAACAAACACTTCCATCGGAAAATTCCTCCCCAGTTCTCAATGATGAGCACTAATTTATTCCTTCTCCGAGTCCCCAGAGCTGCTCAGAGAGTCAGCAATACCCAGCCTGTGGCTGAGAAGACGGCAGCCACGCTGGGGCTCGAGCATGGCAGCAACCTGGCTTTGTGCTACTGGTACACGAGCATTACACTGATGTCACTCCTGACTTGCACCTCTGATGAGCCTACACAGAGGTCTTTAAAGCATTAAACACCACCTGAACCAGCTCCGTAAGCAGATCTGACCAAACTCCAGGAGCTAGCATCTCTGGGGGTACTTTTTAGCATCTAGTTTCATTCTCCCTCTGTTATAATTGATTTTCCTGTGGTTTACCTTTATTTATCTCTTTCCTCAAGGAAGTTTCCTTATGAGACCACCATGCCACTGACCACAGACAGCTAAAAAGCTGTCCTGGTATGGTCCTCTTATCTGGATGTGAAAAATTACATCAGGCAAAGCCCTGCCTCTTCTTACACTGGTAAATTAGACAAGCCAGGTTCTGTAAGCTCTTTTCTTTTTTTCTGCTTCAAAGAGACACTATCTGTCCAAAAAGAGATGAGTATGGATTTCCAAAAGCAGACTTAGATCTTTCAGCCAAGCACATACTGGAGCTTTGGTTCTTCTATCCCATGACAGCAGAATTATAAAAAGCAGGGCAGTCCCTGCTACTTTTTAGCTTCTGCTTCTACTGGCATCCCAGGGTTTCCTTTTCCAATCCTGCAGAATTTTGGGACATAGGCCAGAAAATGGATTCTCAAAATCTGGATCTGCACAGTGTGCAGCCCCAGTTTAAACCATCTTTTCCCATCTCTGGACTGGTTGTTCTGGGAGGCTAATGAGGCTTTGTTAGCAGAAGGGTACAATGGGTCTTCTGAATGCTTTTGAGTGGGCAGGCCCTACTTCCAAAAATAGCTTGCTTTTTCTTCTGTTAATTAATGTAGTGTTAATTGCAGCATTTTCCTTAGACTCAGAAACCTCATCATCTGCAGCATTTGCCAGACATCGTGTGCAAGGACTGGGTGAGACAGGCATTTTTAGCTCCTCTAGAAATGAAGGAGTTTGGATAAGGAGTGCAACATCCAGAGTGAAACCTCCGGACTCCCCACAGGAGCCAAAAGCCCACCAGCTATCAGAAGGGGTTATGAATTAGAGGTTTCTGAGCATTTTGTACATAGATGTCTGTCAATGCAATTTAGGAGAATGGTTCTGAAGGATGTGTCTCTGTGAGAAGGTGGACAAGCAAACCCCGAAGACYGACAAGCAGGAACCTTTAGACACCCGAGACAGAAGCCCAGCACAGCACAGCTGCACTGTCTGAGATAGGGCTTCTTCCATAGAGAGTCACTGCACCATCAAATTAGTTAAAATACATAAAACTCCCTAAAGGATAAAAAGATTTCTTGCTTGCAAGGCCTTGGGAGACTGCAGGATGCTTTAGGAAGGGCACAGGCAGAGCATGTCTTACTTTAGGTAAGGGAAGTGGGCTAGCGGATCTCTTGGAGTTTCTTCCAGCTCTGTTTGCTAAAGTGCTTTATTTAAGACAGGACTTCGATCTACTGAATGAAGACCTTACATAATTCAGACACTGTAACATGAGTGATAAATTGAAGAAAAATATAAATTGCACATTTTTTTTTAACAGCAGAACAGTTAAAATGAAAGGCCTTGGTTCCCTTTAGCCTGATGCACGAGTCGGGATAACATGCTGATAGTTACACAGTAGCTCAACACACTTATGAGCTTGGCACAGGATACATGAGGTCTGCTCCTCTGATGTGCTGGTAGAATTAATTTTTGATCTTTGAGTGGGTTATTGGCCTGAATTAATTCATTGCTGATGGGACCATAAAGAGATTATAGTGGTGAGAGACTAGAATAGATGGACTGTGGAAGCCAAGTTACCTTTATTGAAGAGCACAAAAAGCACCAGACAGCGGGCTGAGAAGAAAATACTCCTGTTACCACTTTCTCTCTCAAAAGCAGGACTATACATGTCACCTTTAAACTGATGGACCTTAACTGGCAAGGGTGTTCTCTCAGAACAAGAGTACAGGCATTTCTTACAAGGCCATGCTTCAGTGATTATCCCAAACAGAACAACCACCTAACAAAACAAAAAAAMCCCCAAATCCCCATATTTCAACCACGGCTGATGCCTAACATGAATGCCTGGAATATTTACAAGAACTGAATTTGTAAGCAGCCTTCACAGTTTCTTTCCTTGGTATTGCAGCCACATTTACCATGGCAAATGACTGGCATTTACCATGGCAAATGAGTGAGAGAAGAATTTGTAAGGTTATAAAAATCATGGATGTAATGTTATGCGTGGTGAATGGCTGAGGAGGAGCAAGTGCATTCTCTGATGTTACCGCACCAAAACATCACGTCCCAGTCTCAAACTAATTAAAGGCCTATTCCACATATCTGTGCATTAACTACAGAATATTAATAAGTTCAGTGGCAACATATGGGAATGCGTCTTGGTACAAAGCAGGCATTAAGAGCTATACTGTGCCAAAAACTACTCTAAATTATATTATGTGTCTTGAGCAAGTGATGAACTTATTCAGATTATGCTGCTGTCGGAATTGATCCTAATAAACAAAGTACAAAAATTAGGATTCCTTATTGTGCACGCAGCTCTGAATATATGTTAAACCAAATTGAAAAATATCTGGGTTAAAGTGTTGCTGTCAGTGTCGCAGGCTTATCAAAGCTAATGCACTRTCTCTTAACTGCTAAGGGCAGACATTTTCCTGGAGGAGTTGTTTTGCTGCTTGCAAAAGACCAGACTCATCCCTATCCAAAGGCTGCAGCACAGGCCATGTTAAAAGAGTCTCTTTTTTTTTTTTTTTGTAGACAAAAAAATGTGTAAAAAAGTATAATTTTGGTGCCCAGAATAAGGGTCTTCTATGTTCTTTCAGCTAAAGAATTGTCATAGTTTTAAGGCATTATTCTCCCCCTTAGGTCCTGGTTCAGCAAAATGGTTCAGCACAGTGGTTAATTCTAATCACTTAAGTCATCCCATTCAAGTCAGAGCTTAAACACTTTGCTGAATTGTGTTTGAAGTGGGGAACGAGAGCTTGAATTTTCAAAAGTCTCTAATTGCAATTAGCTATGCCAAGGGTAGTTTTTCATTTTATTTCTGTATTTGGTGGACAGTTTGGATTAGAAAAGAAATGGCTGCAACGCYGGTTTTATATACAAAACTCTTCTGACTACATGATGGGAGATCGTAATGCAGAGCTTTGTTTTAGAATAGTTTTGCCCTGGAATTTATTCCAACTTTCCAAAATAGAAGCAGAAGTTATCTCAAAATCCCAATCTGTTTTATGAGAGCCTTAGGTCTAGTAATTAAGATACTGTGGCTTAACAAGTTACCAAGCATCAGCTAAGCTGAGGTAATTGTCTGGATGCAAACCTTACAGTAAATGCTTAGCCTAAATGCTGAGTCAATTTATCCCTGGGCAAATGCAGAATAATGTAATTTAACACTTCAGACTAAGCTAAAATGAATCACTGTGTGTTTGCCACAGGCAAAGAGAAGAGATGCAGGGAGTTGCCCCAGCTGAGGAGAGACATGGTAACTCTCAACTCTGGTCACTTGAGAAATTTAGGCATTTTCACACTGATGGGAATGGCAAACAACCGGTGCTTAGCAGTTCTGCCACATTCTTCTACAGGTGTTTAACCACTTGCTGGTCTAAGGAGAGAGTCCAAACCTAGCACATGTCAGTAGTGGCTGAAATGGCCATTTGATGACATACTATAAGGCTGATGGTTCTCAGTCCATTCCTGAAGAATACGTGTCCATCACAGAAATTRTTGAAGTGAAAAAAAGAACTAGAAAAGGAGCAATCTGCCCATCTGTATAAAGCTATTGAGATGCCCAGGAAAAAAAGGCAGTCAGGGAAAGGTGTGGTAGAAATTGGCAGAGTTATGAATATCTTTGAAAGGATGTACAGGGAATGATTTCCCGCTGTCTCTTCCCATTCAAGACCTAGGGCACATCAAAAGAAACAAAGTGGCAGGACAAAGAAAGGAAGAGAGGACGATTTTTCACACATTTTGCAATTCAGCTGTGGAACTTCTTGCTGCAGTTTTCTGTGGTTGTGGAAAGTTTATTTGGGTTCARAAATATCTGGACAAATTCACAGCAGTAATATACATCAAAGGGTTTAACAAACCCCCCCCCCCAACATTTTGGCTCAGGATGTTAGTGAGCCACACGTGTTTTGGTTTTGAAGTACCTGAAGAAGGAGTCAGAAAGAATCTGGATCCATGGGCCAGTGACAGGATAACTGGAGGAACTCTTGCTACCCTTAAAGCCTTTGGAAGACATCAACTTGTGTATAAAATGTCAGCCTCAGCAGAGAACAAGGGCCAAGACTGGGCCACAAGAGTGAACTCATCTGTTGCTTTAAACCAGAGGCATTTTAAGGAAGTGATTTCTTCAAAGCAAGGGTAGAGCGTTCTGATGTGGTGCGTGAAGGGGGGAAAATCTACTGGGAATTTGGCTTGTTCAAGTGTGTACAATCATCTTTCAGGCCTCTAGGGTTTGGATTTGATGGGGGTAAGAGGCAGCTGTATGCAGATTCATGAGTAATGAGGTCAGGAACCGAGACAACTCTTGCCAGATACCTTTGCCTGGTAATTTTGTTACACCATGTAAGCAACCAGGGGAATTTAAGACATTTATCAGGAATCATTAGGTTTGATCTATAGACCATAATGACTGCACAGAAGATACTGGAAGTAGCAGGATACTGTTTAAATATTCATTTACTATTCAGAAAAGAAGATGTCCAGTGTGGTTCAGTAACAGACATAGAGAATCCTTTAAATTACTGTTTTCTCAAAGAGAAGAAACTGATTTGAAGCCCATGGAAGTCAAGGACATTGARTTATGGGAATATGCCATGTTTTTTTAAGTCTATGGGAAGACAGCTGGTGAACAGAGCATGCCATTCAAGCATCTTTTTCAATGGTCAAAAGGTTAAAAGTGAGTTTAGCTTGAACCTTGGGGATTTTAAAACTCTATCTCAACTGTCAATGATGAGATGGAGACTCAGGAATTTGCAGAGGTCTTTCCCAGTTGGAGGAGCAGACTGAAATAAATGTAATTTCCTTCCACAAAGACAGGCATAAAATTTTCTGCTTATRAAGGGATATTCAATGGCTCAAATGGTACACAAGATGGGGGAATAAATGGAAAAGCAGGAGTTCTGCATTGTCCAATATGAGTTTGAGGGGGTGGGTTATGGACCAGACAAAATTGGAGACAGGGTTTCAGGCTGCACTGAAAAATGGATCTATAAAGCAGGATATGGTCTTGCAAAGTGTTCAAAACARTAACCTCCAACTCAGCATCAATGAAGTCTTAGCCGAAGTACAGTGCCCTCACACTTCAAAAAAACAGCAAAGCAACTGGTGAGATCCAGAGGAAAAAGAAGGGGCTGACCAAATGTCTGGAAAACTCTAAAAGAAAGACTAAAAACTTAAGTTTCCAACATGCTGTCTACCTTCATGTTTGAAAGAGGAAAGGATATAGAGGAAGATGCTGAGGAACTCTTGGGTTTGTGGTGCACAAGAAGAGAGACTGCAGGCTTGAAGAGGCATGGGAAATGTCAGYTTTGCACTGGGAAAATAACAAGGGGAGTGAAGCTCTGAACTGTCTGCCTGGTAATTTGGGGTGTCTCCACAGCTGAAGGCTTATAATGACAAATTAGACAGATATCCGTGAACAGAGATACAGGCAAAATGGGGATACAGGCCTGGTATGAGCACTTCAACAACCTTCACATGGGGAGCTGCTCACAGCGACTTCCCAAAGGCCTTCCTGACACTGACACTTCTCTATAGCACCCTTTATAGTGGAGCAATGGGCACTTCTGTTATCTAAGATGCACTTACACCATTTCTAGTCCAGAAACCATGCAAGTACTGTGAGATGCCTCTGAAGATTTATGTAGCTTGTGGCCTGATGCCAGGGCAAAGAAAAAGAACTGCACTGTGAGGGAAAAGCGCAATTTTTTTCTTTTTGCTGAGTTAATATTTTCAAACTTTGTAATCTTAACTTTCTGCCATGTCAGAGGCCTTTTCAGAGTATCCAATTAATAAAACACTTTGTGATTTACTTTTGCTTGTGTAACTTCCTTATTCTTGTGATTTGTTGAAGACTTCAGAGGTGACACATCTAAACCTTCTGCAGCAAAAAGTGCCTTGATATTTATAGGTCCCTTTARATCACCTCCTATCTTTGGGAGCTATATATTCAGCTCCATAGCCACTGTCCTTTCTGCATTCTGCATCTATAAATCTCTTGGTGTCCATGGATCATGTTTTTTACTGTTTCTCACAACAGGACAGTAATATCAACAAGACTGCTAATAAGGGTTGTAGATGCTCTGATGGAAACTCCTTGAGACTGAGGATATGAAAACACATCTAAGCGACCTTTTCTAACTCTGGGTGTTTATATTAGGATCAGAGTCACTATAGACACYCTGTGCATATACTTAAGAGCAAAAGAGGGGTGCTTCCTAAGGGATACAGATCTAAGATCAAATTTTAAATGTTAATATCACTCCACAGTCCAGGTAGGCATTCCCACTGGATAACATTTGTGACATGGGTACCTCAGTTTTAAGCATCTCTTAGATGACATGTTGAATCCAGGTTCATGAAATGCTTTATAGAAGTTGGACTGTTTGTTTCTTTTTCCCATAACATCACCTGGAAAGATCAGCTGTGTCAGTACTTTCTCTCATGAGAAGAGCTTCACCTTTGGAGTCTGTATTTCTCTGGCTCCTTTGAGGACAGTACAATAAGGCTTCCCAGAGACACAACAGTATTTTCCACTGTGTTCCTGTCACATACCATTCCCATGAACAAAACTGTGATTTCTACTTGGTCAGTGGAAAACCTACCCRTCCCTCCAGAATTTGTGATTTCAGAAGAATCATTGCTAGGTCTAATTTTAATCTCTAGTGAATGAATGGAGGCAGAGAGCAACAGAAGCAGAATAGAGTGGTGAGCAATTTCTGGTGAAAGTAGAATTGCAGAGGAAAGTAGAGCAAAGTCACATCTGCTTATATCAAATGTCAGCAAGCAAAGACCTTCACATTTCTAGTTCCTTTGCCAGCAAGAAAGGGAATGGTCACTCAATTTTTTCTTAAAGTCAYAACTTAACTCCAGGATATATCAAAATTGACCTTTGGGTGTCTAGAGATGCCAAAGCCTGTCTATATTATTTTGGGGTGTCCTGGTGTTAAGCCATTAGAGTAACATTCAGTTTAATTACCCAACAGACTTTCTTGCCTTCAGAAAACATAGCAGTTGTCAAGTCTCCCATCTGTAGGGTTCCAGCAGAGAAGAACGAATGGTTATATCTTTCAAGAGGCTTAATAAAAATATGTTTTATTTTCCATCCTTTGGGATGCCATAGGGAGAGCATCATGAAAGTCCCCAGATCATTCAGTTTATGGCTATGATGGAAAACATATTAAAATTTCCCCCCGTGATGAWAATTTTCACTGGGTTCTCCAGGCCCCTCTTTTCTCTGCTGTCAGTCTCTGGTGACAAGTTCAGGTGCACCAGGAACTCAGGAAAAGTAGTGTGACCACAGGTTTTATTTCGGTTGGGAAATAAGATGAGGCCAAGATTCATTGAAGGTGATTTAAAGAAGGTGGAGTTGAACCTGTCACTAGTGTTTCAAAATGCTCAGTTATTCCTAATGTATGATTATGCTGGTCCCTATGGATCAACACTGGATTTATGTTTGCATAAATGCTTGGCTGTAAATTAAAAGATGTTTTTGAGCTGTGCTTCACTAGCTGTAAGATGTAGATTTGCAGTCCCTGCTGAGCCATCAACCATCCTAGGGGAGATAAGCCAAGAAGAACTTGGCTCTTGGGCTCAGAAGCAGTGGTAAAACATGCAGGACTGTCAATATTTCTGGAAGACACGATGTCTCTTTTACAAAATATTTGTGTTCTTTTTCTAGGGCTGGGACAAAGAATGCAGGAGGCATTTGATTTCATAGGTATTTGTTCTTGTGGTTAAGAGGAGAGCATGACTAAGAGTGGATGGTATCTGAATATGTGTCATTGCAATTGAACCTTGCTCTCACCTGTTGAGTGAAGATCTTTTCCAGAGGGCACAATTTCAGGCGTGTTGCAGGTCCTGCAGGCTAGTGCGGCAGCTGCTGCTGGATGGGATGCTTGTTCCAGCTGTCTCTCAGGCTACAGAAACTAATGCCTAACCATGCCACCCCAACCATCTATTGAGCCTCAGGCAGACCTTTGGGCTATTTGTTCAGCTGGGGCAAGTTTTCCTTCTTAATCTTTTCAGCCTGGCAGGAGCACTGCTGAGCACACAAGGAAGCTCATCAGCTGCTGGCTCAATGTTTGGACAAGGGGATAACTCCTGCTGGGGCTGGTGAGCTCCACTCCTGTCTAATTTACATTGTTATTTATTCTGCAGGCATTCCTGTGCTTCCTGAGTACAAGCTGGCTTTTCAGCACGTTTACAGCCACACTCCCACAGCGAGCTCGGCAGTGACAGGCAACTACACACAGAAGCAGCAACCCCTTGCATGGTGGAGGATGGTGCTTGTAAGCCAGCAGTAAGARGCCATCCCCTTCTGTGGAGGACTGAGGAGTTTGATTCAGCAGGTTCCATCTACTTCAGGTTCTGGGGCCTTGTATTTTGTTCAGATTGCCGTAGTTCTCAAGTCAGTTTTCCACGTATGCATCACTCCCAAGCAAACCTGGAAACTAAGAAGTTGTTTGCTCTCCCTCCTCCATGTGAGGTTAAAGTGACTTGGCCAATTGCATGTGGGTGAAGGCACARTGCATCGCCAAATGTGACCATTGGGTCACTCTGAAGTTCAGACCTGCTTGTCCACCCAGAAGGGGCTGCACAAGGCAGTCATGCACAGGCCTGCATGACAAAAACCTGCAGCATGTGAGCGCAGGGCTCGGTGAGTTGACACCAGCTGCTGGAAGGCAGGAGGTCACCTTTAGGGACTGCCACCACACAGGGATGCAGCTGAAGTCTCTAGTCTTTAGCCCTGAGAACAGATGCCTCCTCTTTAGGGCTGGTGCCACATCTGGGGTTTGATTAAGCTGTAAGGAGTGAAAGTCACTTCTCCACGCCAGAAGTAACTAACCATCAGCAGCAAAATAGATTCTTCAYGGCTTCAGCTGAGGGACTTTGTCATGAGCTCTGTCACTTGGGGCTCAAGGAAGGAGGAAGAGAAAGGAACACCTGCTCTGTCACTCCCATTGGAGGAATTGTTTCAGCCAGACCTGTGAGGTGATGGTATTAGGAATTTGCACCCTACTAGAACCGTGCATGTAGTATCAGAGGTTGGACACCTCCCTGCTGACCAGGGGAGGGAGACATATGAATGGTGGGTCCTGGGGTGATGGAAGACTAGCACCTTGAGAGATCTTTATCTCCTAGTCTTTATCCAAAATCTCAGTGAGCCAGTCCTTGGTTTCTCCTCTGTTTGGTGAAATGAATGTCTCCCTCTACCCCATGAGGAGAAGTGTTTTGGATGTAAAATCCATATGCTGTCTCAAAGTGCTTGAAACCCTTTGGTGCTCTGTGGTCATTTGAATGTCTGTTCTGACCAAGACTTTCTCTGTTCTGACCAAGACATTCTCCTGTAGGAATGAAGAGGAAGAAAACATCACTGTAGACTCCCTCAACCTGTAAACTATATCCTGGAGAGTCTGATGGCTGTGACGAGAACCTAGAAATTTATCCTTTCACTGCCTCCTCTTGGTGCACCCTCCACTGCTCTGCAAGTCAGAGATTAGCTTGGGGTGACCCAAACTCTTGTTAGTGGGAACACAAACAAAATGTGCCGCTCACTTTGAGCAACAATCAAGTCTTCTGGAATGGAGTCAAAACTTGGCAAGGGGCTTTGCTGTCTTCTTTGGCGACCAACTGCACCTGTCTGAAATGTTCCTAAGACAATTGAGAAGTAGTAAATGAAATATCACTGGATGGACACAGCCTGCTATAAGAAAAAGCTTGAATGAAAAGGTTGTCTCTTGCAACAGCAGCTGCCAGTGTGGCCTTTTCACTCCAGGCTGATTGCCTCCTGGACTAATGAGATCTGCCTGCCACGTAGTGCTCCTGATGGGCACAAGGCTCAGACCAGGAACTGCTGGTCTCAACAGAGCGTCACCTGGGAGGTGATGAAGACAAACAAAGGCAACTCTTTAAATTTTATAGCACTGCTAAGCCCTTTCTTTTTTAGAGTTGGATTTAGCTCAGAGCCCATGGCTGCCTGATGACGTGTGAACGGGATGTCGGTGAGGATCTGACCTTAGAGCTGATGACAAGCTATACTGGCAAGAACTGGTGTAGCTGAGTGAAGGCTGGAACCACAGAGCAGCAAAACCAAGGTAGGTTTGGCGCAGGGTGCAGGAAGCAGGCACAAATATGTGGGATGGCAACTACTGATTAACACAGAAACATTATGTCACAGGGATGATTAGGGCATGGATGGCATCTTAGGAAAAAAACACCACCAAAATCAAATAAACRAGGTATGGGACTGTGAAAACTAAGCTGAGCTGCCACATGTGCTGTCTCTATCACAGCCTTAATTTAAGTGAAATTTATAGCAAGAATTATGCGTTTCCCCTTCCTCCTCCTTTTCTTGCAGAAGTACTTGTTTTCCTTTACCTGGGAACAGAGGACACCCTGTCCATAAGTCTTTATGGCTTTCTTGCGATTTTATACTACTTGTGTAGCTCTGAAATACCCTGACTTGGCCCTGCCTCCCCTCAGGCAAGTTTCTCATGTTCAGATTTCTATTCAAAGTGGCCCCAGCACTTCAGGAAGGCAAAGACTATTCAGCTTCTTACATCCTTCCTGTACTATGGACAAGGATTTTCATGTCACCTAGAGAATTCATTTACGTGATTGGATATACATGCACATGGATCCACGCAGTCTTTTGCAAGCAGGCAGGACGTGTTTTGCCCACACTCCATACTGGTCCAACAGCCATGGAAATGCAATCACAAGGTGTTGAGTGGCGACTAACATAATCTACTTCTCAAAAGCACTTTATTGGCTGGGCTCAGCAATGCTTAAGATGACTGCATTAGCTCCCACATGGAGCTGGCTTGTGTTAGGTCAATTCAGAGCACAATATTTCATGAAGACATTTCATCCCATAGTGTTCTGACTCCTTTTAATGAGGTTTATCAGATTCAGATAGAAAAAACAGAATCACAGGAACAGAAAAATCTCCGCAGACTACCAGCCTGGACATCATAGCTGAAGAACCTTTCTGTAAGGACTAGCAAGACCCCAAAATGAAGTGAACAAGACTGATGTTGACAGTTTATTACAGTTCTTGGCTGCATTAGTGAACATACTTTTTTTCGTAAGGCATTGTATTTTAAGCCAAAAACTGCTGTGATTTATATATCATTTTAAATTTGAACTAGAATTCATTGGTGTATTTTCAAAATAAGGAAATTTCACAGAACTGTATTGTTCTGGAGCTAGAGCATGTCACGGAGATGTGTTTGTCTCTGACTACTACCCTGAGTCAGCAAAGCCAGCATTAATCTTCAGGGGTAAATCCACCTACCCCACATTTCTCCCATTCCCTTCTCTGCTCTTATGACAGCGGAGGCATCCTTGTGGTTTCATGATGAATGCAGTCAGGGAACTGATCTGGTTGAAAACTAGAGGAAGTATAAAAGCAGTTCAGTTTCAGGTGGATGAACTTTCCAGTCTTAAATATCATGTGGCTGGAGCAGGACTGTCTCCTTCAGGATGTGCTGGGTAATTCTGACTAGGAGCCAGGCTGAAGCTTTCCCTGTGGCTGCTGATGCCATATCAACACTAGATCACAGGGAGATGTACCCAATACCGCCTCCAACCTGATGTATCAGGCAAAAGGAACAATTCATACATTAATTGCAATTCATACAAGACCACCATCTGCACTGGTTTCTTAGGGGTAATCGCTTGTTCCCTCCAAAGCTTACTTGCTTTGTGCAGTGATCTACAGACTCAGGTATCCTTGTACAATGGACCTTGAGTCCTCAAGGCTTCCTGACCACAATAATAATGAGATGACCCAAGGAAAAGGGTTGATTTAATGTGTGAAACAACCGAGCTGGCTGCCTACCTCTAGCCTCCATCTATGTCTAAATTACAGTCAGTTTTTAGAGTAGGCAGAAGAAAGGTGCTACAGCCTCAAGAAGAACATAGTCTGGTTGGAACTGTGTTAGAACAGGACCTCCATAACCTACATAACCTATGCATTATGGAGCATTCATGTCCCAGCACCCAGCTGCAGACATGTACAGACATCTACAGACATGTACCTCGTTGCCTTCATCTGTCAGATGCAGTGAGGAGACTGGTGATCTAGAGCACAAGAAATCAGGCTCCTGCTCTGCATCATCCTCTAGAGAAACTTCTGCTTTGGTTTCAAAGGATGGTGGGTCATTACAGACTTCTAAACCAAATCACACCTTACGTATTTGGGAAAGAAAGCAGACAACTATGTTCAACTTTCCCATCTGAAAAACTTTCAATTGGCAACATTTGCCTCATATGTTGGAGAGATCTCTTCTGAAACACCTTAAGTTTTGGCACCTCGTTCCAGCAACAGGTTAGCCGTTCTCAAAACCCTCCATCTAGATGTGCAAGTAGCTGAGGCCCCAGTTTTAGCAAAAAAAGGTTTCTGTAGGTCCCGAGAAGTTCCCTGAGACCTTCCACCAAGGTTATGGATGTGGTTTTTTCTGCTGCATTCCCACGAAGTCAMAATAAGAACTGCAACGCCAGGTTCAAGATGGCCATCCCGAGAGCACAGAAGAAGAGAAAGCAGGGCAACCAAGGATCCTGTGTTATCAATTTTCCTGAGACACATTAGACACCATAGGGCAGTACTGATGGACGTCTTGGAGCTCTGCATGGAGAGGTCAGGTGCTGTGTTGCACTGTGCTCTGTTATCCTCATATCCTCCTTTTTCTGTCTTTGTCCCCTACCTGCTGCCAAGTTACTCTTTCCTGTGAAAGGGGTTTTATTATCTTTTTTTCTTGTTTGGCCAGGCTGTGGGCTSAAGGCTGGGAAATACAGCAGGGAGAGTAGGTACCACAGATGACCATGGGGCAGCCCATGAGAACAGGGTTAGCGTTCAGAAATACAGCACTACAAGACATTTCCGACATATGTCCTGCAAGGGAAAGTCTTTGTGGTACAAAGATCCCCTAAGCCAATTGACCCAGAGTTTCTGACTCCTCTGACATCCATGCCATCCTACCCTTTAAATCACAAGTTCTATAGCAAGGGACAAGGAAAACAAAAAGCTTGAGATTTAGGACACTGTTTCTAGGCTAGGGAAACCTGATTGCTATTCTTGGCTCCCCCAAGAACTTCCTTCCTGACATTTTCCAAGTGGTTTCATTCCTTCTGTGGAGCAATGCTTATTGACACACTCTTCTCAGTATTGTCCAGAACCAGGCCTGAAAAATGGGGACTGTGCAGCCTTTCCTCTTTCAGATATTTGTCAGGTCAACTTAGATGAGAAAAGTGTTTGGAGGGTGGAAGAGGAACAACAAAAAGCAATTCAGCTTGAAGGGATATATCCAGCATGGAAAACCTGAACCCAAACATTCGGCTTTGGCAAAGCCATAAACAACTGAAAACAGCATGTGTTGTAGTAGGAGCCTTGTGCAAGTGGCCAGTGCTCCAAAGACAGTCTCTGATATAGTCACCGAGTTTCGAGCACATCATCAACCTGACTTTTGCTGAGGCTTTTCATTGATGGTGTGATGCCACTGCAACGAACTACAACAAATTGTGGACAGAAAAAAAGCAGATTGGATGGAAAAAACTCCCCATCTTGATAGCTTCAAGCCACCATGCAGAAACTTGTAGCCAAAAAGCATCTTCAGAATTGGTGCTTTTCTCCCAGCACAATCTACATGTGTGCTTTTGAAGCTTAAGACCTTGTTGTAAAATTCTGAAAGAATATGAGGACCATCACAYACTCAGAGTGAGAGCATAAAGTGTRYTCCTGGCACCTTCCCTTTCAGGGAGGAGTTTATTATGATAGTCCTGAAGAATAGATTATACCCCTACTTCATAGAAAAAAGTGAAATCTCTCTAAAATAATCCACGCCAGGTCTGAGCAATGGGGAAAAAAAAAGTCCTTCAAAAAGCCAAATCTGGAAGTGGAAGTGGAATTTAGTGGAATTTATCTGGATGGCATGAGTACCTCACACCTGCTGGGSTCCAGGGGAAATTCTCACTACTTCTGGCACCACCAGGATGCTTGTCCCACACCCTGTCTCTAGTTACAACTCAGCTGCAAAGCACTGGGAGAAAAATGAATAAAAAGGGACGGAAGTAGGCCTATGAATCATGGGAAATAAAATCCTCCTTTTCCCTCTGTCAAGCTGATGTGAGTCCTCTACAACTCTGTAAGCAACAGTGCAAATAGGACCAGCAAAGTGTCGATAAACTGCTCTTACCACCCCCCTCTGGAAGACCCGTGCACCTCCTCATCAAACCCTTTCTCCTAACTTCAGGTTTGCCCTGATCCTGCCACAAGATCCTAACTTCATCAGGGTCCTCTCTGAAACCATGCACCTTCCCTTCCAGAAGGCTGTTTTGGATAGGCATGTGGGCTTACAGCTGTAAATGTTTCACTGCTTGTTTAGACTGTCACTGACYGGGAAGCATCTGCAATGACTTTGTATGGAGGCGGCTTGGCAGCAGTACATTACCATCTGACCTGATGTTGTGGTTGTTTAGCTTTTTCTCCTTTTATTTTTTATAACTTGCTCCTCCAAGGAGATCTGCAATCCGGGACATGTTAAACGTTATTTTCCTGACTTTAAATTGCTTTGCAATTCTGCAGTCAGCTTGAATGCCAAACTTAAGCCAGTAAACTCTATTTTTAACCTTGAGTTTGTCAGTGCAATGGACACTATCGTATCAAAGTATTTAAGGGTTTGTGGTAAAACTTCCTCAAAACAGTTTTTGCTCAGATGAGAATAGTCTTACTGGAAGCCTATGCAGATAGGAACTGTAAAAATTGGGTTYTAAATTGAATCAGGCTGCAGGAAGAAAACAATCCTTTTTAACCATGGCAGCATAAAAGCTGGCTGGTTTTGGAACAGGGATGGGTTTCGTTCATAGCAGACACATAACACCAGCCTAACTCCAACGTGGTCCTGAAGGGATCCCGTGTGTGGAAGCTCCTTTTCTGCAAAACGGTGCTGTACTCATGTAACAGAGCTGCTCCTTGTCAGCTAAACCAGCGTGGTTGTTTGCCTTCCTGTCCCTTGAGAGGCGAACACACRCCAAGTTATATTTTGAGTGTCTTTGTGGCAAGGGCCCATTGCCTTGAGAATTATGAGAAGGGAGGCTTACCCTTATGCAGGTGGCTGGCTGGGCTCACTGTGGGTGGTGCCAGTGCTGGATATCCTGCATGGCTCATGTTGGATGGCTGGGAGGCTGGAGCCATGTGGGACTCTGTGTGTGTGAGCCATGCAGAAGGGTCAGCAACACCTGTCTGTAAAATGAGGCAGAAGTTAATTAGTTTCTAGGTGTACAGAGCGTGTTCTTCATGGATACATTGATCTTTCAACTCCTGAAACCAGGGAGGCAACTGCCTGTGGAGCAGGGAATCTGAGTGCAGATGGACTCCTGGATCACTCCCAAGCAGACACCATCTCTGCAGCACAGCCAGCACACAGTACAATAATTTCTCTCAGGACCTCAGGTCCACTCTCCAGGAAACTGCTACCGGAAATATGATGCCACATGAAATCCCCGAGCTGTCACTGCAGCAGAGTAAAGCTGACAACTGTGTTTGAGCCTATGGCTGTTTTAGACAGAGAYTGGAGGACCAGAGGGTTGGATGTTCTTCATCTCCAGGAATATCACCAGGAAGGTTGTTTGGGAATGTATTTATTTTTGTTTGTTGGCTTGATTCTTTATTTTGTTGTCCCTTCTGCACTGAAACAAACAGTCTGTGGAATTAAAAAGTTGTGGAAGAACAGATTTTACCTGACTACTCAAAAACACCTCTGTGAAATCTGATGGACACTCCTGGACTTGTTTGAAAATCAGGAAATTTTTCACAGTAAGTGTGCCATATCTACCCAAGAATGAAGAAAATAAATGAGCCTCATATGATTACAGCAAGGCTGGATGAAAAAAATGAGACATACAGATGAGGAAAAAAGACATTACTGATGAAAAATTACTTTTGAATATCACAGCAATTTACTACCTACTTTAACAGCAGAAGACTTTGCAGATATCTTAACCAGACAAAAGGATACTGCCATTACTGGGTTCTTATAGATGATATTTTAAGGAAAAAGATTAACTAAAGAAAAAGATGTTGAGATCATGAGCAGCAGCCTGAAATGACATGCTAAATGCTCATTCCCTCAGGCTTTCATTAAGATAGACAAATGATGGATTGAGGTCTGGTTCAGCTTCTCTTGGTGCTGCTGGGGCTGCAGATACTCATCTTGGTATCTTAGCTAGCTTTTCATTGCCCACTGAGTGGTGGGCAGCTTTCAGCTTGTCTCCTATCCTGTTTTGGCTATATCTGCACTGCTTTCATGCCAGAGCCCAGACAGCAACCGGGACAATGTCATCCCTTTCACCCACATGGCTTCCTTACAGGAACACTGCAGATTGCACCTATTTCTGCCTTCCAGCTCACTAAATCACCTCATGGACTGTGATGGCATCGGTCACCTTTTTGGTACACAATGGTGCATGGTCTAAAACCCACTCAGGACTTGTTGGCTTACACTCTGAGGAGACACTCTGGCCCTGCAGCAAGGGCAATATTTCAGGAGAGGACTCTGGCTGAGAGTTTGTAGCATAGATGCAAATGTTACTTGAGAAGCAGCAGACCCATTAGAAGGAAATGCAGCAATTAAAAGGTCTTGCTCTGAAAAGACCCATGTGCAGAGCAGACTGTGCCCAAACCCACATATTTGTGCTTGCAAACGGTGCTTACGCAAGAAAGTGCTTAAAACCTGGCCCAGGTCAAGTCTCAACTGGAAGAAATTTACTCAAATGATCCATCTGGAGGTGTTCAACCAGCAGACTTTGCTTCTGGAATATAAGTGTTCCTGGCTTTGGGCACTCATTCACAGGGAAGGCTAATGGTGCACAGCTGCATCATCCCCCCATGAGAACAGGGCTCACATCCCACATCTGGACACCAGTCTGTCAGACCCACCACCTTGCAAGCTGGTGCTGCTAGATACACCTTTCCCAAGTTTTCCCTCACTCTTCAATGACTTCTTGACTCACTCTCAAGCTATAAATGACACAAAGATGCGTTTTCACATGTTTATGCAATGGCATGTCTTCTGCCCAGTGAAACCCCCCCAACATCAGTCTTTTCTCAAAAGGAACCGAAAAATGCCCATAGGAGATATGCCTGGCTCCTACTCTGACAACGTCATGGTTTTCTTCATTGGATTTGGGCTCACCCAGTAGTGCTTAATCAGCTTCCAGGATGTGTCTGGTTTATAGCATCTGGATTCACAACAGTAAAAGTGGGTCCCGTCATGTGTGATGCATGATAGCCATATTTAATTTTCATACCAGCACCAGATGCCTTAGAAACTGGACAGTTTTTGTAAGTGCTGAACCTCTTCTTTTCTTTAACTTCACCACAATTTCATCAGCATCAAACAGGCTGAAGCATTCCTGGGAAGTGACCAATCAAACCACATTAATTATTAAAAAATAAAAATAGACAAAGTGTGCTTTTTCTCCTTGTGTCTACTAAACCGAGTGCTAGAAGGAATTTCCACCCCCGCAAATGAAGATTTATTCTTTGAAAAAACTTAAATAAAAAAAGCAAAAGACAAAAATAACTCTTTTCATCTTTCCAACTAACATTGCCTTTGAGTAAATTGGAAATAATTCAGTCATTATAATTTTAGCTGGAGGTGATGATAGCTGAGAGATCTTATTTGTTTGCATGGTCTCTGACTGCAGGGTCCAAATGTCTGTATTGCAACTTTCCTATAGAAATGTGACTTAAAGTATTTTTATGTGTGAAGGCAGAGGCACAAGTAGGTTGTATGGACACATCCTTAATTGCTCTTTTGTAAATAAGGGATTTCAAGAAGAAGCTCTCATTCCTTCTCCAGTTAAACAAACTGAAGTGATTTTTTTGGTAAAGGAAGTGACCTACAAACAATGCTGGGAAAACATTGTTGGGACAGCCTCCTTTGTAGGACTGTAATTATTAGAGGGAAGCCCTAGCAGGGGTTATTGCATTTAGGCTCGTCAGGTTGATACACACTCACGGGAGAGCAAAAACCAAAGACAGAAACAGATTTTGGTGAACAGTTACAAAAACTGTGATAACAATTTTGGAAAATTTGTTATGTGATTACACAGAATCTGAACATCTTTTCTCAGATTCATAGCAGAATTTTCACAGAATCTGGGAATAATCTTTATTCTTCAAACTCAGTGGCATATGGGGAAGTGAATGATCACCCAGTGGACACTGACACCTTTGAGACCTTTAAGTACACGATCTTTATGTGGTACAGTCAGTCTTCCATAGCCTTGAATCCAAACTGTCCTTCTAGAAATTCAGAGAAGTTTGGATGTGATGCCCTAAAGCTCTGTGCTGTATGGGCTTCCAAGAAGCTGCAGCTGATCTGAAAGTATCATATTTTCAGATGATGGGTTTCAATTTCCATGAGTTGAAATTACAGAGAGTTAAGATTCATGGTCGCACACCACAGATCCACAGATCCACAGTTGGATATGGAACTGGCAAACACCTCAGATGTAAGTAAACCTGGGTAAATATTTTACACCTAGGAGTTTTCATCTAGGTCACTTAAAAATTGGATACTAAATATGCTACGTTTGCCTTTAAGCTCAAAATACTATTTTTTATTCTTCCCCAGCAAAATAACTGAATATAAGAAGATATGTTTGCTTTCCTCCCTGAACATAAGCCATTGGAAAACAAAAGAGCTCATTCAGTGAGCATCCCTAGCAGGAAGCATCAAGAGAAAGGGGAAGATTACAAGACATCAGCAGTCTTTGCAGAACAGAACTGCTCCTGACAAGAAAACATTGCAAGATTTACTGGAAGGCATCAATTGCTTTTATACACTCCTATTCTCCCCTTATGTTTTCTCTTCATTTGGCCACAGAAATCTCAATCCATTCTCTTCATCCTTTACTTTTCACCTCTCCCTGAGCTGGATGCTGGGAATTTGCTTGATGAGACACTTTCTATTATTCTATTTCTGTTATTCCCAAGTTCTCCTCATTTTAGTGTGGAAAATGCTCTAAGTTATGGTGCTTACAGCCAGTTGCTAGTCTTTTATACAGGTCCCAGGGCTGTCTGAAGTTCCTCTCAGTATGAATGCTCAAGTTTTATGAGGAGGAGAAGAAAAACCCTGCTTCATTTTTCTTTCTGTCCTTGCGGCAAGACAAACGTTTAGCTGYCTTCCTGTTAGCAGCATTCAGATAACCCCCACTATATGTGGAATGGTCTCCAGACTCCTATTGCCAGGAATTGCAAGGCTAATTCACTGCTGCCCTTCCTAGAAAATTTGGCTCCAAATGTTTCTTTAAAAAAAAATTAAAAGAAAAAAAAAGAGAAAAAACCAACACAAACTTTATGTTGTTAATTTGGCTCTTAATTTGCCAAGTCTGTGTCATGAATATTGTCCTGTCCCTTCATGTGTTCTCCAATAAAGTAGGCAGATTGAAATTTTACCCTCCCTGACCTACTTGGGAATTTCAGTCTTGTTTCTATTCCTGCTTCCTCATCAAGTTTACTAAGGGTCTTATAGCACACAGCAAACTGACCATGGACACAGAGAGAGAAATACATTGAATAAGCAACTGCCCCAGCTTGTTTGGATAARCAAGCTGCCCCTTTCCCAATCCATGCTGGGAGCCTTTGGGTTTGCCCCCTGAGTACAGGCACTCTCGTGCTCTATTCTGGTTGAATTTTCAGTGACCCGAAGTCTCTTCCAGTGAAAAATCATAGAAAAACACAYGACTGGATGTAGTCATAGGG
Organism: Amblyornis subalaris; assembly: GCA_018881555.1. Taxonomy (NCBI): domain Eukaryota; kingdom Metazoa; phylum Chordata; class Aves; order Passeriformes; family Ptilonorhynchidae; genus Amblyornis; species Amblyornis subalaris. The sequence continues at coordinate 3,288,682 of JACAXG010000025.1, forward strand.
TTATTTAGAGGATGACTGAATGAGGACATGGTGCAATGTGACATAAAGTAAATGTGTTTGCATCCCTGAAAAGTTCTTGGCTGAGTGAACCTCTCACCAGGGATGTTGGTGTTTTTGCTTAAGCCACCCTAGCAGAGCTGTCTTGGTTTTTTTTTTTTTTTGACCCATATTCCTGAAGCTTAGGACATAGAAGGGGCTTTATTCTGGACTACCAAGAGATAATATGTAAAGATATGCCACACAGGTGTTAGTCCATCAGAAAGCTGGAACTGGATCTGMTCAGGACAACAGCATTAAGGTGCCTTGTTAAATTGACATTGTTCCACAAGCTCCTCCTCTCCATAAAAATTCAGAGCTCTGATCAACGCTGTTCAGATGTTGCTGTATATAAGACATCGCTACCTTCTTCAAAACCTGTGAGGTATTAGCTGATCATTTCTGATGATTTCCTTTACTGGGACCATTTGTAACTCTGTYACTAAAGTAGTTTCAGAGCAATGATTAGTTATTTCTCAATCCTCAGATCTACCAGTTCAAAGTAGTGAAGCTGAAATAATTTTTATCCTGTAGATAAAAATCCAAACAGCCCAAAATCACAAACCCAAGGAGCTGTCCTGCTGTCTGTTCTCATCTGACTTCAAGCTCTTGGCTTTGGCAAACGAAGTGGCTTTGGCAGGCTGCTTTCCTTGGTCATCTTCAGTGAGAAGCCACTTCTTAGACATGCATGCTTGCATCTTTGCTTCCTTACACACACTGAGTAGAGAAATGGAGTTTCTACAACCTCATTCACCAGGCTATATCAACAATTTGTCATAAGTTGTCATGAATTTTATTGAATATGTTCTTTTTGCTACTGTTACTTGCAGATTCCAGTTTTGAATTAAAATGCCCACAAGTTCTTTTTCTTCATCACTGTAATTAGAAAATAATTTTGATTACTAGTCTCCCTATTACTTCTTTTCRTTTATGGCATAAAACTCATGCTAAATCCTTGGCATTAAGTTCTTTTGGCTACATAGGCATTGACAGGAACTTTGCTAATAGAAATATATTCCCCAAATGCTTTTGCGTGAGTCAGTCCTGGAGAAATAAGTGGCAATTTAGGAACGAGATTCTTCAAGTCCTAAGCCCAACAATCTTAAACAAGCCTAAGGATTTAGATGACCTTTGTCTAGACTCACTCAACATTACTTAGCTCCTTATCTTGGGTTTCCTCAGACTTTTGTTACATTCTTCGTTTAGGTCTGGGTCAGTTGAAGAGTGTGACAGTAGAGCCCCTTGGATATGGTCCTTTCTAAACCTCCCAGAGAGTGGGATTGTTTAGGCTGTGCAACAAGAGAGGACATAAAAATCAAACGTGTAAGCACAGCCCTTGAGATAGACAGTGGCAGCACACAAAGGTCACAGACCAGGGAAAAATAGCTTGTAGACAGACAGGATTGTTGACTACAAGTGTTCTCGTTAGAAAATGTTTCTGTTCCAACCTTCTCCCCACACATCATTTTACAATAAAGCATCATTATAAGATAAACCAAATCCAAACATTCAATAAAGGTGGGTTTCCCAACTTGATGATGAAATTTCTGATCAAATGCAGATTATTTCAGCTCTGAACAGCTGCTAATATAGTGGATATATGTCTTGGAATAAGTATGACCTGGTCTCAGACTAGGAGGAGGATGTTTTGGGATATCATTCATAAGCATAAAAAGTTGGAAGGTTGTCTTAAGCTTGTGTTGACTTCATGAGGGTAATGTCTCYTTCCCCAGCCGATCTCTTTGTTATTTTAGTCAGCTGACTCTTTTCCAGAGAGAGATAGTTTTTGTTTGTTTGTTCAGGGCAAGGAAGGGAAGAGAGAGCAAAAGCCCCAAAAATCCCAACTAAATGAACCAAAACCACTACAAAAGAGTTTGGCTTTATCCTGTGGTGGGACATGAAAAAATTCTGAAGTCTCAGAAATCTTCACAGGATGAGAAAACCATTATCTGCACTGATTTATTTGCAAAGAAACATTCACCAAAAAAAAGGAATCTGAATTAGTTTTTTGCCAAGCAGATTATTTAACTCAAAATAGCTTGGACAAGATCATTTTTCCCAAAGGTCATTAAAATTCTATCTTAACGACCCTTCTTTTCCTAAGATTTAAGTCATCAACTTCACTCCCAGAGTGAATTAAGGTAAATCAGACTGAAGTCACATTAATTCCAAATGAGGTAGTCTAACCAGGGGTTCAGTTTAGTTTAAACATCAGCTTTATATTCAGCCCCCTGGTTAATTCAAATGAACAATGCTGCAGGCCCCTGTGTAGGCAAAGCTGTGGCAGGAGCTTCTGACAGTCTATTGAAGTCCAAAAGCATCCTTTGCTGCTGACACCCTGCGAGGAATGTGCTCTGGAGCCAACACTAGTAAATTATCAAGTAGTCACCAAGACCACATCAGATTCTTTTTGAAGCCACTGTTCTTCTGTAAAGGGAAGATGGTGACAACTCTTGTCCCTCTACTCACCCTTTCTGATGATCCCCTGCTCACTCTTTCGCATGCCATCAGACCTGCTTTACCTTTACTCACTTTTTCTTTAGGATATATATGCCTTGCCGGATTTATTTGGGGTATCTATTTAGGATATACATTCTACAGAACATGACTCTTTGTACCTCACTGGTATAGTCAATCAAAGATTTGTCACATTCAGTAAGAGCTAGAGCATCTGGGATTGCAACAGTGAATTCTAAACCAAAAATGAAACACATCCTACAGCTGTGGGGTACAGACCATTCTGATTATCAAAAGTCTCCCCATAACCTATRGCTTTTGCTCATGGGGCTTCTTGCACTTATCCTAGAGCAGCTGCCACTAGTTAACATCATCAGACAGACCAGTCCTTGGCATCAGCAGCTTTTTGTTGTGGGTATGAGTGGCCTGTCTTATTTCATGTTCAATGCTAACACTATAACCATGTGTGCTAACCCTTTATGTGGCGCATCTTAGAGGAATGGCCTATTTGCAAAGGCACATGAATGAACTTGAGCAGCCCCTCATGGGTCTGGATCACAGGCTCAGACATGCCTTCCTTACGATGCCAAATCCAAAGGCAATCAGCTCAGTGCCTTGGTTTGCTAGCACAAGGCAACACGCTTCCCACTTTTTATTCAYAGACTCTTTTTTTATGTTGTCTCAGCAACATGCTCTGCTCCCCTCATCTACCCTCCTCTTATTTAAAAGCACGAGGCTGGGTCAGATAAAAGCTCCTTTGGGGCTCCAGTATCAAATCCAAACCTTGTTTAACAGGGACTTGACACCTGACTATATTAGCAGAGTCTTCGGAYAGAGATGTGTGTTTCTCATGTCTTGATTACTGTGCAATAGTCAGCAGATTTTCATTGCTTTTCAGTTCTTCCCAGGTGTAATGCACTTCCTGCTGACAGCGCAGATACTGAGGGTCAACTCCCGGTCTTTCGCTGGGGTGGGATGTGGGCTATCCAGACAACATGTTGGCAGTCTTCAGAATCCAGACCTTTGTTGGCTGGCCAGGGAATGGCCATGGGGTGTACACAACCTCAGCCTGAACTGTAGAAAGAGAACTATCATCCACAGGTCTCAATTGCCACACTAAGATCCTTTTCTCTTCCCTAAGAAATTTACACACATGATTTAGGCAGGGTTAAATAACAAGGGGATTGCTCTACAGTAAAGAACAAGGTTTTTAGATGGAATTGTCTACTTTGCTAAACTATATCAGATAAAGGAGGCATAGAATTAAGAAAGAGCACTGTTTCAAAATATAGAACAAAGGGAGGAAATTCTCCTCTGCCTGAGCCTGCAGACTGTTTCGATGTTTGGACTGTAGGTCCCTTGGCTCTCAGAGGTAATTCCAAGCATCACAACTACAGCTGAGAAAAAATTCTGAATCTCCATCCCAAGGGAAAACCTGACATTTTGAAATTTGTTTTAGAATCCAAACATGAGGTTAAAGAAAAAAAAGAAAAAAATTCTAGAATTTCTAATCTGCAGAAAATGTCAAAAGTGTTTTTTATTAGTAGTAAATGTCAAAACATCTTGTTTTGATATTTAAAATGTAAATAATGGAAGCACTTCATCCCTGAGACAGCCTGCAGAGGATCCCTTCCTCTGAGGTAATTTTAGCACTTAGTTTCAGCTTCATCGTTATGTTGCCTCCTGGGAATTGTTGTCCCAGCCTGTGTTGTCTTCTATAAGGTAGTAATCAGATTGACTACATCTCCCATTAAACTACCCAAATAGGAGTGGCATCACATGTCAAAAAATGTTCCAACTTTGGTTTGCCTTGGGGGATATGTAGTTTTCTAGGAAATCTGCACTCATAAGAGGGAGAATGGGCACTTGATCTCTTGCAGAGTATCATAAGGATATACACCATGACACAGATTTAGAAATGAAGCATGTTGAGATCTTGTAAGGAAGGACACATTTGGGCCAGAGTTTAAGCAACTGAAATCCAATCAGATTTTCCCCCTACCTCTAAAATGACATTTTTCTGYAGAAAGTTGTGATATTCCTGTGTGCCAGTGGAAAACCATCTTACCCCAGTGCTCGTAAGCTTCCACTGATATGATCTTGATGACTACTTGATAATTTACTAGTGTTGGCTCCAGAGCACATTCCTCGCAGGGTGTCAGCAGCAAAGGATGCTTTTGGACTTCAATAGACTGTCAGAAGCTCCTGCCACAGCTTTGCCTACACAGGGGCCTGCAGCATTGTTCATTTGAATTAACCAGGGGGCTGAATGTCATACCCTGTGCTAGTAAAGCAGGGCTACTGTTCAGCTGCTTCTGGTCATCCAAAACATAAACTGGGGGCAGGAGAGAGGAAGTGAAGAAGACCTGTTGAGTTCATTCCTCGAGTCAACACTGTGATTTAAGTAATAATGAAGCAGTGACACGAAGCAGCCTGCAGTCACACACTAAACCTTGCCCCTCTACTGGCCTTCAGCAGAGCTTGCTGCTTTTCTGGCAATTGCTCTAATGCCTCCATAATCCAAGGTGTCCAGGATTGATGTAGTTCAACACTTCCATTGATTGCATGTTTTCTTGTAGCTCCTCCGGTGCCCAGTTGAGGTAAGGGTCTGTGTGTCTCAAACGTCCTCACTTCCTAATCCTTCTTGGGGGCTCATTGCCTCTCATGTCTGGCTGACATGCAGTTTTGCTGTGTGGCCTAAAGCCCTGGGACAGTGATGTCTGGACTTCAGGTTCTGCCCTCAGGCAGGAGCACATCTGCAGCTGCAAGTAGGAGCACTTGCTTTCCATAAATATGTTGTGGCTCTCTCTGATTCTCAGGATTGAATTACGTGCTCAAGGCATGCAGAAGGCAGTTTTCTGTCTCAACACATGTGGATATCCCAGCACTGCTCAAGGGTCAAAAGAACACATAGGTGGAAACCACAAGCCACAAAGGTTGCCTTAGCCAAGGCAAGGTTAAGAATTTCCTGGATTTAAGTATATACCTGCTAGTAGCCTTTGTGCTGCTACAAATACTGTGTTCTCTGAGGCTTTTTCTCACCCAGGAACACAGATGGAGTTTATAAAAGGTAGAGGAACCAAGGTCTGTAGAGAGAGAAAGTGACTTACCCATAGGGAGTGACCCAATTCAGCAACCTAGTGACAGGGCACAGAGTCTGGAAAACTAGAAGAGAGAGTCACAAAATATCATGCCACATCTACACATCTGCTTTCACGGTGTGCAAGATTAGAGGACAGAACGCAAATTCCTTGTCTGCGGTAAAAAACAGGGCCTAGGCCATTTTCTCCTTTGAGTAAAGTTAACTGAGAAGAAAACGTGTCAATGGATATTCAAATTAATTCAGAAAAAGAAATTGTTCCTTGATGGACTTGGATAACATGAAAAGTGTGGGAGAAAGACTTTTTTAAGCTTGTCTGTTTTAGCTGGCATGAACTACTCACTTGTGAGCTGTAGGATTGATTTGTGCAGTATTAATGACTGTAGAAACACCACTGCATGGATGATGGTGCTTCATCCCATGTGGATATAAATGGGATTAATTAACAAAAAGACTGAAGATTTCAACCCAGTTCACCAAGTCTCCATCTCTATTCCAGAGAGAGAAGCTTCATCCCCACGAGGTGCCAAAACCAAAGTAACRTAGAGCGGTTGAGCTGGGTGGAAAATGTAGCAGGTGGAAAGAAAGGGGATCCCTTGGGCAGAGATGGATTCACCTATGGTCTCAACCATACTGCAGATGACTGTGCCATTAGCACCTGACGCAGGGTTGCTGTTGAACACAAGTGAATAGATTGGGCTCGTAACTTGGGACTCATCCTTTTCGGGGCTAGGGAGGTGGGAGCATTGCAATTGTTCACATCGCCTCTCTGGGAAACGACGAAACCTTCCCCTGCTCCTCAAGCGGTGCCTGAGGACCTCTCCCGGCCTGTTCCAGCTGACCTCCAGCAGGATGACGGGCCACCAGAGGCCCGACGAATGCTGACGGCTCCGAGCCCTCCGCCAGCAGAGCGAATGGCCCCGGGCTCGCTGGCGGGAGCGCAGAGCAATAAACATCCCAGAGATGCTGCCGAGCAGGTCCGTTTCCTGCACGCAAGCTGCACATTGTAAAAACTGGGGCTCGGGTTCTCTTTCCTGTTTGCACTGGAGCAGACCGCAGAAATTGCACAATCCTCCAGGCCAGACCCAAGGTGAATTGTGAGATGATAGGTTCCAAGGCAATATTTCACACTTGCTGAAAAAGTGATACAGCCCAGGGGAGGGGGCTGTAATTAGGGGGAGCAGTGACAACTCACAGACAAAGTGATTCCATAAGTAGAGGAAGAAACAAAAGTTCGTTCCAAAGACTCTCACTTGTGTGGATTCTCTAGTGTTCAATAAAAGGTGTGATCCCTGAGTAAGAAAGTCTTTCTCCTTTCTCCACTTGCTTATTTTGATGAAATATGATAGTCACAATATTTTTAGGCATTCTTTCCTGCTTGTCAGGTTACAAAGCTGTTAGCTGGAAGTCGTACTGGCTGACACATAAACAACACGATCACATTAAACTCTGTTTCYCAGGGAAGGCACTCTAGAGTAAAAGTTTTGATTTGGTGAAGACATCTGCAGAGGTGGTGGGGAGGAAGGTAGCAACTTTCAGATAAATAACTGTAGGGGCTTGAAGAGAAAATAAAGTTTCTTTTTTCTGTCTGTACACATCTTCTGGAGGGAGTTTTTCTTCCTTTAAAGAATGTGGTTTTTTAAATTGTACTGGAAAAGAAGAAGGGAAAGCAGACAAAATCAGCAAAACACTCATCAAAATGTCTGGTTATACATTTCTCAGAAAATACATGTAGATAAAAAGACCGATAGATAGATAGCTAGACAGATAGACAGACATAGATAGATAGCTAGATAGATACATAGATACATAGATAGATAGAAATACATAAGTATTTGATTCCAGCAAACAGACAAGTGTTCTGTGGCACCAACGATGTCATTAACCTAGCACGAAACTTGAGAACTACAAACACAACAGTTTATTCCTGGACACAGGAGAGACAAAATTTTAACACAGAAAGGATGAATGTTATGGCAATAATCGGAACCTCGTTGAGAGATCAGCAGATTGGCTCCTGTGGAGGTGGAGACAGTAGACATCTCTTGGTCATATGACATTTGTCCATCCAAGCAAGACTGGCCCCATGCTCTGTGAGAAGATGACTAAATCTGCTGGTGTTCAGACCTTCTGGTGTGGATCAGGAGCAGATTACTAGTAAAACAGCAAGACTCATACGCTCGTGGTCTTAGCTAAGGTGTCAGATCCGTCACTGAATGTCATGGCAAAATGATAGAGGCTATCTCGACCTTGAAATGTCACTGTTTTTTCCATTCCTCTCACACTGGAAAGGGCAGGCATCCACAAATCTGCTCAGGGATGAAGTAGCAGAATGGCTTTAGAAGTTCTGCTTTACTACCATCTTTGCCCCTCTGACTGTCTGGCCTGCAATGTTGCTGTGCATCCCTACACGTGTTCATCCATTACTCTCTGCACCTCTAACTCCACTTGGCAGATGCAGAGAACCAGAAAGAAGATCAAGGGCTCTGCCAAGGTAAAGAACATGTGTTCCTCCCAGCCTTTTTGGGAGGGGGACTTATTTCTGTTGTTTGTCCTTGTGTGAGTCTCACCCGTCCTTCTCGCAAGGACTGTATGTCGCTCCATGCACAGGGGACTGCAGGGACTGGTTTCCAAGCCCCAGAAGAGCAGCTGTGGGTCATCCTGGAGCAAGGTTGTTTGCCTGCCTTCTTTAAACATTAAGCATTCGGCAATGTCAAGCCAGAAAGGGACACACGAAGATGGCAACAGGACTGATCAAGCGTTATGCTCGAGATTAGTCTCTAAAGTCTTTTGCAACATGAATGAATAGACCTCAGAAAATGTGTAGAGTTATTGACAAAGGCTTGAATGCAATTTGGGTTGTAGGCAAAAGGTTTCCTCTTCTCAGCCTTGCATGCAAAAAGAGCAACTACTGCCATTTGCTTTTATCCTGAAAAATCTGTATTTGGCAATGAAACAACAAGAAGTTACTCTATCTCCATTAAAAAAAACCAAACAACTAAGAGCAAACAAAAGCTGTCTCTGCAAGAAACCATGATGAAGAGGAATCTCTTCTGCAGCAGATTGCAGGAGCCTGAGAATAAAATTACTGCCATAGATGTGTACAGGTCAAGCCTTTAAAAGAAGAAGAATAATGGATGACGTGCAGAAGAACCAGTGTTTCTAGTATCAGACTGAAAATTGGAAAGTTTTTTGACCAGGTTAGTGAAAGTTCTGTGGAGAGGCCTATCTAGAAAAGCTGACACCTTACACAGCCTCTCCTCTTGAATGGGAAAGCTTCCTGATTATTAATACAACACCTACATTCATATAGTACCTTTCAAAAAATGTCATATTTATTTCCTTTTCCCTTGTCCATAAAGCCCAGCTATTTTGCAGTGAATATTTGCTTTCAAGGGCGCATTGCTAGAAATAAGAAACAAATTTGTAATAGCCAGGCAAATACCCTGGCTCCACATCTCCTTTCCAAGATTCAGTGTGAACATAAAACAGATGTGATCCCAACAAAGAGGCATCTTCTGTTGTACCAGATGGGACTCCTGCATCACTTTCCTATTGGCTAAATATAATTGGGGAGAAACAATAGTACCAACACAGAGTGCTGAGGTTGAGTGATATGAGGCAGGATTATTTCCTTTATCCTAGAATCTAGTGATGGATCTCTGAACGGGCATTAAGTGAGAAATAAAAGGGTAAATTTCACCCTTCTTTTCCTGTCTAATTCTTCTGCATGGTTGGGCATTATGGACTGCAAAGTATTTCCTAACTTTGGTTTGTTTTTAATTGCAATTTTCATCCCCCTTTCAACCTTAACTGCTATTGTGGGCCTTTGCTACTGCTGTGTTATAGACAACAGCAGGAGCAGTAAGAATTTTAAAAATAGAGCAGGAAATTTAACAACTGCACAAAACTCCTTACCCTGGAGAGTCATTGTTTATACTTCTTCATGTATGTTAGCAATAATTATACTAAAATCTGTTAGGAAAAAGGGTCCATTTTACATCAGARGAGAAAATGTAAATTTTTTTTTTCCTCCTAAACTGAATACAAAGACTGTTTCATTAAGTGTGGCTTTTTGGTAAAAAAATGGAACAAAAAGTCTACCCCAAAAAAATCCCATTTAAAAAACAGTCTTTTCCATCCAAAAATCCAAACAACTGAATAGAAAATGTGGATCTCTTCTTTAAAATGGGGGAAAAAATCCAAGTTGACCTTAGTTTTCTCTCTGTTATACAGAGCTGCTGGATGGGAGACACCCCACAGACACACCACATTCTTCAACCTCCTGCATGTGTCATCCAAAGCAGGAGTGCCAAGCTCATCTCTCTCTAGTCTAGTCTTAGTGATGAAATTACAGGTTTATTGTGAATATATACCAGCCTTGGTGAGCATGTGCCCAGAAATAACAGTGAAGTAGTGGGAGGTCTCTGGCTTGAGTAATACAAATACKGACAACAGGCTCACAGACCCAAACTGATAATTAATGTACCTTCTCAGCCTAAGGAAGCTTTTCACTACTAGGTTGGCTCAACATTTCCCAGCATTTCAAAGAGRACTTCGTGGGATAGGTTCTTCTCCTCTCATTTCAGAGACAAGTTTCACCCTTTTGCCAGTCACAAGACAGAATTTTTCATTGCTTGAATGGAGCGGAAGTCTTCACCCAACATAGTAACCTCTCCTCTAAACCCTAAATGGCTGCCGCAGCAATCGTGCAATTAGGTTCTACTTTGGGTGGAATGATTCATGCTTCAATAAATTCAATTTCAACAAGACATAATTATGGTGAGTCACATAATCACAGATTAATCACAGCACCTCCCATTTAGCAGTCAAAACAGTGAAGGATTCCAAATGCGATGCATATGATGCTTCTCCTCAGCTTTTGTTTCACTTGATTTCATTYCTGCTTTATTGGTTGATCCTATACAAGTTCTAGGAGAAGGCTTCTGGGGTTGCACAGGATTTGTAAGACCGGATGGCAGCCAATTGATTTTATTTATTTATTTTTAACTTTTTTTTTTTACTTTTTCCATTTGCTGAGTGAATCTGAAAGATAATGAATGTTGACAGCACTAATGATTTCAGCAAGAACCTGAGGGCCTCTTGTTTGCTACTTAGCTCCCCTTGACACAGTGAATTGTTAGTGGGATTGAAGATATCCAGTGTCTTCCGTATCTGAGTGCACACAAAAGGGGCCTTGCATTGTGAATTCTTCTGTTGAGTTAGTTCTTCAGAGATGTAGGAGATGAGGAACTTCTCCATGCTAATATCTGGGCATCCTGTTCCTACCATCCATAATCAGGATACTCGAAAACATCTTTTAGGGATTCCCTCCTGCTCACTGCTGATCTTAAACCTCTTKTGTCTCTGCTGGCTCCCACCACAGCTGATGTATGGAGCTGCGTCTCCTCCTCCCTTCTTACTCCATTTTTATTGTTACTGAGTGTGGAGACTGAGAAGGGGTCAGGCACTCAGCAGAAGCTGTACTCAGCTCATCTTCTTTGAACATCACTCTCAGCTTCATGTACACTTGCCACAAACCAGTGAGGGGGAAATTCCTTCTTTGTGATCAGACAATTTGTGGCTGCCCTTTACCAGACCTCGGGTAGGAACGTATGCAGTGGTTTTTCCAAATATTATAACCAAACTTATTCTGTGAGACCAGTTTATTTTGAATTGCAGTTGGATCATTTTATGGAATTGTTTTGCTTTCAAAGCTTTCGTTCTCCAAAGTGGTTAGAAAGGGGGTTATTTTATTTTCCTTTTTATTGCTTTTATTTTTAAGGTGAGGGTGGTGGTGAGCAAAACAGGAGGATGTGGGTTTTGACAAGAAGTGAGAGGGAAGGTTGTTCTTTGAGATTTTGTTTTACTCTACCACTAATCAGTGTAAAGCTTGACAAGCTGAAATTTACTTCTCTGTGCATCTTGTGAGTTTTCCCTAGAATTCAGCTTGGTTTTAAAAGTTGGCTAAAGTTTCTATTGAGTAGGTAGGATGTTGAAGGAGATGCCAGTAAATCAACATTGTCAGAAAACTAACAAAACCTTTAAAAGAAAAGCCTTTGAGGTTTTTTTTCATCTTTTCTTCTCTCTCCCTCTCTTGCTCTCCTCTTTCCATTTTTCCATTTTTCTTTATTTATTTCTTTTTCAGAAAAGATTACTTTTTTTTTTTCCTGTGTACAACAGGATGCCAAACACTAGAGGATACCATTTCTGGAAAATTAATAATGTCCTGGCAAACAGCTTAGAAGATGAATTGACAGGAATTGTGGGGCTGGGTGATGCAGACACAAGCAAGGGGAACACCAAGCAATACATATTTGTCTTGGGCACTGCAAGAACTACATGACATGAGTAAGTGTGCACGTGAGGCAGGGTGGTGAACAAAAGAGAACAGCTTTGTAAAGGAACTGACCAGAATGTGGGCTCTGAGTGTGGYCTGGGCCGCCCTTCAACCACTCAGCAGGCAGAGATCCATCTCTGCTGACATTTATGGTCTGCATTGCTCCTGGGTTTGCCCAGCCCCACAGCCCCAGAGGGCCTGGCTCCTGGTACGGCTTCTGGGAAGCCAGCAGTCTGCAGGCTTCTCTGCAGCCATGACTATGGTGACTTTCAGAAATGCTGTGCTTGGTGGTCACTGCTGGAGGTGCCATTGGGTACCTCCATACCGGGGATTTCTAAATGGGATGGGAAGAAACCAGAGGAAGTTTCCAGCTGACTGTTTATACTCTCCCGCCAGCAGGCGCAGGGTGCGGTTTTGAGTGGAGAATGTTGCTCAGGAAGAGTGTAAGCCCAAAAAGCCACATTTATTCCATGGCTCAAGCCTGTATCCACAGTCCCAGGAGATTATATTACTCACAGAAAAAACTTATTAAAATCTCCCATGCATCATAAGATATGCCACCCAACAGGAGGTGGTGATTCTGTTTCAGTCTTAGCAGCATCTGAGCTGTAGAGAAGAAGAGGCATCCAGAAATGACTGGATTGCTATGCTCCCAGCAGGATATTCTGATTTTCTAGTGTTTACAGGATACAACAGGAGACCTCCAGGGAGAGGTCTGCAGCCTCAGTAATTCCGTGGACACATCCTCCTCTACAAGTACAGTCTAAACCAAAACTAATGTCGAGGTGCTTTTGGAGGCACTGGGCAGCTAAGAGGTCTGATGGTCCTTGAAAGACAAGACGCTTAGTTTTTCTGAACTAGAGCTGCGATGTCATTCCAGCTGAGCTGCGTGCATTCCATTATAAGCAATACCATGTGCCCTTTGAGCCCTCTGTTGTACTCATTTGATGGATTATCCCCCTTTATTCCCTCCCAAATTATTCCCTGAGTTTGCCGCACACTACGAACATATTGCATTTGACCTCCAACATGGCCAGCTCCTAGCTGGGATAGAGATAATGATGCAGAGACCCCTGCTCCTCAACGTATCTACTCCCACTGATGTCAGAYCAATTTGGCTCGATTTTGCCTGACGGGACTTTTGGCCTCTAAATATCTTTGGTCTACTTCCAAGTCACAGGTTCATAACAACCATTCCAAATACCCCTGGAAGTGCGTGGAGGGTGGTATAGAGTCACACACAGAGCCAGCTCCTCAGCCTAGTATCAAAAACAAGAGCAGACCTGGAAAAATATTACAAAACTCTTCCACTGGCACCAGCAGGTCAGTGTCATTACAGGCAGTGCTGTTGTTCTCAGATAGTATTTCATTGGCTTCCTTCTCCTTTTTCCTCTGCCTCTTCTGAAGCACATTTTCTTTCCCTTGTATTGCATGGTAGGGTTGTATCCCTGGAGATTCACAGTGATGAGGAGGAGTAGGCAGAGATCAAAAGCACTTCTAGCTTTGAAAAGATTATTCCTGGCCGCAAACCAAGTACGGCAAGCTCCAATCCATCCATCTTATTCAAACAGTGTTTCAAAACTGGTCACCCAACCCTTTTGGATTCTGCTTTCCTTTCAACTTTATATGGCACAGAATTCTTTGATTTTACCTTTTAAAGCATGGCACTGAATTATTTTCTAGCACAACTGACTGCTCATATTTTTCAAACCTGAGACTACAGGCTTCTGTGGTGTTTTCAGTTCTGTTCAATGTCTTTCAGGGCCAAAATCTCTTAGTTTCTTCACAAAACAACTGCATGGATTTTACCTCAGCTTATTGACATTTCCAGAGAAATAAAGCAATAAAAATTCACTGTGTTGCTTTGAAACATGCTCCTCCAGCAATCTAAAGTACCAAACCAACAACAAAAGAGTGAATGATAATTGCAAGAAGTTTGCCAGAAAATGGATACGTTCTTTTTAGAAGAATGTCAAGATCTACAACATTTGGCTGAAAGAAAATATAATTTTAACAGCTGGGTGGAGATACAAGTGTTAAAAGCAGAAAACGCATGAATTGAATATCCTTCTAGTACGTATAAAATATACTGTATTTTCAAACAACTTTTACATTKACAGGATGCATATCATACAGGAAGAGATCAGCAGACTTCATCTGGATGCACAGATTTGTCCATCTCCGAATCACAAGCTCAGACATCCATGAAAAGACTCCAGTGTTTGGGAGCATGCTCACTGGCTGTAAGCTATGAGAGTTTCTGAAATCACAACTTGTTTTTTTTGTGTATTAGAAGTATTCTAACTCCAAACCTCCCGAAGTCGACCCATCCATACCTGACTGCTATGGATGGTTAAAACAAAGTGATTTGACTGGTTAGTTTTATCTGTGTATCACAGTGCATAAATAAGTGCTAAAGGAAGACGTGTCTTAGTGTCACATCTGCAGGATAAAATAGCAAAATGCATCCTGCAAATTATTCCAGACAGACAGGTCACAGTCTAACCATGCACTGGTGTACTTGGAAAATGAATGATTATCCAACATTGCCTAGTTTTTGGAAAACAACCAGAAAAAACTAAATTGCTCAAGAAAACAACTCCTCTCTCAAATTCAAAATGTTCTGAATGGATTAGGAAGGAACAACATCAGTGAAATCAGTCATTTTATTTCTTTCATATGCCTTGGAAATTAGTAGGTCATGAATAACACTTTGAGGATATTAGGGATGAGGCGTGCACACATATCTTGGTATGAGCATTCAAGAAACTCTAGAGAATACAGAGAAAGTTTTCGGTGGTAAAGATAACTCCATCTAATGTGACTTCTCCAAAAATATTAGTGTATTGGAAAAGAGGGGTGTCTGTGGACAGGGGCCAAGCTAACGTGATTTTAATGCAAGAGTATCGAGAAGGCCATTCACTTTCTACAGCTTTTCCTACATGAGATCAATCCAAGATGTCATATTCCTTCACTGCAGGAGGCTACTGTCAGGATATACATACAAAATTTAGCTGAGAAAATAAGACAGACAAATGAATATTTTCTGGATAGATGCCACTGATATTGCTGATTATTTGATATTGGTTTTCCTCAACACAAAAGAAGTCAAAACAGAAAAAAAAGAGTAATTTGTATGACAGATTTGCCATATCAGCAGCAGATAAAAACTACTGTCATTAAAAGTTCAGTTTGGCTTGTTTTCTAACTGCAGTCCAGTGTGCCAGTGCCACATGAATACTGTTACAGGAGAACCTGCTGACTTCGTGTCATTTCAGACTTTTTTCAACCTTGACAGAAGTAAAAAGAATATATAAATAAGTATTAGTCGTACTAGATGACTTTGCAAGGATTGTCTCAGCCTGTTCAACTACCAGTAATCCAATC
This sequence comes from Amblyornis subalaris, assembly GCA_018881555.1. Classification (NCBI taxonomy): domain Eukaryota; kingdom Metazoa; phylum Chordata; class Aves; order Passeriformes; family Ptilonorhynchidae; genus Amblyornis; species Amblyornis subalaris. The sequence continues at coordinate 3,304,002 of JACAXG010000025.1, forward strand.
AATATACTGGCAGCCAAACTTTCAAATTTAAAGCATTTTTCCCAAGAGGATTATCTGCAATAAATAGAAGACAAATACAGTTTGTTCAAAATGTTACTGTACTACTGYGAAACATCTCACATAGCCCTGGTGAGTACCAGGCAGTTCTTAGTTCCAAAGTATCTGAAGCTAGGCCAGACCATTGCAGTTATCTGATCTGACTGGTTCACAAATCCTAGGTGCAGTTTTCTCCTGGTCACCACCTAATGAAATCAATTAACAATGCTCAGTGAAATTGTGCTTTCTAGAGCGATGCTCAGATCTTATTTGGAGAAGACAAGGCAAGAGAACATGAGAACAAGAGAACAAGGCATGTTCTTTGTTTCTACAAGCAGATTACTCTAATTAGCTGATTCTTATCCCTTCCCAGTTAAGTAATGTGCCAAGTTTCAAGTAAACTCCATCAACTGATTCTTGTTCTGCATTTCTCTGCTGAATTAAGGACTTCTTTAGCAACTGCTATTKTTTCCTTGGGAAGGTAATTATAGAGTGATCAAGTCACCTCTTGTCTCCCCAGTTGCCTTTGTGATTAGTTAAACAGATTGATTTCTTTAACTCTCCTATGCTGAGGGGATTTCTACAGATCCAAAATAACCATGTGGTTCTGTTATGCTAAATATTGTGGTTTTGTATCCTTTTTTTAGGTGTGGATTCAGAACAGGATGCAACCAGCTGGCATCAGTAAATGTCATCTGCAGAGGTAATAATGTCATCTGTTAGGTTATTATTTCTCTTTCAACGCATGCTATGAATTCAGCAGCCCTATTTAGTGAGTACTCATAATCAGAATGAACAGGCTTTTGCTAAATTCTGTCTTAAGACATCTGTAGTGAGGACCTGTCTTTCTGTAGGTATGATGAACTGCCTTTCTCTTAGAAAATTTTACTGAAGTATTTCATTTGAATTTATCGGTTGGTTACTTTGATTATAAATCATTGCTCCACCAACACTTGTGGAACACAGCAACCTTTATCAGCAGGGATTTTATACCCATTACTAAATTAATGATGAAAGTGCAGATCCAAAATGAGCCTCGTCCTAGAACAGCAGTACTAAAAATACATCCAGGCTTTGCAAATTTTGAGATCTGTCAGTCAGTTTTTAATTCATTCTGCTTTATATAATGTTCAGTGCTTGTTTGCTTTAAATCAAAATATGGAGCCCTAGCAATTCAATGAAACTAATGGCAGTAATTCAAACATACAACATTTCTAATGAGCACTCTGATGAGCTATGCTTAATTAATGCAGCTAAGCAGTAACTGGATAGTGATTGCTGTTTTCAGAAGCCATACTAACTTAGAAGTTTAGGTAAGTTTTTGAAGGATTTCTGTGTCCTCAATGGAACATGGTTCCTTTCTCAGGATGGGGAAGTTTGTTGCATCAATACCTATATTCTTGGAGGTCCCACACCCTAGCCTYCATGACCATGCCTGGCTATTAGCTGTGTCAAATACCAAATCACAAGTCTTTGCCACCATTCTCTGACATAGGGTGGAAGATGGCAATGAGAGGTTAAGTAGGCGGGAACAGTAATAGTTTTTCTGCTAACTTTACTTACCTTATGCCTTAGAGTCAGACTTAAACAATAGCTTACCCTACAGAATGACATCAAATTCTTTTGACAAGCCCAATTGTCCAAGGTGTGTCTGAGGTTTACTTTCATGATATTTCTTCCACATTTCTTTAATCAGGCTACTTTATATATAACTTCTCTTTTTTTGATCAATATTTATTTAGTGAGTTAATAGCTGTCCGAGGGCAAGCAGAAAGGTTGAAACAGGTTCAGGCAGTTCATCAATAGTAGGATCCAAGGAAGAGAGCTATCAGGACAGTGCCTGTACCTGAAAAAATGCTACAGTATTCAAGTTACTTTATGAAAGGCCACCACATCTCCATTGGGGATGAAGGATCTACCTTAAAGAAAAGGTGTAGTAAAATAAATTATAGTCATGTATTAGCACTAGAAAGCTCTCTAACAAATGTTATTCAGTATTAGGAAAAGCCTTATATTTAAAGAATTTATGGTAATAGAATGGTAAAATGACAAGAATATTTGTGGGAAATAATTCAGAAGAAATTGAACAAACTGACTTCTGGATGCACAACTTCATAAAGTGATTATAAAACTTGAGGAATGAGGATAACTTAACTTACACAGTAAAAAACAGAAGTGGGATAAGGGGTGTTTCAGGTTTCTCACAGCAGTTTATTCTCCTCCAGTTTTTAGCAAACCCTACCAGCTTTTAGCCCCAGATGTGTTGCGAGCTATACCAGCTGCTAGAGAGAGAGGCTGCACAAGGCAATCCATGTCATAGGAAGATGAGGAGAACAACAAAATCTGAAACTCCCTCAGGTAGCAGCAGGGAAGACAAAGTTCCCTGCAGATTTGTCTTCATGGTAAGAGGTCTCTGCAGAAATAATTAGTTCATATTGTGGGAGTTAAGTTGATGTTGATCAATGCTCATTACTCAAGCTGTTGAAAGACCCCAAAGTGAAACAAGACACTGGGGAGGGTGAAACTGGTAATGATTTCTAGGAAATTATGAGAAAGAGTAGTCTGATTGCCAAGATAGCCAGACCCAAGGATACTGGCAGGTGAGGATGTAAGGCTTACAGTGTAGAAAATGCAAAGTGAGCATACTTCCCAGCAAAGAAGGATGGAGAAAGCAGCTGCAAGTGATCCAAGAGCAAATGCTGACACTGCGGCAAGCTTCCCTCCTATACGTACCGGAGCTCTGCTCCCTCCCTGCTGCTGTCCCACACTCTGCCCATCCTCTGCTCCTTGTGCCATTCTCTACTGATAGACCACCAACTTCAGATAAGAGGGTGGCTTACCATTAGGCATCATGATGGGAATGCAGAGTTACCGTTTCAGGAAGGGTGCAGAGTGACTGTGTTTCATGCCATTTCACTCTGGAATTGAAGGACAGCCTTTCAATTGCTACCCAGGGTGGTTTAAGTACTCGCTGAAGGCCAGTGACTTCTTTAAAGGTAGCAGACTTTCCTAAGTGCCTTACCATCTGTTCAGTGCCTTTGACAACGTGTTTATGTTGTCAGTCACATGGGGGAAAAAAATCAAAGCACTTCATATTTTTGTTAATGGAAAATGTTGAGGGCACATTAATCATACAGACAGGGAGCTCTCTATACGTAAGTGAATGTATGAGTTAAATACTAGGGCTGTTAACGGCCCCTGTTTCTGATCATTGCTGTCATAAGCGATAACAGGTCTGAGGCCGATTAAAACACTTTTCACATTTTTCTCAAAGCAAGAGAGCCCTGGGAAGGGATCCTGGCACTGGCAGGAGTGCTGAGGTGAGGGGCTTAGCACCACAGTAACGTGATCTCTCTGCTCAGACGCGACTGTGCTCTCTCCACCACACGCTACCCAAGCTCCTGTCTGGAGCATGGACACGGGATTGGCTTCTCCRTAGCCAGGTGAGGACAGAGCAGGCAGGGATTACCAGTTATCAGTAACCTCAGTTACCGATAATAGCATCAAGGAATTCTCCAGTTTTAATGCCCCACCTGAACTTTTCCATCTGCAGTGGGAAACCTGAAGCAGAAGCAGAGGTCCATCTGCTCTGGAGTACACTTGCAGTTGGTGAAGTTATCAGGGAAGCATTGCCTCACGAGATGCTTGCCATGTTCTGGGTCTCTGACTCCAAGTACCCCAGGGTATGTGCAACAAAACCAGACTTGTTCTGCACAAAAAGTTTCACTCATTGGCCAAATTCTCTCTCTTTCCACATGAACAATATTGGCAGTGAGAAATAAGGGAAGATGCATCCAAAGAATGTTAAAACAATGGTCACCCTGAATTTGTAAGGTCCTTGCATGCAGCTGGCAGTAGAAGACAAGCTATTTTTGAATCAGCAGGAATTTGATATTAGTGTATCTATCCTTTAGTGTGGACTGTGTTTGGACTTTGAAAGCATAAGGCCTTAGTCACCCAACACACAACAACACTCTTCGAAATCTCTGCATATTGTTTCTCAGTCCTCTACAAGGTCCCATCTTACCTCAAATTAAAGCAGCTTGAGATGATATGTCTAATAGGCAGCTTTATGGATCCAAGCACCGCTTTACTGTCTTCTCTCCTGCCCTTTACCTGAGGTGAAGATTGTATCTGCCAGGCAAATGCTGAGCTGGGATGGTAGTGTTACACTGGTACGAGGAATGCTGAATTTTTCAGAGAGTTGTGAAAGCCAAAGTCCTCGCCAACTTTCCTTCAAGATTTTTAGATGTAGTGTTTGTGTTTGCCTTCTGTTTCAAGTGAGGAAGAGATGAGGCAGGCTAGCTACAGCCTTGACCCCTTTGCAAGTCCTGTGGCCAAGCAGGACACTGGGCAAACACAGGAGAGTGGTGGGAGTCACTTTCTGATGTCCAGTGCCATGATCTACATGAGTTTTTCCAAGCTGTAAAATATAACTGTAATGTAAATCAAATAAAATACCCCCCGCGAACAACAACAAAAAAGCCCCAAACAACAAGACAGTTAAAGAGATTCAAACCATTCAAAATATTTCATTATATTATGAGATTGTGAAAAAAAAATCCTGTGATTTTTTATGTGAGATGTGCTTGAGGTTTATTTTACTTGCCTTCCAGGTTCAGAACCTGAGTTTGTTATTTGAACTAACATAAACTGTTTCTCTAGTGAAGGTTTTACCCCCAGAGATCTTCCAAATCTATTGCAGATTTGAAGAGCCTATTTAACCTTTTCTGACATTTAAAAGAAAACAGAAAGCAAGACCTGCCAGCTGAAAAGTGAGTTAAAGGAACCAGTCCAGTTTGCGTCCAACTGGATGAAGAAAGGATAGTCAAATTCCTTCCATTTTACACATAGTTAGTCATGAAATTGTACAAGAGAAAAAAAAAGAAAGACAATAAAATAGCCATATTGTAACAGCTGAAACAAACCTTGGGTAACTGTCAGCAGTGAAATGTCCAGAGAGCATTTGTACCATTCCATTTCATTAAGCTGAAGGGTGGGATTGCAGACTGTAAAAGATTATAGCAGAGCTCCTCAGAAATTTACAGCTCGCAGCAGAGTGAAGCACAAGGGAAGTCTCCCTTTCTTGTGTACGCAACGGGGAGCCTGGGTTTTGTCTCTTCCATGATGAAGTGTAGGGGAAGAAGGTTGCCAGAAGCACCAATGAAAACTGAAATGTGCTCTATGAACCTTTTTTTTTCTTTCCCGTGACCTACAAAATGCATTTGCACAGTTGGTTTTTATTCAATTCCTGAGCTCTTGACTTAGTGGGTTGGATTAGGACAAGGAGCCTTACGGGTGGTGTTTAGGGCAATGCTGAATGCKTTGTGGGTATAATGGATAACAGGAACAAGTGCAATGAATGCCACAGGAGAAGGGGCTCTTTTCTCATTTCAAACTGTGTAAGCAGCAGGAACTGCTTTGTTTTGTACCCACTGGGGATCTGGCCCCAAGATGATCATTGAGCTGCAAGAGGAAGCTCAAATTCTGGCTAAAATAGGAACATGTGTCTACTGCAACTGCCGCCTGTTGCTCTGTAACAGAGCAAGTACACTGGGAAGATCGGTTCTTTCTCAGAAATGTCTTTGGTTTCAGTCTCTCTCTATATGAGAGAATCATCCCCTTACGTCAGCAGAACTCCTGCTAATGTGCTGTGGAGTAACACAGCATTTACGATAGCAGTTATCTGTCAGCAGAAAAGACATAGGGCTGGCAGGGAGAGGGTGAGAAAGAGAAGTCATTCTAGATGACTAACAGCCCTACGTACTTTTACTGGTGACATTTGGCTATAGCACCTAACTTCCTCTGGCTTCTTTCTTCCTGCCGATGTTGATTCACCAAATGCTGGATTTTGCTTGTCCCTGTCAGAGAGGAAGAGGTATCTCCCAACAGCAGAGATGGTCCTTGCTTACACTGGTACAAGGTTCCAACAGGAATGGTAGTTTTCACCAAAGTGATTTTTCCAAGTGAAGATTTTAAAAATCACAGTGGGAATGATGTGAAATGAAGTGTTGCAATCCAAATGAAACACAACCCAGGTTCATAAAAGAATGTTTTTTCTTTTTATTTATACAAAATAATTAAWTTTTGGTCTTGGTTCAGGATGGCATTCAGCTTAGTTTCATTATTTGAGCGTTGMCTTGCTGGAAGTTTAAATTGGCAACTTTGTTCTCTTTACTATGGGCCCATAGTCCTCTGCAGGACTCGGCTCCCAAGAAATAACATGCACTTGGCTGGGCCAGAATTATGTGCTGTGTTTGATACTCATGTGACTTTAGTGCTGTATGAGAAATGTAACTTGGACAGAAAACTTTAGTCTGTAGGGAAGTCTAGGGGTTCTGGCCTTTTAACTACAAAGTCACGATAGAGACCCTCACAGAATGTGAAGTCCAGTATTAACTGAATTTCAGGCAAATTGAGCATGTGTGTCAAATCTAGCAAACAAAATGAAACATTTCAATATAGGTAGTTCTCCATTATAATTTCTGTTCAAGAACAATGGAAGTATTGGCAATTCTTAACAGAAATCATAAGAAATTCCTTTTTTTTGGTGAAAATTTATTGTGTTGAAAGTACTTGCTTCAGCTTAGAATAATAAGTTTTGACACGCTGGAAGTTCCCAAGGAACAGGAATTCCAAATTTCTCACTGCTGCAAGTCCATGTTCATTAATTTTCATGGGTTTTTATGTGCAGGCTCTCCTCTGTGGGTTATAAAGGCTTTAGCAGTAAAGCCAAAACCTTTACTGAGGATTTGTACATGGGTAATTGAAGGATTTAATTCTTAAAAGTGGAATTGTGCTCAGTTTGGTTTTATAACCAAAAAATTTTTGATATAAATTGCATAGGTCAAAGGAAGTGTTCTTAATTGTGCTGAAATGATCCCACAAAAAGCAATGTAAATGGATGAAAGAACCACCAAAGACTGTAACGGAACAGAGTTTGGACTCCTCTACAAATTTTTTTAGTTTTATGCTGCAAGTGATTAGTGGCACTGGCTTCTCATGCAAAATTGTCAGTTCAAACTGGTTTCATGAGTACATTTTTTATACATAAAGAAAAACATTTTGTGTGTGCAGCACTGTAGGACTTTAGCTCTCTTTTGCAAGCATGTTGTTTTATTTTCCCCCCAACAGATCAGTTTCCATATGGCAAAAGTGACCCCCTTGATCACCAAAATACTCCAGAGAGTTCAAACAGCCTCACTGATTGATTCCCATTTTGCTTAATGGAAGTTCACCTGCAGATTTGGTTTTATGTGAAATAACCTTGATTTCAGATCATCCCTCTGCAGACCTTCAGAGATGCAGCAATGGACACAAATTTAGTGACTGAGGATGATCTACCTATGGGTTCTTCCTTTCCTACAAGGGAAGTTAAAGGACTTTTGAAGCTGTAAGAGCTGATCTGCCTTCCAACTCCAATCAACAATTTAAATCATGCCAACAGAATTGAATGATTGAGAAATTAGTAAGATAGGATAACATAGTTCACTAGCTCTCTCCCAGGCCTCTCATTTTACTAGTCTAGGTTTGGGATATTGTAACAATCACAGTTCAGAAGATGCTGAGAAGAAAGTGGTGAAGCAGCTGAACTGGGACACTGACCCTCAACCATTATTTTAGACACCTTCAGTTGGGACTTAAAGGACTGTGCAAGGGTTCCCCTTCACATCTGCTGTTGGGATACTGTGAGTAGTCACTGTACTGAGAACAGGGGAAAATTAATTAAAAAAAGAAAAGAAAAACAKCTATATCAGAAGACATGAGGATTCTTTGGGATGAAACAGCAATAACCAAGACTATAATGTGTTTAAGACGGCACGCAGGTCTCTGCACAGGGGTGAAACTTCTAGACCTAGAAAGTGGAGGCCAAAGTTTATTCTCAGTTCATGATGCAGAGAGAGAACACAATTCAGTGATTTTCATGAGCTCCCTAGACAGAATTCGGCTTAAGTTGGTCCTTMATGTCTTAGTGGAGACAAAGGCAATGACCAGCCTACAGAAAACAGAGGAGATCAACCACCCTACAGAAGTGGACAGAAAATAAACTTTCTACTCCTCTCCTATAAAAAATGATAGATTTTTGTATACAAAAAAAATTAGTTCCTTTTAAACCAGGAAACATTCTTGTTGGTGCTTTCTTGATAARTTGGACAGATTCAAGACAGGCATCCACTTTTCACTAAAGAAGTACACGTGGTTGAAAGCCTCAAATAAATATATTTTCCCTTTCTTTATCAACAGGTCATTTTAAAGTCAGCCTCACAGAGTTACAGAGGACAATGTCAGGTCCTTAAACATATGGGAAGATCAYTGTCTTTTTGATCTCCCTGCAAACCTTGTTCAGTCTTGATGGGTACAGCCATCCCCGCACCTTGCATAGAAGGGCCTGAGATTTCTCACAACTATTCCCATCATAAGCCTTKCTCTGCTACAAATCAATTGCCTGGTAGGGTCTTGGTTCTTCATTGTGAGCAGATTAGACATCAGCATTCATTTCCCATGTCATGGGACAGATGTGACACACAACCATCCAGACACCAGGCAAATAACTCTCATAAAAAAGCCCTGCTCCTGCCAGCATCTAGACTTTGTAAAAGACTCAGTGGGACAGTGGGAGCTGGTGGGTGAAGAGCTCTTTGTTGAGTTCAATTTCTTTCTCTGCAAGAGAAGAAGAGAAAATTGGGGTGTTGAGTTTTTGGTGGAAAACAAAACAAAAACATAACCCTGCCTCTGCTAGGCCTGGATCCAGCCTTGGGATGGACTGTTTTTTTCCATTGGCTCTCAAAATTCATGTAAAGAATAAGGCAAAGAACGTAACTGTTTCTTGCACTTTCTGATCTGAATATGCTTCCAAATGAGTTCCCCTTTTTAACCCATCTAATTGTCCATCCTTCCCTGGCATTCCCTAGGCCATTGAGACAACAGAGATCCCAAGCCTCTGAGGACATAAAGCCAGTGTTAAATGGCATTTCACATTCCAGGAAGCTCCCGAAGAGCCACCAATTTCCCCTCACCCCGGGAGGCTTTGCAGAATCCAAAGAACAGCTCCCACTTTTCTGGGGAACCGGATCAAACCACAGCACCAACAAGCATGGAATTGCCAAATATTTTCTTTTTATCTTGGAAAATAATAGTATTAAATAATAAAAACATTTCTAGTTTTTCATGAATGCCACATATCTTTAATGCCAAGGGGAAGAGACACTTTTATTCCATTAATAGACTAGTACCGAGACATCAAACCTAGTGGAGCATTTCAAATCCCAACAGAGGGTACAGGATGAAGTCCCTCTGTGGGAAGAAACTTATTGTCACAATCAGGATGGGGACAAGTTAAAGCAACCAGATAAGTGGCTAGTTCAGGTTCAATTTATGCTTTGGATCACCTCAACATTTTTTCCCCCATTCATATGTGCCAACAGTATGCTAATATTTCCTTTAATTCCTCTGTCCAGTCCACCCTGGCCTCTCTCTTCCTTTTTGTCCCTCAGTGGAAAAGGATTTAAGATTAATTTGAAGTCCATTCAAAGGGGTAAAAGAAGATTAAAGAGGTGGACTTGGACCAGGTCCCAAATATTCATCAGTGACTGGCTCCATCACTGGCTAATAGGTTAAACCAGGGTCCTGGATTCTGGGAAGTTGATGTGGTTCTCAGCTTGCTACAGAACATGCTGCATCACCTGTTCCTTCTTCAGTTGCTGCTGATCTTGCTCTGATCACTCACCACTCACACCATTCCATCGCTTTTAGATGTCACCTCAGCCTCTGCATGCGAGGTCATCCCCAGAGACCCTGGGAAGAGGGTGGGCAGCTGACAGGAAGGAAGGAGGCTGCTGACCTGAAATGCAGAAGTCAGTTTCTAATTCACAGATCAAAAATGATGTTATTGAAACTTCAGTGGGTCCAGATTTCAGCCCCCAAATTGCTCCATCTTCCTACAAACGAAAACATCATGTTTCCAAGTCCTCGTCTGGGTGATTTGGGGTGCACAAAAGCAACGCTTCCCTTCATCTTGTTACCAAGAGGAGCAAGAAACTCTCCTATTAGAAAATGAAAAAAAGTATTAGTTCAGGCAACTGACTTCATCTGGCAAAACTCTGTGTGTCTGATGGCTCCTGGAGCAGATGAGGGCTGAACAGTGCCTGTCACGAGCAGAGACATTGTGGCGTGGAGCAGAGCACAAGTCCATGCCCCTGTTTAGAAAAGTGCCCCAAGTGCTTGCAATGAGCATTGCCAATCATTGTTTTCTCCAGTGAGATGTATCAGTCCCTTACTAGGAAAGTCACCCAGTCCCTCTTTTTCTCACGGACTGCAGCACCGGGATGCAGCAGTAGAGGGGCAAGCAATGTAGTTTCAATTAAGGCCCAGCTCTTACTATGTTATAAATTCTATATTTATCCTGAAACACCAGACCCATCCTGAGCCTTCTCCCCCTCCTTTAATTGTTTGCAGAAAAGTTTCCATTGTGTTTTCTTTTCCATTTTTTTAGGACCAGTATTGCAATATAAATAGTCTTTTTTCTTTTCTTCTCTCTCTCTCTATTTTTGCTAATAGTTGGTTTCTCTACTTGGCTGAATATACATGACTCTGAGGTTTTGAGATATAATTGCATGATTGCTTCCAAATTTTCCAACCAATGGGGCATCTAATCAGTTGAAAAATTTCATTATCCACTGATATATGCTGGAGAGAAGGCAAAAATATGGTTTCTTCATGTACTACTTCTTTTTCTCTTCTCTCCTGTGTTTAACCTTCTTCCCCCACACCCAGAGTGCAGACAAAGCCAACCCATCTACAAAAGAAGTTACTGTGAATCTGTTGGTTCAGGGGGCTTGGGGTTGTGCCATGCTCCTTCACATAGTGATAATCCACTCAAATTGGACTTTGGGCAGTCCAATCAAAAACCATTCAAATGTGGTCTGATGTGTGGTATGGAGACAGGTATTGCCCTTATTCCCTACAGAGCGGGGAATGACCAGTCTCTGGCTTGAAATGTCTGATTTCAACAGATTTGTTTATTTAATTGGCACTGCACTTTCACACAAGAGAAAGAAAGAGACATTTTTAACTCTTCCTCACCCAATTTTTCCTCTTGGACTTGGCTACTAAGCTCTTTAGCCCTGACTTAGTTTTAATTACCACATGAAGACACCACAGGGGTGCCTGCATCCTTTCACATGCCATCATTTTTCTGCTGAGATCTCCGACTTCAAGGCTCTGCTATGTTGAGCAAATCAGCTGAGGCCATAGGTTAAGAATAACAGAGGTGGAGAAAGGAAGGAATGTCATCCTCATCCCTCAACCAAAAAAACCTTTCAGCTTACTTCAGATATTTAAGTACACTTGGTGAAATAGGAAAGTAAAACCTCTTGTCTCTGCCTCCTTTTGTCCTTGAGGTAGTGAGCTCTGGCTTTGGTCCTCTTAGGATCATTGCGTCCTTCTCCATTTCCCAGGTTGTCCCAACGTGCTTGCATGCTGGAAGAGGCAGGAACCCAACATCCTTTCTTCCTAGGCCCTCATCCTCTGGCTGTTGCAATGCACAAAGCACAAAATCTCCATCCTCATCAAACGACTATTTTAGGATCAAAACCTGAGCTTAGGTTTCAAGGTTTCACCTGGTTTGACCAAAATACCTAAACAAAATCCTCACTACCACTTCTAAAAGCTCATTTTTAAGTACCAACATTTGTACTATGTTTTGAACAGCCTGAATTATTTCAAGGTGCAGAAATCTAAACTTAAAAAAGAAAAAAGAAATCTAAACAAAAAAGCACCCCCTCAGTTAGTCTCTTAATTGAAAGCATCTCGTGAAAACTGGAATTTTTCACGTACAATTAATTTGGCCCTTGCTTTCCACTTTCATATAAAAACAATCCCTTTCTAAATATTTAAGAAAAGAAAACCTTAGCTTCTCTGAGCAATTTGAAAAATAATAATCAACTTTTCCTGGTTAAAGTTAAAACAACTCTCAAAATCTTACTTTAAGTCATCAGCATGTTTTATATGTGGTTTCTCATTTGTGAGGAATGAGCTCAAGTGCATTTATCTACCTACAGTATCAAGGAGTCATTTACAAAAGGTCTTTCTAAACTGGACTTTTTTTATTTAAATATTCTTTGCAGGCTGCTCTCTGGAGTGCCCTGGATCTCATTAGAAGTGTGGTATTTTCCTCTTCCTCCAAAATGAAATTTAGTTTCCAATTAAAATCTGGCCCCCCTGACAGACACTGTGTTTCACTTTCAGGTCCAGATTTCTTACCATGTTGACCCTACCAAATGCCTCCAGTGACTTGTAAAAATAATAAGGATTACGCACAGCTGCACAGATCAAAAATTCCCCCAGCATTCAATTGCTATCATGAGTCTTTTATCAATCTGCTCTAGAGTAGAAAGGGAAGCAATTTTCCACCCCATGAACCAGGTTTCATAAATGCTCCCTTTCCACATTAAGGTGGAAAAAAAGAGAGACCTTTCAAAGTTTTTGACTTCTTTTGTAAATACAAAACACCCACACCACAGGGGAACACTTGCCAGGCAGTTAAAAGATTCCCCTGGGGTGTGGAATAGCAGCAGGGGCAGGATTTCCACGTGCACTACCACACTGTATGAAATGAGAGTATGATTTCAGGAGATCCACAGTCACATGTTGATCCTCCACAGACTTCCTGCTGTGTTATCTTGGGCCAGTCTTCAGCCTCCTTTTCCAGCCTTTACTCTCTACCTTTCCTCATCTTCCCTTTTTCAGGGGGATCTGTACAAGTCAAGAATGAGAAGGTGAGCCAAAATCATGGCAGTTGTCACCTAGGAAAGACCTAATTTCCAGAGCATGAGGTTGCTGTGGTTACCAGCAACAAATCCATGCTAACAAATCCTGGCTTCCTAGTAAACTAGAAAATTTCTTTAATTCATATGTAATTGAGTGGTGCCAGCTAAGTATTAGAAGCATAATAGTCAGTTACATAATCACAACAGCCTCCATAAATGTGGTTTGAGTTACTATGCAGTACTTTATTAATAGACAATAAATACAATCTTAAATATAAATAAAACCCTCATCTGTTAGGTGCCATCAGAACGTGTCACTGAGGTCAAATGTCAGCATGTTTAAAGTCATGTGACAAAAATCCTGGTCCAGATGTGGTTTCAGATCTTGTTCAAGAGACAAGTGGAGGAATGTCCTTGGAGAACAGCTTCTTACAATACAGCTTCATCTGTTGCTCACACATTTTGTCTGAACATTTAATCCCCACCAGCACATAAGTAGTCTGGAGGTCACTTTTGGGCAATATGCTTGGGACAATCCCAGAAAACAGTCAGATGGTGTGACAGCATGGTGTTATTTCTAGCTGGATGACCACCCACTTCCTCCTATAAGATCCTCTGAACATAGGAAACAAAACCAGATGGACTTAAAGCCAAGAAAGAGGGAAGTTATTTAAAAACAAGTGTCTTAATCAGGAGAAACAAAAYGGAAATTGCTAGTTTCCTAAAACCGGGTGGTCATGAGCACTCCTGAGGATGCCCCACCTCAGGGACTGTAAGGGTACAGTGCCGTGCTCTAGGAAACAAAATAACATTGTGCAGGGAAAGGGCTTTCCTATCACAGTGACTGGCAAGGCAGCTCCAGCCATTGCTTTCTGCTGATAACTCCTTCAACAAAAACTTACGAGTTTCTACAACTTAGGGTTCAATTACTGCCATCTGGCATACCTGGGTCAAAACCAAGACAGACAGGGAAATCCTGCAGTCCGCACAAAGAAATTAGTGAATAAACCAAAGGCTTATGTGAAAACGTAACTGATCTTTCCACATAGACCTGACAGCTAGATTTCCATGTGCTTTAGAAACCTGCAGGTGTCAGTTATGCTGACAGGCAAGGAAGAAGGGACAGAATATTCTGCAAACATTTACTCCCACTGAACTGACTCACTTTGAAGTGCATAATGATTTTCTTTTCTTTGTGCATTGGTAGCCTGGTAATAGAGAACAGTAGCAAAACCTGCAGGTATTCCTACTGGCTATTTGTCCCAGTGCAGCATTCGAGAATATGTCTGTTACGTGAGCGATGTCTTCAAAGGCTACAAAGGGCTGTTCTGGTTAGTCAAACCTCCAGAGAAGCCATGTAAGCTACACCCCTGAATAAGGCTAGCACAGATAGGAAATGGTTCCTTAGCTACATGAAGAGAAATGAGACGGAGGCATCACATGCAGATGAGTGAAGACAGACCCTATGTGGAATTACAATATCAGACTAGCATCTGCTGGCTCACCAGAAGGGGGTGGAATACAGGAGCAAGGCTAAAAGCTGGAGCTGGTGGATTAGGGATCAAGGCTTCAGAGCCACTCTTACTAAACAGAAAGAGACCATGAGTGAGCCAGCACAGAGAGCAAAGTCTTCTAGATGAGAATTTTAACAACTGATTTAGAAACCAAGTCCGATTTTGACAGTCAGTTCTATTGATTTAGAGCAAATTGTCCCTAGGTCACTTCTGAAGGTAAAGAAAAACCAGAAACCATATGGACACCTTGCTTTGGTGTTCAGGGAGAGGAGGCAAGGAGGACCTGAGTGATGGGTAAGAGCAGAGAAATGAAAATGTGCACAGATGAAGCAAAAGCAGAAGAGATGTATAAATGCAGGGTTACAGCCTAAGCTCAATTCTCAGACAGTGAAAGAACTAGTGTAAACCAAGTCAAGTGGCATGATTTTTTTAAAATAACATTAACTGCTTTGCAGGTTCATAAATAAAGAAGTGAGGGAGGACAGGTGGGCAGAGGTGAAAGGGTCTGCAGCTGAGCCATTCTCAAAGCTGCCACAATATGTGATCTGTTAGAGTGTGTGTACACAGGGCAGATGCGAAACTTGAGCAAGATACACAGTGGGCTCAACAACATCAGGTTTCAAACTTATCCAATGAGATACCTATATGACAAGGCTACCCCCACCAAAAAAGGGGAATTCTTGTGTTGTCAGAGTGATACATGCCTGACAGTGTGTCCATCCACTCTTCTATTGACTGAATGCCAAGGCAAATTTAAACCAAATTTGGCTGGAGGCTAGTGTTGAAGTAGAATCAGTGTCTTTCAGTAGAAATACTGGATGTGGAAAGCCTTTCTGAATACCAGACATGCAAGATTTATTTTTGCTAATATGTAAAGGATGCCATTGTTTGAAGGACAAGAAAAATTTCTTCAGCTCTAGGTTTGTAGGCACATTGCATGCCAGAGACTCTCAGCCAGTAGTGCTGGTATTAAACCTTAAATTTCTGTCCAAAGCCTGCTGTTTAGGAAGGGAGAAATTCAGTCTGTAATGCTGCTGTCCTGGTGACTTGGGCCATGAGCACATCCTCGGGGAAACTTGCTCAAGCAGTAGATCACATGCAGGTTTGCCAGACATAATTTCTCACATACTTTGAGCTCTTGATGTTCTGGTTGAGATTTTAATAAAATGCAGGCTCCTTTGTATTTCCACATACAACTGACATGTCCCTGGCAGTGTTGCAATGCATTATAATCAGCGTCACAGCTCTTTCCCTCAATCCACCATGGTCTTTGTCTCTTGGGGAAAAGACCCATCGAAGCTCAAAATAAGGTTTGCATACTATCTAGGATGTTGTTGGCATGAAGGGAACATTTAAGAATAAGGAAATACACCTTCACACACAGTAGGCAGGGACATGACAAACACTTCAGCAAATGCACAAGGCATTTCTACCAGGGATCACAAAAGGACAGTTACAAAGGAATGTGGAAAGGAATCTATATCTGCATCTAGGGCCTGGTCTTGCTGAAGCAGATGGAAAAATCCAATGGGCTTCCAATAATGCCCTTACTCTAAAACGAGGCAAGAGCTTAGGAAAATAAATTAAAAAATTGAAAAGCCAATGGGAAAGAAGAGATAAATAACTTTTACCCAAAACAAGCCAGATGTTATTCCAACAGGGAATAACTCAAATCCGCTTTCTGCTTCCATGAGAATAAAGACAGAGAAAATATGGCTTTTAGCCTTTTCTTTGGGCCAAACAGCAGAGACCCCATGGGCAATGGGCTCTAAGRCACATGACCCTCACTGACTTCCCGTGTCATAAATGGGCCAGGGTGGTAGCATACTTATAGATATATTGGAAAGAGTAATGATAGCCTAAATGGTTTTATTCAAGCAGAGGCAATAAAAGGCAAAAAATATTTTCAGCTTGCCTCAAATGCTTGTTTCCTTCTTTTTGCCTTTTTGAAAAAAATATATTCATGTATTAAAGAAAGCTCTTAAATCCATTTTCTTTTCTCAAAATGAGCAATGTGTTTGGGAATGGATGAACAGCACGGGTTTGCTGACTTGAGCCATTGGAGTTACAGTCTCTATGGAACTTTTAAAAGTTTCTGAGGAAGCAAAGCCAAGGGAATTTTCCAAGCAGAGATGGCAGGACTGTGTAGAGCTCTGGGTTGCTGGCTGGGGTTGCTCAGGCTCAGTGCTTTTAGAGGACTTGATGAAGGTCACCAAGCCACAGCTGAGGTCAGTAGAGAGCACCTGAGTGATCTCATCCTGACACCATCCTTTGATGTCTCCTGGGAAGAGAAGAGGAATATAGATCTTTGTCTTTCCTGCACTTGGCATCAGGCAAGGTTGTCGGTATTCCAATGTACTCAGTACCCCTGAAGAAGTTGAGGGCTCTAGAGCACTTAACCCTCCATACCAATCAATGGTAGGATTTGAGGTGAAATTGGTGTTATTCCCACAAAGAAGGGGAGAACTTTGCATGGGGTTCCCTAAAAAGCCCAATCACCCCATGTTCTGTAAACATAGGCAATGCAGATAGAATTTAATACTTTTTTTCTTGAAGAAAGGCCTCTGTTTTATCATTGCTTTTAAAATCATCACACTGAAATGGCTCAACCTGAAGTTTTCCATGATACTGCTTCAGAATTATTTTATTTGAAGTTTCAGCTAAAACAGTTCCACTCCCAAGGAAAATTGAAGAAAGACATCTTTTTGTCCAAGTGAAAAAAGAAATAAACAACAGTTCAATTGAAAAACTGTAACGCCTTTGCTTAGAATAGGAATGTAAAACTTGACGGAAGGACTGCCCTGGTCTCACAGATGGCACTTATACCATCAATGTGAAAAACAGAAATAAATATAAATGCAGTCAAGTTGTGAAGTTAAAAAAAATCCCACAGGCTTAATAGAAAATTTGCCAGTGTTTGGCAAATAAATTCTCAAGCAGCTCAACACACAAGGAGCATGCTCCAGTCCTCTCCCTGCACTTATGGAGGCACTGTGCTACAGCTTCATGTGCCGAGAGCCAAGCGGGGCTTGCTGGAGAACATCGTGGCACCGTGCGGGTGCAGGTAGACGGCATCTTCTGTGCTCCCATTTCTTCTCTTGTTAATATCTACCCGGACCAGAAGAGGAGCAGACCCCACAAATTAAAGAAATACAAATGAGAGAGTGTGCCTTATTTCATTAAGTGAAGGCTCCGATAACGTACAACAACCAAAAGAAAAGATGTTGACCATAACACCCCCAACACCTTTACATCTGGGTTTCTTTAACTTATGAGCATTTCAGTTTTGCAGCTTTAATGTTAAGTTTATGTTCTTTTATTTTTGTGTTTTTGTTTTTTTTTTTTTTTYCCCCTCTGCTTTGGCTGTTACATAGCTCTGAAATGCTGGCAGCTGAAACTTAGATTGAAACTACAAGCAGTAAAATCTTCGTGTCCATAACAGGTCCCTCCACCCCCATAACAAAAATAAATTATTTATATTTGTTTCAAAAGGGAGACAGGAGTATTCAGGATGTCCCTTGGCCAGCAGTTTAATAGTGAATTTGTCTCTTTCCCCACCCTTTTCTGGGTAAGATGGGTGAAATTTCTTTTGCAAGAACAGCCTCTGGCTGGCCTCCTGGTAGCCTAGTTTGTTTGACTTTGCTCTTGGGTGACTGCCTGCAAGCAAGCAAAGGCATGGAAGCTGAAAGCAAGCAGCGAGCTGATGCAATGGACAGGGCCCTTCGGGATCAACTTTATGAGAGCTAAGCAAAATCAAACAGAACTGAAACAAGCACTGCCAAACACAGGATTCCCTCCTTCCTGCAACTGATTAGAAATAAACTAACAGGCGTCTAAAGCAAGATCATTGACTGGATGGGAGAATGGCAGATGCTGCACTGGATACTAGAGGAGAGGGTGGGCGTGGAAGGCAAACACGCAGCTGAAGGTTATTTGGGCAAAGGGCAAACTCACACATCATCTCCAGAGCTCAAAACACAGTACAACAGGGAATAACTTGCATATGATGCTCAAGAAAACATTCTTCCCAGGAAACCCTCTTCTTCTCCAAAGCATCTTTGATAAAGTATCAGCCTTTAAAAAACTGTTTCTACTAGTCACCCACTATTGTATTCTTCTGGGGCTATTAAGAGTCTTAACATGCCAAACAGTGCCATCCCCTTCCTCCCTTCTGGGATACACAGACAGGTGAAAGTCAAATCCATCAGGACAACCTGTATGGTGTTCAGAGGCAAACCACAACCTTCATACAAGCGCAAACCTTCATAACCAGAGTTACATCTCCTCTACCACAGAAACCTTGGAAGAGACAACAAATCTGATCTCTGAAGTTCTTAAATTGGGCATTTAGCCTCAAAGTTTTAGATCACACAGTGGAGACACTAAGTGGAAAAAGCTAAACATGTTTCCGTCTGTCTGTGGGTCCTTTGTGCTCAAGTGACATCCATCAGTCCTGTGTGGGAAGTACATGCCCTAGCAGACTCTGCCTCTGCCTGGTCTCATGCACTTCCAGTGCAGGCAGCCACACCATTTGCCACCTGAGCTCTGCAAGTGTTCCTCCAAAATCATAAGTAGTCCTATTTGGTGCAGGGAATAGAGACATTTCCTTGGATTTGAAACTGGGTCAGCTGCAAACTCCACACCACAAGGCAAAATAACAGGAGAATGCCTTAACAGCCATGATGGACAGCAGTTCCTCTCTCACGGCTTCTGTCCCTGTGGACCATTAACACAGCCCATTCCAAACTCCGACATTTTCACCTTCAGCTTATTTAAATTTATTTCTTCAAATGAGAGTTGTTTTTCATTTTCCAGAGGAAATTCCTGGTTGCCTGAAGACCCTCTGTATAATACTCACTGTGAGCTGCATTCCACAGGTCTCACTAGAATTTGAACTTCTTTGTTTTGCCCTTGAAAGCCTGCTCTGAGTTCCAGAAAGGAAGGGGAAATGATTGGGGCATTTGTATCTTGCAGAAGCTGAAGCAAGACATGCTTATTTTTAATACAGGAAAGGGATTCTTTTGACAATATCCATTCATTTTACCAATGACTGGATTAGGAAAAAAAAATCTTTATTACCCCTCCAGTGGCTGCTGCACAAATTATTTTTGCAGATGTACATGGGTCTGGTTCAAATTGCAACAGCACTACAACTGTTGACAGAGTTGCTCTCATTTTGGGATCTCCCTTTCCACCAAAAGGGGATGAATTCACCATTTTCTCCTGAGTTGTCCACAATCCTCTTTTCTTAGATTGTATACTTGTCACACCTGAGTGTACAGTTCTGGCTAGTGCTCTTCAAGAAAGAGGAAGCAGGTGCAGGAGACAGCCTACTAAAAATGGAATTACACTTTTATTTAGTAATAGATTGAAATCATTCATCAGGAGGGAAAAAGAAGTATTTCAGCCAGCACGGAGTCAGAGAAAGGTATAGGGATAAACTGTGTCACAGGAGAACGTCAGGTGGAAAGTGTGGAGAAAGTTTAAATAACTGAGGGGAAGAAGGTTCTTTTAAAGCTTTCAAACAGAAAAGATGTAAGAAATTGTTACCTTTGAAAGAAGCATGAGATCTTCMCACATAGGACTGTATGATGCTTTCTGTAGGTAACTACATGTGACAACCTGACATCTTTACTGGTTCTAAATTTGACACTCAACTGTCCTTCACTGATACTCATTATAAGTCCAAATCACAGAGCTACTTTCCTTCTGGAGGATGCTGTTGCAATTCTCCTTCAAGAGTCACACTGATCCCTCTGTTCCACATCTCTGGAAAGCCGTGGATGTGTATTTCCAGCATCTTGTCAGTCCATCAGCCAGCAGACTGCACCTAGGTCTACTTATAAGGGTTTTTCTATGGCCAACCAAACAATTAAACCCTTAACACTGACCAGTATTCTGCAGCAACCTCAGCACCTCAAAAAGCAGTTCTGCAAACAAACAAAAAAACCTGACTGGCAGAAAAGTGAAAAAGACTATTTTTAAAGATACCTCAATTTAGGAAAAAAAGTAGTTGGGAAGAACAAGTATTAGCTCTATAAATCCAACTATAATAGTTGCTTTTGTCCCCATTATAAGCACAGAACTCAGCTTTGTGCCCCATCCCTGTATAAAATTAACATTCAAGCTATAGTGGTTAAGTACACAGTGACACTTCAAATAATCTTGATATAAAAGTCTATTGCTATCATTTAGTGTACTGAATAAAGTGAAGAGTTTTTCAAGAGCTTCTTGCAGGAGCCTGTAGACACAGGACAAGCCTCACCCCAGAGTACTAAAGGAAAACCATTTCAGCCAATCAAATCTATTTACATGTATATTTATAAACTGGCATGATTTTTGAGTTACTAAAATTAGAACTAGAGCTTTGCCTCCAACTTCCAAGTGAAATCGGTTCACTCGTTTCTAGGATGGTACAACATGATCTAAAATACACAAGGACAAACATTTTAGTCTAAGTCCTGCTGTCCAAAGGAAGTGGCAATTCAGAAATCACACTGGCCAGATGACCCTCTTACACCACCAATTTCAGCTAAATTCAACTTTACCTGGCAGAAGTATCAGGACAGCTCCTTTATACTCATATCTGTGAGTAAAAGCACATGATCACAGAAAGACACCTGGCTTGCTGTCATGTAGGGAATTGAAAAAACTCAGTAACATCATGATACAGAGAATAGTGGATTTTTTTTTTTAGTTTTATGATTTGGAGTGTCTTGTTTTCTTAATGAGCACTGAAAACCAGAARTACAGGGCAAGTCTTCTAAAAAAGCAGCGGAGGTGGAAGAGCTACTGCATGAACATAGCAACACAGGATCATCTTGCTTCAAAAACATTTTACTGTTTTGAAACAGTACACAAAGTCATAAAAAATAGCAATAGGCTTTGCCAAAAAAGCATCCAGAGGAAAAGAGGCAAGGAAAGAACAGAGAAGGAACAGTGGAAATAAATCTTTCCAAACAAAGTGACAAGTCCAAAAATAATGAGAACTAAAGTTCAAAGAAGAATTCCAAACTGAAGTAGAAAGAGAGAACAACCATACACAGGCTGTGGGGGCACTGGGGGTGCCTGTGTGCTGGGGGGTATGCAACAAACATCTTGTGCTGCCTCCTCAGCTACCACTGAGGGTTCAAATTAGGGCATCCACACTTGACAGACATTATTTAGAAATTCATGTTTATGCATCCCACTACGATATCTGGCCCTCAGTTTTCAGATCCCATCACACAATTTAACCAAGATTGTTTTCTCCCTACACATTGAAGTGAATTTCCAGGTTTTTTTAAGTTACAGTGATGGCAACCTCAACATGCATTTTGACACCTTCCAAGTTACTGCCAACTGGGTGGTCTGGCTGATGTGTTGTATTTTCCCTTCCTTAGCCACACTTCCCAATGGCTTCCCTCTCACCTTTTATTCTCCTCACAATCAGGAGAGAAGGAAACACAAAGCAGCCCAAACTCAACACACAACACTCAGAGGATGTGGTTAAAGGCAAAGCTTTAACTATAGCTTCTGAGGCAGACCACAGGGTCACAGGCAGTGGATTAACTYCTTACGAAGGCACAGCATTCTTTTGTTTTTCAGCAGAATAAATACAACACAGCTGAGCTTAATACTAGTGTGTTCACTACCGGATATAATGCACATACAGTAAGCTCATTTAACAGCATGATCTGTGTTCAGAGTCTGCATTTCTCTGCAGAGACAGAAAAATAAGGGTGCTGAATCATGATGCATGGCTTTGGGTGCCTCTCAGTTCAAACACCAGCTATTTCCTTTGTGGAGCTCAAAGACAAGCAAGTAGCTTTCACACATACCAGGCTTGGTTACATTAGTTGTCAAGGCCAACCCATCCTTCCCCACCCACTGCAACCAAAATCTCTTTTGCTGGCTCCTTGGGGATTATTCATCTTTGCTGCTCCCTCACATTATGCTCTCCCCTTCCCATCAGCTGAARGTATAGTGATATTAAACAGGCATAAGATGAACCAATACAATAAAGCTTCTATAATAAGCCATTAGTGAAGAAATAAGGACTAGCCTGAGAAAGCATTCTGACTAATAAGTGCAAGTCCCCCTAAGGAGTCACACAGAGAGACTAAGTTAGCAATAAAACAGCAATAGACAAAGTTTGCCCACTGAGGCTTTCAGACATCTAGGACAGACCTGTTTTTCTTCTGCATTCTTACTGAAACACTTCCTTTTACTTCAACAGACCATTACCAGCAGCTCTATAGAAATTAGAGACATTCTTACTTTTTGCTATTTTCCTGCCAAGTGAAGCACTGCCCCTTCCTCAAAAGGACTACCCATCCTCTGCTAATAAAGCATTTCATAGTCTCCAAATGGGCCTAAGCTGAGGGTTTATATAAGAGCAATGAACCACAGGCACTGGTGATAACACTAATGAGCCACAGATGTTGCCAGGTCCAGCTTTGATTTAAAAGAGGTGAAGTAAGAGATAGGGAGCTTGTAGGSCTTGAAGGGAAAAGGGAGGCTCTAGAGGCTTGTGTTGCTAGATAGAGGGCTGTGCTAAAAGTTTTTTTTTGTTTGTTTCTCTGGGCTCTCATCTTTTGCTATCAAGCCAGATTTCCTATTGAATAAGTGTGTTGTATGTGTAGGCTCTTATCTGTGCAATTGCTCAGGCACAGAACAGCTCTTCTGATCCACCAGAGCATAAGTTTAAAGGAGAGCTGAGTGTAAACTGAGTTTCTAAATAGGATCTTAGGTTCTTCACCCTGGCTTGAAAAGGTTAAATCTCCAAGAGCCTCAGGCTAGATCCTGGCACAGCTGATGGAACAGCTATCTTAGTTGCAGGGGTGAGATAGCTCAAATGCTTGAAAATCCAGGCATGAAATGCAATTTATTAAGGACAGAAATTTTTCTTTTCTGTAAAATTATCCCATACCAAAGTGTACTTTTAAAGCAATCCTCTCTATATATGCTTGTTCTCACAATGAAACAAGAGACTAAGTGATCTGAGCTTCTAAATCAATTATAGAGGGGCAGAAGTATCTTTATTTCTGCTTTGTAGTGGCAGAAGAAAGAGCCATATTTTAGTTGACTTTTTTAGTATTGATTGCTCACAGTCCTTGTTATAAAGGCTGGAAGTTTTATTATTGCATCTCCTCAAAATCAMGATGCTCTATATAAGAGGGAAGAAAGAAAGACTTCTGACTTGAGAATTATTTGTATTAGAGTAGTGCCTAGAGGCACTGACAAAATCCAGGACTCTTGTGCTGGATGAGGTAGGAATGCAGGTTAAGAGACAGCTCTGTTGTAATGTTAATATTTGCTTATGCTATAATGAGTCAAGAGTCACTGGGGGATTTTGTGTGAGGGGCTGAAGTGTAGGTAGACTAAAAGATGTGCCTGAGGTTACATGAGAGTTTTCAGGCAGAATCAGGAGATTAACCTGCCTATCTTCAGTACAACTTTGTGCTTCACCAAAAGACTGGTTTTTCCCTTTAAAGGGCTCTAGTTGTGCCCAACCACTGTCTCAGCTCTCTAAAGCTGGTAGCTGCAAGTAATTCAATAACACAAATGTTCTGACAAAGTAATTTTTAGCCTGTTAATTATTCCCAAACACATTCTTTCCCCTTCAAGTGGAGCTAGATGACATCAAAGCTGTTTGAGGGATGGAGGAACACTTGAAGTATTAGCAAGAACAATGGAACAGACTGTCCATTTTATTCCAATTAATTTAAAGGGGAAAAGGCTGGAGATTGTCCAAGTTTCACCTTCAACACTGATAACAGAAAAAGACAAACTAGTGTTGTGGGGGTCCTAAATTACCCATCTCTGCTAGGTTATATAATAGCTTAGAAACCGACATGCAAGGCTAAAAACATTGCTTGGGGATTGCAGGGAGCTCTCAGACTCAATGGGCTCCAAAATAAACTACCACATTTATACAGTCTGGTGTAAAATCAGGAATATTGAAATTAGAGAGAAATATGCAAAGAAGAATCCCACTTGGAAATGAAGGCTGTATTGCCTGAGTCTATTATTATAGACACAGAAGGTGATAGGGGAATGACGGGATAAAGAAACAGTTTCTACAGCATCCAGCTGGGATGAATATTCAGTTCCAGTGGTAGATTTGTCTCTTTGGTTTTGACCTCCTGAAGTCCTAAGAAATACCTAAGAAAACTCACGGACCAATAAAATCTTTCTGGACTGACTTTGCTCGAGTAAGTGCTGAGTTAGGATTGAAAAGGGTCATGTCCTAATTTCAGCCACATTAGCTTTCTAGTGCTGGATTGAGCCATGTTTTAATTACAGGGCAAAATCCTCTAATGGGAGTTTAGACATGCACTCACTTAGCAGAGAGCAGTATGGTCAAGTGTGTCAGTGCCTTCCCCTTCCCCTTTCTGCCAGTGCTAATTTGGTGGACGGGGCATGAAAGCACTCTCTGGAGAAGCAGGGATTTCTTTCCTCTTCTGTGTAGCTTTGATGTAGACATATGAGTAACACCTGGCTGAATCATGTAAGGCCTGAATGTGAGTCTAATGAAGTCATCCCATCACTGGAGCCAGGGCGGGAAAAATGTAGCTCTAGGGAGAAGTGGTAGAAGGAACATTGAAGGAGGTGAGATATGATAGATCATGCTTTTATTTGTGCCAAGGCAGTTTTGCAGTTTCACGTGGAGAAGGAGGCAATCACCACTAGAAAAACAATAATTGTTTTCCTACACCCCCACAAGATGCAAAAGAAACTATTTCTCATATGATTTGGTGGATGATCCTCTGTCTGCTCCAACAAACCAGAGAGCCAGAGCACCGGCTCTTGTGCTAAATCTTGTTGATAAGCTCCTGCATGTCTGCTTACAAATAACAAACACACTCTGGCCCAGTGGTCAAAGATGTGTATATAAAGTCCTGGTGTACAGCTCATTTACCTGGCCAAGGAATAACACAACAGTGTGGAGATCCCTATTTGAAGAGACAGAACGTTAATCTACCATGCAAGGCATACAAATCCTTCCCAAACGCAGTGACTGCTGTGTAACTTGGGCTCCCAAGGGTAGCAAAGTCTCCTATCAGAACCTTTCATCTGGTCTGAGGCTCAGGGGCATGAGTGACTCTAGGCTGTTCCCGTGCTCTGCCTAAATAAGGCTATGTCAGGCGTTGCCAGTGCTGGCTGTATGCTCAGAAGCATAGAGCAGAATATTATTGCTAGGAGACTGAACTTTGCAGAGTTAGGCTTCTGAATTTAAGGGGCTAGAACTGAGCTGGAGTGGAGCCATTTGCATTATCGTTCTAAACAAACAACTCACTTTTTATGCAGCTTTTTTTAACAGGGGTAATCTATAAATAGGTTTTTTCTTAATGTTATTGACAAGAAACATGCGTGGAGAATAGTACAACTTTATGCATCAACAACATTGAAATTAAAATAAGGCTGTGTCTGAAGTACAGTCTAAATGACTAAAGGCATTTTGATTCTTTTGAGCTCAAAATGGCAAGAAAATGTCAACAGCACAATAGCTGAATTTCATAGTCTAGTGGCATCATTTTACACTAATTTCTGAATTTTTGGTTACTGGCTCAGCTGTCACAATAACGTGACCAAAATCACAGCTCTGCTGATTTTTCAGCTTCAGGAGATGGTGTTCAGATCACAAGCTCTTCAGCTGCTGCTTCAGTAAGGATGGTCTTTTAAAATGAATTTATTTTCCTGAATGAACACTTTTAAATTTGTTGCCAATAAATAAAGCAGCCTCAGAGTGGTCAGGATGCATTAATATACATTAAATGTACTCCAATACCATATAACAATACCAGATGGGACCTTCTAAACCTAAGTACCTGGCAATGGGGGGCAAGTGCCTATGGGTGTTGAGACTGCTGCAGAATCTCACTGCACTCTCTTAAACAGAGCTTCACGTGAATTGTTCAGCAAATATAAAAAATCAGGGTGTTTCGTAATTGTTATTTCATTCCATTCTTCTTGTAGGTTGTCATTGCAATGGAGATCAAATTCAAGCCAGCTGTAGGACCTAAAACATTAGTGTAATCACTTCAGCTGGAATACTAGGTATAAGGCCTGCATCTATTCTAAAAAATCTATCATAAAAAAGGAAATTTTTTGAGCTTTCTATAACCCAGGATGAGTTTCACTATTTGAGACCTTCTACTTCCGAAACAAACAGGAACTAAGAGAATGGTAAGAAACCAAGTCAGACCTCTATGGAAATGTCCCCACTAGCATGGAGAAAATAACACAGCTCTACAGAAAACAGAACTTAAGGCATTGGAGTTTTAGTAGGGTACAAACTGGAAACGTGAATTGGAAGCAATGCTAAATTCAGGAAACAAAAATAAAAAAGTGGTTCTATTTGCTCTTGACAAACCTAGTGTAAACCTGGAAGTACTCCATGAAAGCTGTGGTGTTAAAGAGCCTTTATGACTTTCACTTGGATCTTCAGGATGAAGCATCTCAGTGCTACCTCCTTGCATACCAGAGCAGGTCTCTGACACTGACACAAGTTAGGAGGTTCCTAACTAGGAATGCCCTGGCAAACAAAGTGGAAAGTGTGGTCTTGATTGGTTTTCATATTGAAGTTGTAGGCATTGTTTACTGAGCTCTAGAGCTGCATGCCCATCCCAGCAGAAAGGAGACAGAAGAGGACCATGCCTCTAGGAGACCACTGTCTGAATTTGGAAGATGCACATAAGAGCCTTTAAGTCTGAACACAGGATGGTTGGAGGTAGATCTGAGCAAGCAGAGGACGGAGGTGGAGCCACGGCAGTGTCCTGAACTGGTGACACGATTTCTGGCAGTGGAGATAAAAGCATGAAGGAATTTCTGGGAAAGAGATTTTCTGTGGCTGGTTCTGGATCCTGATGTGATTTGTTTCACCTGAACCCATTTTTGAGCCTTTTTTGTATCTCTGCACATCTGCCCATATCTGAGAGGAAGCACTGCAGCAGACCTGAAAGAGGATTAATCGCCTCTTGTTCCTAGTAGGTTTTTCTCATCCAAAAGTTCCTTTGTTCTTAGAGTCAGAAAAGAATAATATTATCTTGCACCTTCTTCCTTCACAGGTGATAGGATTTTGTTCCAGTAGGCACTCTCCTGCAGACGGCCACCAGAATGCAGTTTCTTCAAGAACAAATTATTTAAAAAGATCAAAACATCCAGGAGGAATTATCTTGGCTGCCCTTTAAAAATCTTCCTTCCTCATCTTCTCCCCTTCTTATTTTTTCTCATTCGTCTCCTGTAAAAAAAAAGTGCTTTTTTTTTGGCAGAAATAGTGGCAGATCCAAAATGTATGAGCTGAGGACAGAATACTGGATCCTCAGCAGGACAGAGATGGAACCCAGTGCCCATGTCCATGTCTCTCTACCATGTTCAGCAGGGAAGTGACCACAGTGGACCCTGAAATTAAGGACACTGCTGTTGCTGTGAGATTTTATTGTTGTTGTTACAATTGTTGTCCCAGGGCAGCAGAGCTGTATGGAGGAGGTGGAACAGAAAATGCTGCAGATGGAAGGAAATTAAAAAAAAATATTTTGCAGATTAATTTGAGGGCTAGGAATGGTCCACTAGGCAGGGTATCAAACCACAGTGAGCTGGAGAGCTTAAGGCAATTTGCTGAAGTATAGTTTATAGTTCCTGTGGTTTTTTCAAGTTGAGATTTTGCCCAAAAGATAAGAGCTTTCTTAATATATCTGCAGGTAAATTGAGGACATCTCAGAATTGTGAAAAGGGGGAAGCAGGAAGCAGCATAAAAATGRTGATATGCTGGATTTCAGGCATGACCCTGGAACTTGCTGGGAATTCAGCATCCAGTCCACCCAGACTAGCTGGTGTTCCATGCCTAAGAAGATTTGAGTCTGAGAATCTACTAGAAAACAAGTTTCCTTCAGCACAGCTGGTCTCTGGCATGTTGTTCAGGATGAGATAGAGACTTCAGATATACTCATGGTGGCTCACTGTAGGAATAGGTGGATATAATGACTTCCAGATCCGGATATGGAAATGCTGGAAATAGATTGTCCCCACCAAGGAATCTGCCCCGAGGGGGGCTGGAACAGCAAGTTGTTTGTTTAACTATGTTGCTGTAACACACCAGAAGGTCACTGCCTGTTGGTTGTAAGTGGATAGCATGGGATCGTAGCTGCCCTCTCTGTTTTATATTGCTAAATAGATTGGAAAGGGTGTCTGTCTACCTAGGAGAAACACCTAGGTGGTTTTTCTCTGAAAGATGACAAACTTTTTGACTCCTGTCTTTTTGTCCTGGGACAAAGCCTATTTTGTCAGATTTTTATTCTGATGGATGCAGTGTATCAGAATGTAACAGGTAAAGAATGAACAGCTTCGTRGCTTTATCATTGTCTGGCAAGGCAACCATTCATCAATTGTTTGATCTCCCTCCACCTCACCTTCACTGTCTGTACAATGGCAATAATGATATCAGCTGCTTTTATAAACAGCTGAAAGATAAAGACTGATAAGGACTATCTGATAGTAATCCTTAAATTATTATTATTATGAATTGCTCCCCTACTTCATTTGCTTTTATGCTATCTTAAACCTTGTCACTGATTTCTCTCTTGGTTTGTTGGGGCTGTGTATGAAGGAAATGTGTTGGGATTAATCCAAACCACACATCTTCATCCTGTTTTATCAAAGTGAAATCACTCTGTAAGACGTTTTAAGTTCAGCAAGGCCTATTTGGTTTTGAGCTGCTGGAATTAAGGCAAATAGGGTAGAACGTGGAGGAGTGGGAGGAGGTCTCCTTTCTCTGTGCTGTGACTCAGCACTGAGGTGGGTCGAGGAATCCCACCCTCAACTCATCCTGTGTCTCCTCCTGTCAGRCACTAGTGCGGAATTTCCAGTGATTATCTGTGAGAGGAATCTCTTCCTTCCCAAATTTGTGTCATGTGCCATCACTGGAAATTTCCAGAAAATATTATTAGAATAAATTTTACTTAATTTAGATTGCAGTACCTCGATTTGGCTTTTCAAGGCAAAACTATTCCTCAACAGTACAATTTTTTTGAAGGCCCAGCTTTGTTCCCTACCGCTTACATAATGGACCTATCCTGAATTAAATCCAGCTGAAAGTCTGCCTTTGAAAGATTTGAGGCACATCAGCATTCAGAGATTCTCAAGGTACAGAAATCTGGCAGCATCTGTGCATGCCTTCACACTCCAGCGTGGTCCCTTGAAGGGGGAAGGCCTGCCAGTTATTGAGTGTTATTCTACAATTAACCCTGTTGGGAGAAATGTCCATGCCATCACGGATTGTAACTGTAAAGCTTATAACAAATCATCACAGTGCAATCAGCCCTACCCGTGCTGAGAACCTTTCTCTTTCTCTCTGAGGTATTTAAAATGTCATTTGTTATGCACATTTTTTCCTTTGTATGTTTTATTATTAATAATAATGCAATAATGATGAAAAGATCCTAGAAGAAGCCTCAGGAAAGGAATTTTATAAACATTACCGTGGAATAAAATAAGCGCATTCCATTTTATCAGGACATTTTCCATTATAAATGGCCAGCTTTCTCATCACTCTGCCAACAGCTATGCCTGCCATCTGTTCACTGATGTCATACTATAAAGTTCACTCGCAAAACTGCTTGTTGGGAAGTCCAGAGTTGTGCTAGAGAAGTTCTGTTTATGAACAAATATGCTGGCATCTYGTGAGTTTTTGGGGTTGTTTTAAGGGATAAATTTAATTAGGTTTAGAGCTCAGATTGCTGTCTTCACTAAACAAAGATAATGACCAATGTTTTCTGAAATTATTGGAGATTTTGACTCTTTCTGTTATGGAGGAATAACATTGTTGGAATAACTGTTGGACATCTTGAGAGAGAATCCAGGAACTGGGTTTTTATAAAGAGTGGTACATTTGTCATCTGGAAAATAGGTTTAGTCCAGCATGCTAAATTGGGCTTCTTAAATTGTTAATCTATGCCTAAGAAAATACAGGTCATATCTGGTTAGGAAGGGAAAGGGGAGGGGAAAGAGATGTGTCAATAAAAAAAGACAATTTTATTTGAAAGAATGAGAGAGAGAAAAGAAAGGAGAGAAAGAAAGTCAAGGAAGCAAGCAAGCAGATCTCCCCCCACCGCCTTCAATTTTTAGAAAAAACCACAGAAATTCCAGGTGGGAAATTAAAATGTTATGGTTTCAACACTTCCTCTCTCCCAGGAAAAAGGCAATTGTACTTGGAAATGGCAACAAAAACATAATGGAAACTTGATGTCAGGGTACTGCTCTGGCCAAGCTCAGCCTTGGCCAGAGCACACTTTCCATCATGTGTCATCACCAATGTCTGGTCCTTCTGAACTCAGAGGAGCCCACACCTTTCCTTTGCCACCAGCAGCACCAAGGAGCGTTAACTGTGTCCTCCCCTGCTGCCCCAAACCTGGCCAGCCTGCTGCTCCCCAAATGCTTCCAGTGAACCTGCTCTGTCTGACTGGGATGTGGAGACTGCATGATCTGAAAACCAGGAAGGCTGGATTGGTAGGAATTGGAATGTAGCCTGGGTCAGGGATAGTGAGGAAACAAATGGAGCCAGAGGAACAAACTCCTGGGCTTTGAGATGGTGGCAGGTTTTGGGTGGCACTATAGGAGCAGGTGTCCACAGTGGGGAAGGAGTAGGAGGATGTGGATGTCACAATCGTGCTGGCTGGTGTGGGGAGCTTTTGTCATCCCCATGTGAGGCAAAGACAGTCTGACTCCTGACCCTCACCCTGTGTGTGTCTGTAGAGAGGRTCTTCCATGGGATTTCCTTGCTAGGTGAGATGTGTATTCCTGGTATGCACCATGGAGCTTTGGAAGAAACATGGGATGTTAGCCCAGGAAGACATGTGTTGACAGGCCTTGCTGTAGGCCATAAAGCACTATGGGCACAGCCAGAAGCTCCTGCTGAGTTTTTCCCCCAGGACTTGCTGCCAGGTCATCCATGGTACCTCAGCTTTGATACTGTGGTCTTGAGTAGGATCCTGTAGCCAGTTTCTGTTTCATGTTTCATGACCAAGTTTGCAGCTTATTTCTTTACACACAGGACACTGAGGTTAGCACAGGAATAAAATAGTAGGACTTTGGGAAGAAAAGGAGCACTGGAGACCCTGTTTCATAAGAGAAGACAGGCAACTCTAATGGCTTTTTTTTTTTTGTCAGGAAAACAAGGGTCAAGAAAGTTTCCGTGACTATGCTGAAGTTGGAGAAAGTAAGATGCCAGAAGGGGAAGAGCTATTTAAGCTGAAGTAAAAATGTTTCATACCAGAAGGCAAAAAGATAAACGTGGCCAGGAATAAACTAAAACTGGAAAAGGGAGAGTTTCTGACCATTTGAGGAGTAAACTTCTGGCCTCCCCAGAAGAGGAATAGGGATGAAGAATTCAACTTGCCCTCTGGTGGAGCTTTCCCCTGTATGAGAAGAGGTTAACATGCATATTAGCAGAAGACGTGTGGTCCCAGGAGGACTGGAAGGGATATGACATCCCCATGTTTTCTGTTCTTCTGCCCCACAAAACCGAAGTATTTGGCCCTGGTTTCTGAAGCATCTCCACGCTGAATCCAACATCGTCGCCTATCTAATTTGGAACACCACATTTGTAATTAAGTCTAGGGCAAGATCTTTATTCAGTAAGTGGCCCTAAAAAGCCTCTTTTTTTTGTCCTTGGCCAAATCCCAGATCACTGAAGAAAGCAGTGCAGAAGCTAAAAATTAGTCAATTTAATAGAAAATGGGAAATGTTCGTGTGTCAAGTGTGCATCTGTGCCTCTTTATATATCCTAGTCTAAATATAGGTGCTCTGAGGGCTTGCTACAGATAACTGGAAAAAGGAAGGTGAAAAGAAAGAAGCCACTTAATTTCCTCTTGCACTTCCTCCAGCCTGGACAGTATTTGCAACCCCCGCCCCATCTGTGCCAGTTTAACTGCTTGAAGCTCTAGATAGTGAAGCCACAAACCTGGGAATATTGGAGGAAATCCCACCTGCAAAGTCAAGTGGCAAGGAAATGCTTTTTTTTTTAATCACTGTGCTTAATCYTGCCTTTCCTAAACACTGTTGGAGGCTGGAGTTCGTCATTTATTTTCTTAAATTACCATAAATTGGAATTTATGGGCCAGGTGATTCTCTTTGAAAAGGGTCCTTGTGCACTGGAGAGGGGAGGGTGGGGCCAACCTGTCAGCAGGGAGCTTTTGGACTACTCCAAAAGCAATTCTTTGTTTTTCTCTCTTCCCATCAATGTTCCCCCCTAGAAAAATAAATAAATAAGCATTCAACCTTCTTTTAACAGCTGCCCACAAAGGTTCCTTTCTTAACTCTTTTTTTTTCTTTTTTTTTTTTTTTTTTCCTTTTTATTAGTCCTCCTGATTTCTTGGCACAGCAAAGGAGGAATAAGAGAACTCTAGAGACAGTAGGATCCTCTTAGGAACACCTTTCTTTCTGTGCCTGTTTTTTTTTAATGTAATACATTTTGGGGACAAGTAGATGGGCTTTTTCCCCCTAAAGAGGACTTCAGAGAATAGTTCCAGGATGTCTTGAAACTTGCAGTTTACCCCTTTTTACCATGAACCAATTACATTGTCTTTGCTGAGGAGAAGGATATTGTGTTATGTTTCCAACAAGACAAATTTCCTTGGGCTAAGTACTCTGAGCTTCTCTACATTGCATACTCTATGCCTTTTAGTGAGGTTTATCCTAACATGTTTCACCTTGTGTTGCCTGGGGCTAAGAAAGGAAATAAATTGCTTTCTAGGTCTCCTATGGATGGGACAAGGCGTAATGGGATTAAATTGCACTGAGAAAGAGTCAGGTTAGACACCAGGAAACACTTTTTCACAGTCAGAATAGTTAGATGCTGGAATATGTTGCCTAGGGAGGGGGTGGAATCTGTGTTATTAGAAATTTTTAAGAAGAAGTTAGAAAAATATTTGGCAGAAATGTTTTAATAGAGCTGAATCCTGCCTTAGGACAGGGGATTGGACTCAACTGGTGTTCCTCGGTCCTTGCTTCTCCTCTACCAATTCATCCAAGGATGACTTCACCTTTCTGATCCGGGAGGAACTACAGTTCACCTAGTGCAATGTTTCTACAATAGATTGCACTTCCAGCCTAGTGCAAACACTGAACCGTGCTACTGTCGTCATCCCTGCCGCCCCAGCCCCCGCCTCGACTTCCTTGTGTGCTCCCACACGTGGAAATGAGTGTATATGCTGGAAAACTAAGTTTTTGCAAAGTTTCCTGGCTACTGCCTGCTGCCTACCAGACCATGGACCACAGACTGAAGAATGCTGGCCRTAGTGACCTCCTGAGGTCCATTCCAGTCCTAATTCCTCTGCTCCTAGCAGCGCTCATGCGGTTCATCACCATGGCTCTATTGACGCATGACAGTTTGAGCCTTGGTAATAATTATGCTCCTGAGCCCTGGGAGAGAGACGACTGCTCATTGGTGAGATTGACAGCCTGGAAACAGGACAAATGACTTCAAAACCATGGCCCTTGGTAAACCTGCTGTTAGGAAGTCCATTAGGTCCAGACCTTCAGATTACATCCTCAGCTGAAATCAGACAATTCCAGTCTCGAGGCAGATGTGCCATTTCTGCCCACGAACAAGGGGAACATCTGAAAAATCACAAGCCAGCAGAAATGACTTGCAGAGGCATTGACTGAAAATTGAAAAAGCCATAGATAAAAYCGGTGTACTTGTCTTTTGTGCTTACTTATGCACATAGCTAGCCAGGTTCTTCCAGGTTTTTAAGGTGTGATGTAGTACTTCTCCTGGTTAGCATGAACATCCAGGAGGATACAAATCAGAATATTATGTACCATTCAAACTTTTGTAGTTTCTCTATAGAAAGACCTATAGTCAAATGGTTTTAAAAAATGTTTGGCCTTCTTGGGACCTAATTCTTGAAAGAGGGGTTTATTTCACATGAGTTTTTTGGGAAAGAGATCTGAGGCACACAAAAGACATCACCCTGTCTTGTGCTCTGAAACATTTCCCAGCTATGTGGCTCAGATGGAAGGGAAGCAAAGGATGAAGCTAAAGTCAGGCAATGGAGAAGTCTAGCAGCAGCATGATACTGTTATGTATTTCACATGAGTGCAGTCTTACCCTCTGACTCTAGAAGAACCTGAGAGACCTCACCATTTGCTCCAGAGCTGGCTCAACAGTTGTCATCATCCAAGAGTTATGCTCAATACTGGATATGTATCTGGCTACCCAAAAGGGTCCTACAGCTTACACAGTCCCTTGACAGATACTGATTTTTTTTCTGCCAATCTCTCCATCATCCACCCTGAGGGAATCGGCTGTACCCCAATCAATATTGCGTGAAACATGGCTCTCCATCCAAAGTCCTGGTGGCTCCAATTCACCTGCCCGCACCTGCTCTGCCTGTCCTCTGCCCTTGTGTTGTGCCCCTCAGTCACCTGGGAGTAATGGTTTCTGAATGTTCCCTGAGAGACAGGAACAATACAGGAGAGACAGGAACAACAGACCTAACTCCAGGAGTCTGAACCAAATACACAAAATCAAACCAGATTCTCATGCACTGGAAATGGTTACTTCCTCTAAGTGACACAGAACTTCTTCTTTCCTCCTGCCCTGGGTTAGGGACACTTGAGATACAGGATTGACACTGTCTGGGATATGTTTGTGAAGTCCATCTGCTCCTTTCTTCCCACATAAAATCCTACAGCTTTAGTGCCAGAATTCCTGGCTCAGAGATTTGTGCACCTTCCATGCGTTCAACACCACTGGACACAATTTCCAGTAATTTCTGAAAGAGTCACATGCTTGCTGTTCTTCTGACCCAAATCCAAGGTGACAAGAGGTTTAATTCTCCCTGCATGTTCCCAGCAGCTAGAGACTTGCAAGATCTTTGCAACCAGCAGCTCATTTCTTCCTTGTCTCTGGGCTGTGCTTTCCCTTCACTGTACACACGAAATCTGGAAGTTTCTCAAGGACAGGAGAAATGAGACATAGGTGAATGTCTGCAGGGTAGAGAGTGAACAGTGTCCGAACAGGGATGTCAGATAACACGCTTGTGAGAAAGCTGACTGAGCAGCCGATGAGGCCACTGTGGCTTCAGGTCTGAACTGGATTAACAATTATAATTTTAATAAACATGTTTTCCTAATGGCTTCTGGGCAATGCAAAGGCTAATGGAATACCCCATAATTTTTGGAACCCAGGAAAGGGATTTGTTGAGCTACATAGAGGAAGGATGATTCTATAGGGCAGGCATTTGGATGGGACCACTGGGACTCTCTTCTAGTTTTGCCACAAATGCAGGTGAATCACTTAGGCCAAGACATTCAGAAGCAACTAATGAAGGAGGAGGGAAAGTAGCTCAAAAGGGCAATGTCCCTACCCATTTAAAATGAGAGCTGGCTTGCTCTGGGGACAGATGACAGAAACGGTTTGCAAAGAAGCCCAAAGGCAACAAGGTATGAAGAGAGTTTCTAAATAAAGGCTTCACACTTTTGCTAGGGAGGTATGATGGACTGGGATGACAGAAGGCTTGAAACCATCTGAGTGGCCTTTAAAGATAGAAGGTCCTTTGGTGAACCTCCGGCAAGGTTTATTTTTTAATACTTTTTATCTGATGCTTGTTTTTCCGTAACAGCTAAGTAATGACAGGCTGCCAACCCCCTTGTTAGATACCAGGAAATATGCATGGTGAAGAAGTCATGACTCATGATATAATCTCTTTTGCAAACTTGAATGCTGTTTGTGCAAGTGACTTTTCTGATGCCTAATACAGTGTTACGCTTACATATCTTAGCATTGACTAAGTATCTCTTCTCTAATGGGTCACCTACTCGCATTCAGCTTAAAGTGTTTTGAGACCTCTGCTAACCACTTTTAGTTGCTCAATGTCTCCAGTAATTGACTCGAGGAGACACAGTTCAATCGTGTAAGTCTTGTCTCCTTAGCAAAATGAGGTAAATATTTATGTATGTATTTGACTGCTTTTAGTCATTAGGATCTGAAAAGAGGCAAGAGATCCACCAAGACCTGCAGGAGGGTGAAGTCAGTGCCTAAAAATGTCAAACTCAGAGCTCCTGTGATGCGTTGGAGCCTGCAAGTATGATCTGGGTACTCATATCTGTGGTATGAGCCATTGAAAAAAGGGGGAAGAAGAGTGCTGTACATGAGAGGCCYTTTCTCACCCCTCGACTGTCCTGAAAGGAACAGTCTGAAGACTGCTGCATGATTTAGAGGTTAYCTGCACAGCCCGGTCTCTGGCTCCTTTCCCAAGCAAGAAGCACAGTGGGAACAGGCACCCTGAATTCACTCTGCAGTGTTGGGGGACACACGGGGGTCTTGGTGCCTCCTCTGAGCACAGGTGTGTTTGTATAGGAGGTGCCTTTACGTCTGCTGCCTTCTCAACCCTCTTTTTGTGTGAGATTCCCTGGTGGGTAGGATATGCTTTGCTGGGAAGAGGCAGGAGTGAGAAAAGCAAGCAACTGTCTTTCAAACTCAATTTGCATAACATTGCTAGCCTGAATACCGAGGGAGTTTTCAAATGTGACTGCAGCAGGGGTTTTGTGGTTGATTTGTTATTTGGTTTTGCTCCTTCTTTTTCTTCCCTCTTGAGCACTTTGTCTTATGCGTGTCTGGTTTATTCCCTCTTCATATTTATACAAAGAACAGATTTACTGGGGAATGGGGTATCATGACACAAAGACTTTAGGTCTCCCCTGTCAGCCCGGGACTATCYATGTTCTCTCCCGTGAAAGGGAAAGAGTTCCCTGGGTCATGACACATCTCTGTCCCCATCAGCACTGTGGCTGCATTGAGCTCTGTACGTTAATGAGCTCTGAACCATGAGAAATACCTCAGGGCCACATCCTCAGGTGCTCTGAGCAGATACAGCCCCAGTGGTTTCCAGACCAGAGGCCAAATAAGTGACTCCTCAAGCCCATGCATCTGCTTACAGCTTCTGTAAGTAAGTAACTGATTAAATCCTCTGGAGCATGCCAATGTCTGTGCAGAACTATTCCGCTGAAGGAGGGGAGGACTGGGAGGGGAAGGCACTCTGAATCTTTGGGGAAAGAGAATATGTTGTAAATAAAGCTACATGCCATTAATTAACTTAGCATAATCACCCTGTAATTACACTGATAATCATTTATCTTGGGCTCAGACCAAAAACCCTAATGGGGAAAATCCATCATATCCAATTTTTGTCCAGATGCTTAATTCCTCCACTAAACTAATCCTAACGGTTCTGTCAGCTTCATTATGGTGCCATTAGAGATAGAAAACTAGAAAGTGCTCTGAGCATCTGCCTCCCGGCCATGTTTGTCCTAACCCATGGGGAAAAAGGGTGGAGGGGAGCTGGGCAACCGTATTTCTAATGGACCTCATGAGCAGTTGTGCAAAAACTGTTTGGAAATACTTTGAAAGGAGATCACAAATAGGGGACTAATTGGTCATTGCTGGCACTGAGTGAGGAAATCCAGGCATTGATGTTAACCCCAGGTGAAGGGCTGGCATGAAGCAAATGTTGCTTGAGTCCTTTTAAAGCCTTTGCAGAGATTCAGTTCTGGCAGCATGGAAAATGGGAATGGAATTAGGCTTCCTGGGAAAATGTCATTTATGTTGGTGCAAAACTTGTTCTGAAGTGCCATGACTTTAAAGTAGCATTTTAGGCATGTCTTGCTTTGACCACTTAGCCATTACAAGGGCATTATAGAACAGGATAAAAAAATTGTCTGTAGGCTACTCAAGGAACAGATAACAAGATATTTGAACGTTCTTCTATTCCTCAACTCGAAACTGCTACAATTACCTGTAGAAATTTAAAATGCATATAACTATTGCAGGCTCTGAATGATTGAATAATTGATTAACAAAGTATTAACTTGGAATGAAAGAAGATCTTGACCCAAGCACATTAATTCTCATGGTTTAAACTGTTAGCCTTAAAGATCTTGTCTTGTTATGTGACCAGAGGATTTTATAGAAGACTTCCCAGTCTTGTCAGAGCTTTTTCTTAGCTTGCGAAAAATGTAGTGCAAGTCCAGACCATGTAGAAYGGTCTCTATTTTGCAATGCTCTTTTTTTAGGAGAGAGGCACTGCAGAATGAAGTCCTTCTTCGGAGGTGGAGCTCTTGTTCCATAGAGGAATTTCAATGCTGGCAGCTTCTGTTTCATTTAGGACCTACACCCTGTTGCTTATTATTTCCTGGTAAGCATTGGTAAAGAGGTCATATACACTGATTAATGCATTCAGCTCTCTGCACTTAATTATGGCTCTAATAACGAACCAGGCTTCAAGGTCCTGAAACGCATCACTGCTTTCTTGAAAAACAACACCTACTTCACCTTCAAATGCATTCATGCTGTGCTCCTAAAACGAATTCTATTCTCCTGCTCCCTCATACCTTGCTTTTATTTTACTTAAGGAAATCCAAGCTAAGCAAAGCACTGCTTTTATCCCGCAAACAGGGTTGCTCTGAGATTAAGTTTGTTCTCTTAAATGTGAAATTGCAGCTCTATCTTCCTGAACAGCTTCTCTGTGTGTTGYAAGAAAATGGTTTCCACTATTGGGAAGGGACATATGGTCCTATGCGCTGTATTTCAAAGTGGTCCCAAAGAACTGGACTGAACCCCAGAGCACAAGTTTGTCTTCACCACAGAGCCAGGGCAGTGAATGGGACAGCTGTGCTCATGTGTCTGTGGAGGCAACACTGCTGCGCACTCTGAGCTACAGAAACAGTAGGCATTGCTGCTGGTCCCTGCAAAGTGTGAACCTAGGGAAGGACAAGCACGCAGGAGGATGGAAAGTCACACTGGGAAGTGATTTAAGGACTGATTGAACCTGAAGATGCCTCTGAATTTTTCTTCTATTAATTTGTCAACAGAGGTCAGCATTAGCTTCCTCTTCATCCCTGTTTTCTCTTCATCAGCCTTTTAGGGTAACAAGGCTGAAAAGGCCGGGAATGTCCTCGAGTTTGGCTGGGCTGTTTTACCTTCCAGAGACCTTGCTGCTGTTCTGGTTATTCAATCCTGGGGTTCCTGTTGTGGGAAGGAGGCAGATGGCTCCTGCCACTGGTCAGGCCACCTTCTGGAAAAATCCAAGGCAGAAAGATGAAAAATTCAAATGCGAATATGTTCATGAGTATATTGCTTATGATAAGTAAGCCCTCTCTCACCTGTTCCACCTCATTGGTTGGCTTCGGGCTGCATTTGACTCTGCCACTCCCTGATGCTTAACAAAGTTTTCCTAGAAATTTTCTGACCTCTCCAGAAAGGCATGAAATCCTCTTGATTTCTTCTTTCCTCAGGCACATGCACAGAATGGAGGTGATCAATGGAGACCTTACCGGTTATTTATTTAACAAGGGAAACAAACCTAAACACAAAGAGGGATGGTTAAAAAAAGAATTTTTAAACAAACTCCAAGAACAGCAGCTGATCCTTCTCTATTGTAAACAAGACCTTACTGTAATCTTTTTAACTCTTGCCACAAGCCAGATTTATCTTTGGACATCCTGCCCAGAAATCACTGCACTTTGCAGCAGAATAAACATTCAAGGGACCCAGCCACATGGACACACACAGAGAAGGAGATAGAGGGACTTGGAGATCAAGAAGGACTTGGAGATCAAGGTAGTGCAAAAATGTTTCATTACGATGATAAATAAAAGAGAAAAAGAAAAAGCAACRAAATCAACTCCCTGCGTTGATTGTGTGTGGGTGGATAACTCACTTCCTTCACACACTCCTTATCCGCTGGTGCCGCACACAGCATGGGAGTACTCCAACTCCTGTGCCTCYGCATCATCGGCTTAAATCGCTGAAATATATACGGAAAAAAAAGCTTTGAGATAAAGCTGGCACAGGGGAAGACATGCAACTTCCCCAGCAGAGCTGTGGCACTGTGACAAGCTCTTGGATCCCATCCAGTGAGCTGAAGTAACCRAGACTCAGGCCCGAGCTGAGCTGAGCTGTTTGGTCTGGACTGAGATCTGCTGCAGTGACCACAGAGGGTGGGGGACCTGCAGAACATGTGCATTGCTGCACACACACAGCCTTGGGGCCTCCCCACTGAGCCACTGAGAACCCCTGTGGGACRAGGAAGCACTCAGTACTGTTCCTTTTTATTTTTAAAGTGCAAACTTCTGGGCAAATGCCCAGGCATTCAAAACTGGGTGCAGAAGCAATGAAAAATTAAAGTTCCTTTATGATACAGTAATGCTGAGATCTCCTCTATACCACCAGTAGAATGAAGCTCTCAGTTTTTCAAAAGGTTTGTATTAGCTACTATAATAGCTSTCTTCATAATTATTGAAACAACAAGCATTAACACAGAATCTGATGGTTATGAGTAGTTAAGTACTGATGGTTGCACTTGATTGATCTGAACATACAAAGTATTTCTAGATTTTGGCAAATTCTAAAATAATCTATTTTGTCTGTCCTAGCAGGACAGGTAGGCGTGGGCCTATAGCCCAGCAGCGGTTCAGGTGTCTGGTGTTGTGAAACAGTGGGTATGCAGAGGGCTTCTGTACTCTTACATGAGGGGTTCAGGGCTGTACAGGATTGATCAGGAAGACAGGTGGAAACATGGGACTGAATAGGAAAGAGACATGTGAATGAAGTACATTTGCAGTGTTCTTGCTCTCTCCAGCCTGGCCACAGGCCTGGGCAAAGAGGTTCCCAGGGCAAGCCATCCACTGCCAGCGTGTAATGAATTACTGATA
This sequence comes from Amblyornis subalaris, assembly GCA_018881555.1. Classification (NCBI taxonomy): domain Eukaryota; kingdom Metazoa; phylum Chordata; class Aves; order Passeriformes; family Ptilonorhynchidae; genus Amblyornis; species Amblyornis subalaris. The sequence continues at coordinate 3,345,016 of JACAXG010000025.1, forward strand.
AAATTCATTTGCTGTTGCACTTGTGCCTGGTGCCAGCTTCTGGCCAAGAGTGACATAATTTTGTCTGTGATCAACATCAAAGGAAGGGAAGGGAGGCCTAGGAAACCCACATAAATCTGAATGGAAGCAAACAAAGATGTGTCATCAGCTCTGGAGATGGCACCGTCAGGAGCAAAGTTTTATTACCACTTGTTTGGGAGGACCTGTGCAGCTTGTTCATGGCTCCACATGAGTAATGCKGTTGTCCTGGGTCCCTGACAGTGGAAAAAGAATAATTATATTGCTGTGTCACATATTTCCTCCCTCTTCAGCGGGARAGCTAAAAAGCGACAGGAAGTTCTCCAGCTCTGAGAAAGGTATTTTTGTCATTCTTTCATTGGGGAGCTGCAGCTTGCATCGGAGCTCCCAGATTCGTGACATGCCACCGATGGGGGCTTCCTCTGGTTTTCATTTGCTTCCTTACAGATGCAAAACTTGGGGCGTCTTCACAGGCAAGCGGGAGGAATGAGTCTGCGGTAGGAAGGATGGTGCCTGTGAAATGGTTTCTTAAAATGGAGTCCAAAGTCTCAGGACGTTATCCTTGGGTGACCTGSCAAAGACTGAGCTCCCTCATAGCTGATGAACACGTGATATGACTGCTGTCGGGAAAACTGCAGCTGCAGGATAATGYGCCTGAAACTTTTTACTGGGGTAGATTCTTTTCTGTTAACACTCTTCTTTACTTTTAACTAAAAAACCTTTTTAGGATTTTTTTTTTATTTTAACTCTTTAGTTTGGCTTTACGGTTTCGTGCGACAAATCAGATTTATTTTTTAAGTCTCCAGATCTCTCCAGTGCCTCCAGAGGAGGCATGTTGACTCACAGACATTTTTTTCCTCTTTTAAGTTAATTCTGCTTTTTTTTCAGCACATAAAGCTATAAACAAACGAWGAAGAAATCCATATTTTAAAAATAGATGGAGACGGTCAGGGCATGTGTTCTGCTACTCATGCAGAAAAGAGGAGCATCTGGTTTGAAGAGAAGGCTTCAGTGGCTCCAGCAGCAATTTATAGTCATGGAGCTGTCAGCTTGCACCTGCCCTACAAGCAGTAGAGGCGATGGGGAAAAGGATTTTTTTTCTTTTTTAACTCAAAGTAGAACGCATTCTGGTGCCCCCAGGCTCTTAAAATGACCGAATTAAAAACTATGGTGACTACACTGAGGTACAGCAGCTAATGTGTACTTTTCTGTCATTACCTTTGACTGATCTTGAGAATGGTAGCCTTGTAGGCYAGGAATGTGACTTACCAGGAATGAGAAAAAGGAATTTGATTGTGGTGCCCCAGTCCCATTAGCCTCACAAAATGCCTCTCAGTTTYGCAGGAGATAGGAACTGACCTCTCTCCGTTCCCTGTTCCCACTCCTGCACCTCTCTTCCTCTGACTGTGCCCATACCCGTACCCTACACCTGGTGTCTGAACCCCAGACTCAGTRCCTGTGCCAGCAGGAGATTTCACTCTCCAATACCTTTCACTTGGATAAATTGCCTGGTAGGGAGGAAAAGGAGCCCAAAATATCAASCTGTGGGAGAAAAGCCTTATCAGCACAGCAGGTTTTTGTTTCTGTGAAGAACACAGCTGAAGAGCTTTCCACAATGCCACTGGATGCAATGATGGAACAGAGAGGCCAAACTGGGGTCTGGAGCAGGAGTAAAGTTTTAATTGGGTCCGGGTTCAGAATCAATGTTGAACTTTCCACGTAAAGTTGTCAAGAATGCGATTCTCACCCTGTCAGAATTCCAGAGAGGATTTAAATCAAGTATCTTAGGTTGATGCAAATTATTAAAAACTCAGATGATTTGTAGAATGCAATTTCTGAATAACTTCTGAAATATCAAAGTAAGTATGTGGGAATCTTCTATTTTGGTATAGTTCAAACATACTACACATTCTATATAAAGACAAAAAAAAGGCTCAAATATTGATGTTAGTACTATTTAAATGCTTTAGCTTGTAAAAAAAAAGTAGTTCACATAAATTACAAGCTTCATGAAATGGTCCAATGCAGTCCAAATGAAAGTCTGATTTCAGAATTAGTTACTCTCTTTGAAAATATATTCCAGCAAAGCATGTCTGYTTTGACAAAATGGCATTTCCTAATGAAAAAATACTTATATTTCTCAGCATTTTATCTTTTCTGCTTGTTGACCTGTTCATTTTTCATCTGAAATTGCAAATTCCTGTTTAAGGGAATTTTTCTTCCCTACAGTCTGTTGGAGACAAGTAAGTGGCAATTAACTTTCTGTAATAAAATGTAAAATCTAGTCTCTTTAATCACGCATCTCATGCAAAATGTGACTTGTCAGAAGAGATCTCAAGCAAGAGATATCACCCATGAAAAAAAATGTAGGCATGTGCCAGGAACTCAGAGATAGATTCCCAAAAGAAAAGAAAACAACCAGTGAAAGACTGAGCCAGTCCTGCAGAAGGATCAATTTGCTTTGGCCTGGGAAGTAAAACACCCAACATACCATTTCCTCTCTTAACTAAGAGGGRCAAGGATTAATCAGCCCTTGAAAAAGTAATAATTTAAGCAAGTGGAATGCCAGCAATGCTTACTTTCAGAGGAAAGTTTATAATGCTTATATCCTGTCTGCTTTACTTTAATAAAATGTAAAATACTTTTGAATAAACTATATTTAATGGACTAGAGATACATATCCTCTGGCATTTTTTTCTCCATGTTCACATCCTGGTTGCTGTATAATTCCATACTTTTCTTGTTGTGCAATTTCAGTGTTTGCTGTATCCTACTTTGCTCTTGGGGGCTGGATTTCATACTCAAATAGGGAAGTAACATTACTCCTCTGGAAAGCAATAGTGGTGAGATTGAAAAGGTYCAATCAGTATCCCACAGACTTGTTTTGCTGTAGCTATATCTTTTTTCAAAGTTCACATTGTTCTTCATCAGAGAGCACTAAAGCCCACACGCTCGATGCCAACACAGAAATGACGTGTTCACGGTTATGTTCTTTGTCAAAGATAATAATAGAAAATATAACTGGTTGACCCGCAATAGCTGACTGGAAGTCACAGTTCAGCCCTCAAGATTATTTGCAGATCCTATTTATTGTGGTTGGGCTCAAAAGATACCAGTGTGCCTTTCTGATAGATCTTGGGAAGACCTTGAACAAGACAAGGATGCCATAGCAGTGAGGGTAAATATTAATGAGGGCTGCCTATCGCTGGTGACAAGACTGTCATGCCAGAAACCCTCAGGGTCACCAGGGTAGGAAGGGACAAGCCCCAGACTTGGAGGTGCTTTCAATGATGTCAGAGGAAAGGTGCATGAACTGCAGGTTGGAGAAGATCTCAGTAAGTCTTTCAGGTGCCAGCAACTACCTGTGTGAATGAAGCCTCTGCAACTGGCTCCACTTTATTCCAGAGTCACTTTAGTTTTAAAACCATAGAAACCTGATGTCTGTATTCAGCAGTTGGAACCCAAGAGTGGAAATGTTTTGCAATTGGGCAGTGGGGAAAACTTTGTTGGCTTTTTCTTCTTCTTCTCTTTTGCACAACTTGGTTAAAATACTGCTCTAAACCACTGGTGACAGCTCATCATTTGAGTACTGAGAAAAGCAGATGGTTCGGTGCTCTTGGTAGACACACATTCCTGACACGCTTGCCTGGCTCTTTGTGAGTTTGTCCCCTGAGCATGTGATGCTCACCCAGATCCACAGTTTCTCAATGTGGCATTGCCTGCAGCAACAGGCACCCTGAAAGGTCTACCCCAGAGAATTTTACTCCCTCACAGCACCAGAGGAGATGGGTAACATGTCCACAYTGCTAGAGCTTAGTAGCTACTGATGACAACTGGGAAAGGATTAAGTTCTTTGCTAGTATCTCCATATTCACCTTATKGGTAACATGCAGGATCCCACTGGGGTATGCAGCCAAGTCAAATTATCCTGTGGGCAAAAAGGATGATTAGAAAGTTAGCCAGTCCTTAAACCCTTTATCCAGTTGTGCGTACTAGGGGAAATTCTTTGTATTTAAAAGAAATGGGGAGGTGAGTATCCCTTCTGGTATCCTGGGAGCCTTATCATGTCTGTAAGGAGAAAAACCAGAACAGCTTTGAAAGGCAGAAGCTGAGTTTATTTCATTCTCTTCAGAGAGCTGTTAAATCTCCATGTACAGTGAGGTTAGTCCCTTAGGCTTTCATCTGGCTATTTTGATGAATTAGCGAAGTCACTGGCAGATGCTGTCTGTAAGGTAAATGCCAAGACTCTTCCTCTGTCCTGACCTCTTCACTGCTCTGCTGCGTTCCCTGGGTGCTTTGCACCCTAAGCCTTAGAACCTTTTTTGCACATCTCTCTTCTCAGGCCTTCACCTCTGATATCTATATCTTATGTTGGGTTTTAATAGAAGTCATGGCTTTGGGATGCTTTGTCATCCCAAACCTAAACCATCCAGGGGCTTCTGGAAGAGACTAAGGGAAGAGAAACCAAAGATATATGTGGGTTTGGGTTGTGGGGGTTTTTTCACTYGTGACAGTCTGAAGAGGAAAAGGACAGCTGCTTTTTGGATGTCTTAGATTAGTGGCTTAGGGACGTCCTTGGAGTGGGCTGAGAAAAGGGATAAGGAAGAAATTGAAGTCCAGGGAGTCTTTTGCAGAAGCGTAGGAAGTGACTTTTGGTTCATGAAGGGTCACATAATCCATCAGTGAGGAAACTGAGGTAAATTCCACATCAGATGATGAAAGGATGATCTGCCAGTGTTCAGCAAGAAAATGTTATTAGAAGAGCAGAACAGCAGACAGCAGCTGGGCATGCCAGTCTTTTATCGCAGACATGACTGTGCTGTGGAAATGGAGAGCCTTGCACCTTCATTTTGGTGATTTTTGTAGGATAAGACTGATATTTTCTCTGTTGAGAGAGATTTAGGCCTGGTAATGTCCAGCTCGGTCCTTGCCAGCTGTCAGTGCCTCTGCTGCTGCAGATGGGCATGTAGGGTACATGTCTCTTGCCCTTTAGAAATATGTTGCCCAGAGAAGCCAAAATATAACTAACAAGAAAAAAATGCTCTGCACAATAAACCAGAATGCCATAAAAGTGTCAGCGCTTCCAAACCTTTCCCTGGTGGGTCACAGCAGAAATATCCATCGTTCCTCTGAGATGCGTCTCCTGCCATCTGCTTCTCATTCACTTTCCCCCTTGTGTCACCCCTTGGAAAGATTCTGGAAAGGAGGGCTCAGCACCCATTGCCAGGAGATTTGCATCCTTCATTTTAATTTGAAGGGTTCCCTCCTCTGAGGGAAAAGTTGGCATTATCCAGTGACACAAGTTAAAAAAAGAAAACAAAGGGATACACCCAGTTCTGCTGCAATTCTCAGATTGATTTCCGAGATTCAGGTGAAAGGCAAGCCAGTGTTTTTCCACTTGATGGCTAAGAAGGGTTTCTCTCCAGGGTCAAGTGGGAAACTTCTGTCTCGGTGGCTCATTTGTTTCAAAGCTGGTCTGGCCTGGCCTGGCTCTGTGCTGGAACTGGGAGAGGTTCTAGTGCTTGTGAAGGTGACCTGGTGCTTCAAGGCAGCTCTTGCAGTGTGAAGGCTATTTCCAGACTCTTAGGTTAGCCCAGGACTGCATGTTATAATCCTCCAAAGTCCTTACTTGTCCCTATTGGTGGTGCAGTGGCTCCCTCACTGCCTTACGCCAAGTTGGTTCATCAGGTGCCACATCAGAATGGTACCTGCAAAATCCTGAATCCTACCCCTGGGTTGGGAAACGATTGGGTGACGTGGCTTTGGCAAACCTGAGCCCCACACTTAGGGGAGGCAAAGAGGGTCTCCACTTGTCTTTGTCCCAGACTAGTCTGGGAGATCTTCTCGCTCTCATCACTGACAAAACTGTCACCCTACTGCCCTAGACACATCCCCTCCCAGCCCTTCAGCTGACCAGGAGAGGGGATTTAGTCCAGAAGAGGTGAGTCCAAGAAATGCTGACTTTTCAGCACCCCATCCTGTCACGTTTCCTACCCCAGAACAAATGGACATTACCTTCCAGCTGGATTCTGCCTTTGCAATTTGCCATCACATTTCTGGGGCCAAGGCAGTGTGTGTGTATCTGCATTTATGCACGTGTGCGTGCGTGCGTGTGCGTGTGTGTGTGTGTGTGTGTGTGTGACAGGGAGCCTTGATAAATCACAGCACTATCCTTGGTTACACAAGGTCTTCCTGTGTTGCTGCCCACATAACTTTTGTGATTAGAGAAATGACGAAGACGTGCTCACAGTACAGTCAAATGTCATCAGGCTTGCCATGACTCCTGCACAGTTTATCCATGCATCCGCAGGACCACAGCAAGGAAGGGGGATGTAACCGCACGTCTGCAGTCCAACCCTTGTTGTCTACTGCTCACAAGGCAAAAACATTTAGGACGACTTTTAGGTGTGGTATTAGTGCAGCCTTGGATTGCTGCTTTCTTTGTCCCCTGGATGCATGAAAGCGTTTAGGTTTAGATCAGCATGGAGCTCAGCAGTCTCTCCTGTGGAGCCGGGCAGCTATCCTCCCCCCAGAGAGCTTCTCCCTGTGCATAAGCCAACAGCTTCCAGCAGGAAAATGGGAGGGAGTGGAGATACAAAGTCTGTCCAGAGCAAGGAGGAAGGAGCACAAAGGAGGAAAAGAGAGGGAGCAGATGCCATCCATGTGCCTTTGCCGGCTCCTCTCTGACGTGCTGTGATGAGCCCCCATGGCACATGCTGCACTCCTGCTCTCAAGGGAGCTTGAGAGGGAAGCCAAACTCTCCTACACATACTCTCCATTCTGGCTTTCCCAGAAGCTGGAGATTGGTCTCARACAGATGTCAACAGGCCAGGCTGGCAAAATAGGATCCTCCCTCTGGTGAAGAAGGACTAGTTGTTGCTTACTGATCCCAGAAGTTCCAGGTTTCACATAACTGCCTTGCAAGGGAATTAACTCTAACATCTGAYAAGTGGTTAATTAAGGCCTTATGCCTCATTACTGGTCTCTCTGGTGAGCATAAGGGTGCGATGCAGCTGAGTCAGTGCCATTCGTGCACTGAGAAGCTGGGGCAATCTTTAACACATCCAGCAGGAAAGATGTGTTTTGCAGCTAGCAGGAGGTCGTGGCTTCCCCTGCTGCTTGTGAAACAGGCAAGAACCACTTTCTACACCTGCCTCAGAGGCTGGAGAACCGTTCAGCATGCTTCAAGCACTGCAAATTGCAAGCTGCAGTCCTACCCTGCCACTGGAGTGCAGTTAGTAAAGGACCTGAAACATTTTGCTCAGCCCTGTTGCAAATAAATCCCCTCCCTCCCCTTCTGAGATTTTCATTTTARAGCTAGGGAAAAATGCACTGAAGGAAGAGAGAATTCTTGGCAAGAACTGCAACTGGCTGCCAACCAGAATCTGGGCTGCAGCAAAGCGACCAGTTTGAAACCAGACTGTCCCACAYGGAGGACAGCACTCGATGAATCCACTGGGATTGCATTCAAATGGCTAGGCAGGGTAGGCTCACCAGATGATGCCGATTAGCATAGCTCAGCATTACCCCTCTTTGTAAGTGCCAGGAAATCTGTCCTTTATTGTCTAAGCAACCAAATACACACACACACACACACACACACACACACACACACACGGTCTCTGGGAGATGGTGTTGATGACAGGTTTGAATGCTTGGTGCAAAAGCTTTGTGCCCAGTGGACTTTTGTGGTGTTTGCTGAGATACTTATATATGTTTGTTTCTTTGCTTTTATGAACAAGTTCAAGAACTTTTTACCTTGGGCAAACACAGATGTTATCAGCCCACGTTTGCATCATACTTCTGTGTGGCTGTGTTTCTTTCTGCAAACAAACTGTTTCTAGGTCTGAGTCACCTGCCTTCAGTTTGGATACTACAGTACACATTGTCTGGACAAATATTTAGACCACTAAGGTAAAGGCACAGGCCCCAGTATCCCCTTTTGTGCCCAGCCGTTGGACTATCTTTGCTGTCATGCAGCTTCAATCCTACTTCCCAATGCTCAGGTTTTGGATGAAACAACAATTAATGTATGTAAACGTTCAGCAGAGAAACTAGTAACTGTATTAAACAATTGGTAATGTGATTTGCTTTCAGGCATATAACCAATGAAGGCTGGCACAAGGGGYTTCATGGGTCAAGATCAGTAGCTGAGATTTCAGGGCACCTCTCAATAGAGAAATGAGGAAATGCTCGAAATTGCAATGGGAAGARGAATTGTTTTTCATTGTGAAGTTGCTGGGGACAGTCCCAGTGTATCAAGGTCCTGAGTAATACAGAGATGTGGCCCTCAAAAATAATTATTCTACTCCTAACTCTACTAATGCCTACATGTACTTCTTCTGGCCTCAGTTTCTATTCCTCACCTCCTTTGTAAAGCACTCTGAGATCTACCTGTGGCAAGCACTACAGCATAAGTTAGTAACCGCAATATTTTTGCTCCCAAGTGATATATTCAACTCAAATATTTATAAATGTTCAAAAGTCAAACATTTGAGTTTCAGAAGATACATTTTTCCATGAATACTAAAAGAAAAAATGAAATTGAATGGACTCTGTCTACTTCTGCTAAACATTTAACAATGTGCAAAGTATTATAGTAATTGTAGCATTAATTACCTGTCTGAAAGCATTAATTCCCTTTAAAACCAGATGTGAGGATCTAGACTTACTCTGGGTTTTGTGGACTCTCAACTTCACAAATATGAAAATGGTATTAAAATTARCATCACTCTTTACAGGGATTTTATGGAGGAGAAAAAAAAAGTGCTCCTTTTCTTTAAGTTGGTACTGAGGATCTGTTTAAGGCTTTTTTTTCCTCTTGCCTCCTGTTCTGCACAATTTTCCCTCGTACCACACGACTATATTGTTATCATTGAAAATACTGAACATAATATTAATTGCTGCTTTGCACAGCATTTGGTCTCTCTGCAAATTGGGAACATTAGAAATTGGTCATCCACTAAAGCCAAGAGACAGAACTTGGGTAAAGCTTTTCCTCTTTTTTTGATTGAGTCTAGGTGACACTTGTGGGCTATTAAAACCTGTCCCAAAGGTCYTACAGGAAAAGGAGCTTTAGGTAAAACAGAGCAGACTCTGAGGTTTTGACTGAGTGAGTTTCTGTGCCTGTTTGGGGCTCCTAGACCAGTCTGCAAACATTGCTGATGAGAGGGGGAGAAACTTTGAGGGTTAACTTTTATGGAAGTGAAGGGAAAAAAAATTCTTTTGCTTACTGCGTAAAATTCTTCTTCCTCTTCTCCCTTCTACCCAGTCAGGACAAAATAAAGACTATAATTTCTAATGAAATCAGGAAGGGGGTAATAGTTCCTGGAAGAGGAAGAGAGAGACTGTGAGGAGATCCCTGCCAATGGTGTTCAGTTACTACAGAGAGAGCACTGAGCAGCCCAAGGAAAGCACTTTGTGGGACAGATTCCTTTGGCTTACTCTGATTGGATTTTGCTTTTTCATTGGGCGACAAATTTTTTCACTTTCTTGCTCTGAAACGTGTTGCTACCACGCATTTTAAAGCTGTTCTGTCACAAACAGAACACTCTGTCCCCTGTTGCATGTCTGCGGAATGAAACGCCATCCTGTCCTCTTTTCTCTCCCTGCTGAGGTGCTCTGTGGGGTATATTGCCAGGAAGCGGCAGCACTTCCTCAGAAATGTTAATGATACCAATCAAAGCCTTGTTTGCAGGCCCCACACTGAGCCCTGGAAATTCTGGGAGTCRAATAATAGGGATGCCACCGCTAAAGATCAGAGGAAGCATCTGGGAGGGGCTGCAGCGAGGACAGCAGCATGATGTACTGTCTCTTTGTAGTCCATGAGCACTCTGACTCCCAGCACTTCTAGTAAGTGATGCTGGATCATTTCACCTCRTCAGCAAACTTACGCTGACATCCCTACATCACTGCCCACCAGCAGATGGGCTCGACCATTTCTTTTCCAGTGCAGTGGCTAGGACCTGCAGCATGATGAGGAAAATTTAGATCCTAGCCCCTGTTGTTTTGCTGCAGTGCTATTTATTGCAGTGGCTGGTTTGAATTTGTAGAGTGCCCAGAGGGTGCTCAGCCGTGGACCATTGTGTCCCAGATGCTGGAGAAATGCTAGAGGAAAAAAGACAGACCAGGCCCCAAGTGGTTTATGGCTGAAGCAGAAGGCAGGGTTAAGATGTTCTATAGATAGATGGGGAGTAAGCACAAACCAGGGAGTTGCATGTTGGATATTGCTCAACATCATACTTGGGAGGATGTGATGCTCACAAAGATAAAATAAAAGCCACTGGGAGAGCTAAAAGTGGAGTCTGGATACCCTCGCTCCTTGTTTTGCTTTGACTCCAAAGTGAATTTCCTCTCTTTCTTACATCCTGGAATTTCTTTTAACCATAGTGATTAGCTTCTCTGAAGCTGTGAGTATTTTCTTTTTCAGTTCAACTGGAGCCATTTTCCCAGGCCAGCATCTTGTGGAGTACTCCTGGCCCATTCCAGTGACTCCTTGGTTGACAAAACCTCCTCTTTCCAGACCTTTGCAAGTGATTCTCATGTGCATGAAAATATACAGAGGTCACAAGCCACCTCCATTAGCCTGGCTCTCCATTGTGCTCTCTGGTAGCCACCAGAGGGGCATAAGAGGGGATCCCTCCCTTCATGTCAGAACACACTGCAAGATGTAGACAATTCCTGGGACAGTAGGACAATGGCATATTGTGAAAAGGAGTCGAGAAGATGAAAAAGAGCAAATTAAATGTAGTGATAAGGATCTGTGGATCCAAGTGCCGKGAACAAGCAGGGTTTAAGCCCTGAGCTAATGACACACTACCCAGTGGGGCACAGACCTTGAGTGMTGGGGGATTCTGCAGCTGGTGGGTGTGACAGTGTGMTGAGCTGCTCAGGGAGGGTAGGGTGATGAGAGGAAAGCTTCACTCCAACACGCATGTGCAGTGCACACACACAYGCACACACACACACACTGAGTTACAGTCTGGAGCTCTGAAAAGGATTAGAGACACACGATTGTTCCATTAGTTGAAGTGCAGGAGAGGGAGGTGTGTGTGCAGGAGCAGGGAAGGGAGGGAGAGCAGAAATAACGCAGTGCATTAATAAGATAAGAACTAGACAAGGACAAATAATGTATCGTTACACCCCAGAGACAAAAGGGCAGCTTCCAGAGGGCTGAGGCTTACACTCTAATCATCTTGACTTTGTAATGTTATACAAGTAGAGGCATATTCTGTGGCTTGGGAGACTTTGCTGAGTAAAACCCTGCAAGCCACAGAAAAATGCTTAAGCAGCCTTTTAAAGSCTGGCAATGATCCAGACCTCTTCCCTTCCCTGTACCCCCTTCCTCTACCTCCACCCCACTGCTGTAACCCAGCCAGAGAAGCAGGAAAACCCTTGAGACAGGCAATCTTTATTGGTGACGATATAAAAAGCTTTTAAAGACAATGGGAGGATTAAAGCATTAGGGTCAGTCGCTACATTCTTGTAAGTGGTGAGGGTGCAACAAAATATCTAAGCTCCCATGTAGCCAAAGACTTCGGATTTAGTAAGGAAAAGGGGAGCTGTTAGGAGGGAAGGGCTTCTGACTGCAAGATTTGACTTGGTTCTTGGTGCAGTGGGGCTTGGCCCTTGTGTGCTTTCCCCTAGCTCCTGATGAGAGGATGGAGTGATGGGTCAGGCAGCGATGAGCAGCATTTTGATGGGCTGTGACCTTGGCACTCAAGGGCCATCTTGCAGCAACCCTCACTCCTAAATGTCACCCCAGCGCTCCCGATCTGAACATGCTGCCCTTGCTGCCGCTGCTATTTCAGGAGATGGCAGCCCCCTCCACGTTTGCCTGGAGCCACCAGCCTGTAATTTGAAACAGCAAAATCCATTTTGGTTGAACTTCCCACCAGGATAAGCCAGGGACTGTTCTCTCTCAGCTTCACAGTCACTCAGCACTTCCCCAGCTCCTATCTGCAGCACCCCAGCTCTCAGCTCCTTAGGATAAGTGCAGTACAGGCAGCTCCTGACTGTACTAGCAGCTCCCCCTGCCCTGACATCGATTAAAGCCCGCTCAGATCCCAGGGCTGATGTACACTTCCCTTCTCCTGGCACTGGCACTGATGGAGGGAGCCATTGCCAAGGAGAGACAAGTTTTAGTGGTATGAGGTAGAGCTGTAAATTTCAGTAAAAAAAAGTTAACAAAATAATCCAGGTATATGCTGGACTGGGCAGGATATGTGTAGAGCTGGGTGGGAAATGGAAAACAGAAAGCCTGATGTGGTTCTTCCAGCCCCACTCTGATGCTGAGTGAGTCTGGCAGGACTAAAACCACCCTGAATGGTGGTCATCCCAGATGAGCTTCCCCATGGTTCCTGATACCAGTGCTGCTGCAAGGCAGGATTGTCACAGCTAGCAGTTTCCCATGTATGCGGGCAAGGGTTTTGTGAAAGGTGACTGCTGTCTATGCCCTGAAGATCCTCTTGGTAAATCCATGAGGGAAGAAAAATAGGACACTGTGTAACTTCGGAATTGTGAATAGGCTGTAATCGGGGTAAGCAGGTCACAGGTATCAGGGACTGGACTGTAGATGCAAAGGGTCTGGATTGTTTTTTAGAATGGTAAAATAAGCTGTCAAACACTCCACAGACAAAAGCAAAAAACCAAAACAACAACAACAACAACAACAACAACAACAACAAAAAAGAGGTAAGGAAGAGAGTCAGACATGCTCCATGTAGTAGAAATTTTAACCAGAATTTTGGAAGACATCTGTGATTCTTTTGTGAGAAGAGTAGGTGCTGATTTAATCCTGCAGTGCTACATTTTCCCTGGTTTCAGACCCAATGCCCTATTTTCTTAACACCCAAGGACTTTTTGCTCCTGTAGAATACATCCTGGTTAAAAGGAAGTGAAAAACCTTTTTTTTCATCATTGATTTCCAGAGATTTACTGATAATTTTACATTATTTTTATTTTGTAGGAGGAGGAAGTGACCCTTTTCTGCTTTTGGGCTGTAGTTTATCGTCAATTGTCAAACTTTCCCTTGTCTCAGCTTTCATGGTGGGTCTGTTCTGAGTGCTTGATCTGTGCATAAATCTGCTGTACCAAACTAGAGCTTCAGTGTGTACTTTTCTTTCTTTTTTTCATTTGTGGATTGATGTGCCACAGTGTTTGCCTCCTTTCCTCTCTTCTTTTCACTCTCCCTCCCTACATTCCTGCCATCGCTTGAGCTAAGAAGAACACATTTCTGTAGTCTACTCCTTCTTCTTATACTCATCATGCTGTTCATAAAAGCTGGCACACTTTCCAGTTATGATTAAGCATTGCGAAGAGCAGGAAGAGGGGTGGGAGTAGTGGAACGTCTTAGCTGGGGAAGGCTTAAACAAATATGCAAGCRTTTCTGCATGTTTACACTGCAGGAGGCAAGGAGGAAATCTCTTGATGTGCAAATGGACTTGAAGGTGGTGAGGTTTGGGAAGGTTCTCCTCTCCTATGAGGATTTGTTTCAAAGTGTTGGACCTACTCCCGGAAAAAGTTCTGTGTCTCTTCCACATGAAAATTATCCTTATAGTAGAAAGCTCTGTGGTTCCAGAGAAACAAAGTTCAGATATCTTTCATCTTTTGCTAGTAGTGTTGCTATGGCTGTGACGGCAAAAGAAGATCACTGAGACAAGATTTGTCCGGAGAGGAGAGATTTTCCAACTATAACTACTTCCTGATGCTACGTGTCTGAATTCTCAGCCCCAAACCTCCAGGGAGATTTACAAAATACCCTAGAAATCTGTGCTGAAAGCGAGAATCCATAATTCTACTGTATACCAAAAATGGTGATTCCAGAAGAGGTTCTTGGTGTGTTACATAATATACATACATAAAATCATATTTTAACCTGCACACTGCCAATATTAAGCCTTTAGTATCTCAAAGGCAATAATTGTGTGCTGGGGACACACAAAGACCAGTGCCAACCTAATCAATATTCATTTTGCAAACATCATCTCTTCCTCAAGACCTGAAGGCTCCTTTCCCTCAGAGAGGGAAACTTGACTAATGTGTGGTAATGGTTCAGAGAACTTGCATGCCCCAATGGGGATTGAGAAATCATCAGCATTTCTGAAGAGATGGTGACAGTTTTCATTCCCAGCTGTTCAGGTCAGTGACTACTTTACACCAGCGTTTCTCAAACGATAATGGCTAGCACATCCAGAAGAAGAACTTCTTTAGTCAGAAGTTTCCGAAACTCTGAAGCCTACATATCCAAGTATATTGCTATGCAACAATCCATCTGATATAAGGCATAAGAATGAATAACTAACATCTGCCAGGAGCTTGCATCTCCTGAACAATTATCAATAGTTGAAACTTTTACTAATGTTTAGTGCTGTATGAAGTTTGCAATCTATCTTTCCAAATTGTCTCTAATGAGTTGTTTATCAGTCAGTACGAAGTGCCAGGTGCAGAAAATCAACATGGAGGCTGCAAACAGCAGTTATTTCTTATTTTCTACCCTCAGCTTGGTCTTGAATTGGTTGCTGCTTTTTTAGATAGATTCATCCACAATAAAGAGACATTGAAATGATGGGTTCAGATCTAGATTTGGACTGAGCAAATTTAGATTAAGGTCTTACAATTTTTGTTTAAAGAGATTGATAAGCTATACATGAAAAAAGTAGAATGGCAATATTCTCATGCCTCTTCTCCACTAGAAAGAAGACAGGACAGATGAAGACTGACTCTCTTTTGTGACATCTTCTTTTTGATATGTGAGCTGGGAAGATCGGGACTGAAAACAAAAAGAAGAAATAAATCAAAAGTCATGCAGTACAATTTTTTTTGAGTTATTAATTTTTTTATGATCATGGCCATGTCGACACTTCTAATCCTGGATCCATTCAGAAATTTAAGAACAATTGTATCAAGGGGCAAGGAATACAGAGGCATCTTTTTGGTAAGTGACTCACTTCAGGCAAGATGATTTATCGTGTGAAGAGGATTGTGACACAAACAGCATGGGATYGACAGTGAGATATTGCATGTGAAGTGTTTCCATATTTTCTTAGGCTACCAAGTGCTTATGTGCTGGGCTCATTCTGTTAACCAGTAGTAGTTAGCAGGGTGAAAATGTGTTGCTATTTTTTAATGGTATTTCAGAAATCAGACATACTGGTGACTGAGGAATGATAGTTGCATCAGATCCCTTTGAAAATGTTAGTCTTGCTATTCTTAAGTGCTTTATTTTGAGTACCCTTTTTTTTTTAAATCCAGCTCAGTGCCAGAGGTTCTGATGCTGTGCATGGAAATACAACACTATGTATAGTACATCACCACAGATATGTCCCACACTTTCCTTTCTAAGGTCAGCACTGGCAACACACAAAGCCACGGTAGCTGGAGATGGAAAAGAAGCTAATTAGCTCATCTATCTCTTTTGAAGGCTAACTCCTTGCCAAATTTTAGGAATTCAATCCAATCTAACTGAAATGTTCCAAGCATTTAAGATCTCCTGTTATCTCTTGGGAGACCACTTAAAGGTCAAATACATATCAAGAAGCACTATGATAATGTTTAAGCCCCAAATTCCACTTCTTAGCTTTACCTTTTCACTTGGACCTCTGCTTCCCCGGGCTACCCTAAGTAATTCCTTTCTTTCCTTGACCCTTTCATGCCCTTCACAAGATTAGTGTAGTGCTATTTATAAACTCTTCAAGGCAGAGCGACTGGATTTTCATTTGTCCTGGTGCCACAGAAGAAACATGGAAATTATCACCTCAAATGGCTGGAATTAATAGATTTCTCTTCCCAAACATGGTGTGATTATTTTTCTCTCCAATAAGCTACTTAATTGAACATTTTATATGAAGGTAATGCAGAATTCAGAAATAATCACTAAGTGGGTCAGTGGAAAGTAACATGATTCCAGCTTCCCAGCTGCTGGCCATGGATCCTTGTTAACACTCAAAGTTTCATTCGGCCTGTCATGAACCATCTTTTCAAACTTCTCTCTGCATACTACAGGCAACAGGATCCCGTGGATCTTCAGATCACTCAGCATGACCTGGAAAGTTACTAACAGTCTTTCAATGACAGTCTGGGAATCAGCTTCCATCTGGAGATTTATTATCTGCTCAGCTCCATCACAAGGTCTTGTTTAAACCTGACCCATTAGACACAGTACTCTAATTTTCCATCTGCTTCCCATGATTTATCTTCTCAATGCAGCTACCTGCTGCAGCTGGAGGCACCCTGAAATTTCTTGTTCTTCAATAGGTAGCATTTAAGAGGGGGAAATACAGTACTGTTCCTGATGTTTTATTTCTTTTTTTTTTGCTTGGCGCCCATACACTGCTAAAACACCTGGGGCTACAGGCACTGTGGACACATGAAGCACTTTGGCTTGGGTTCCTGCCTCTTGCAGAGGTAAGGCACAAGGTATGTGTAATCAATGTCTGGCCAAGCATCTACAACATGGCTACAACTCTGGATTTGAACCTCCTTTCTTTTTCAAGAGATATTTGAGAGAGTCCTAAAGGGCTGTTGAGGGCTGCTATTACCACCCATTTGTCCAGGGGAAAAGAGGAGATGGGTGGATGGATGGATGGATGGATGGATGGATGGATGGATGGATGGAGACAAACCAGGTGACTATCAGTGGAAGAACCTCTCATGTGCTTGCAGTTGGAGCAAGCCCTGTGTCCCTCCCAGTTTTAACTACTACCTGGAGCAAAGTCTGCAGATAGCATGAAATGTGCTCTATGAGAGCTCTGAGGACAGGAAAGCATTGTCAGTAGGGCTCCTCACAGAGTTATGGCCTCATTTCCATGACAGCATCATGAGCCCTCCTGTCTAATAATTACCCTATACATGATTGTAAGGAATGGATGCTTTCTGGTGTCATTATCAAAGTGACTTTGATCCACAGCCACGTGGATCAAATCCAGTCCTAGTTGGGTCTGTTGACATGCTCTTGTGGCACCTGGTTTCTCATTTCAAAGATAGGATGGTAGCATACAACTCCTTTTACTTTTTTTCTCTGTTCTCTGTGTATAATATATTTAGAGCTCACGGCTATATGAACTCCAAGAATTAGTCACAGAGCTGGAGGAGTCAGCTTTTTCCTTGCATTCTAGTACTTGGATGCTGGAAATACCAGGGGGCGATTAGATTTCATATCCATTTCTCCCTGTGCATAACTCAGTGAGGTATCAAAAGCAATTACAGGGAAGTACACAGTCTTACAAATACCAAGAGTGAGGTATTTCATTTGGGTTTGCCCAAATTGGTCTATTTCCAGCCTCATTTGCTGTCCTTTACGGGAGCTCTTTAGGAATCAGGAAGTTCAGCCCCCAGAGAAACTAACTGAATTGCAATTTTGTAAGGGAAAAATGCACATGGGGATTAACTAGAGATAAAACAGTCATTTGGTTTCTAGTAGCACCTTTTGCAGCTCTCCAGAGACACTGAAACCAGAGCTCATCACCTCCTGCACCATTGCTGAACGCATGGCCTTCATGGGCAAACTCTAGAGAAGCAACACCCCGTGAAGACTCCAGCTGAGGTGCAACTGCAGGAGACACCATTACCACACTCTGTCCAGCAGCTAGAATGTGCTTTTAAACAAAAATTGCTATGAATTAACATCACAGTTGAGCCTGAGACCCAAGGGCTACATAGCCTTGTGCTGGGCTCAGTTACAAGTGAAAAGACAGAGGCACTGTTGTAATACTTTTAAAGCTTTTTATGAACTCAGGAAAAGCTGCTCAGGGAATTTCCTAAAAAGCATTGATTATTATTTTAATTTGCAGATTCATCCAAATTAATAAATTTGGAGGGAAAGAGCTGGTTTTGACTATGGTCTGCATTTGAAAGTGAAAAACACTTTTGAGATTGTGTTGAAATATCTCATTCCAGCATTTTCAAAATGAAAAGAAAGTGGGAGGTTTTTTTGATTCAAAACTACTCTCTGGCTGAGCTGGTTTTATATATTAAAGAAAAACAAGGTTTAAAATTGGAGTAGAACCAACTCTGAAATGTTTCGACTGATGCCATGTGAATACTTCTTAAATAATTGTGTTTTGAACATGAGAATTTTGGCTTTGTCCTCATTTAGAGTGGGAGGGAAAGAACTAGAAATCTTGAGAGTTTTGAGGAAAGAAAATTCTGTATATACTTTGCTTATAGACAGCATAGAAATTAAATACTTCTAAAATCTATCTTGCAAAATGCTCAAACAATGGCCAAACATTGCTTAAAAAATAGAGACCACCACAAGAGATATGCATATTGGATTTTTGTATAGCATTCATCCTATAAAACCCCTACTCTGATGCTAAAAGAGCTTGCTCAGAAAGTAGACAATACTAAAAGTGGTTAAGTTACTAATATTTAACTTACTTTTGTTCAGATCGATCTGCTTCTTCCATGTCTGAATAAACGGTGGCCATTTATTCAATGACAGATAACCATTTGCTGTCATTATTTGGGGGAGCATTCTCAAGAGCAATCTGTAATCRACAGGTCAGGGCACAAGGTGCTTTTGGTGACTTTTTCTCTTCCACCTCCTCTTCTGTTGGGGTCACTGCCCTGGCCAAGCACGTTGCCRCCAATGTCTGAGTCACAGCACAGTGCTCTCCAGATGCTTTCAACTCAAGCCTTTTATTCCAAGGTATTGAGATTGTATTTTAGAAGCTTTATGGCAGCACTTCAGGGAGTCTTGCCTATGCATCTAGTGAGGATTTTATTCCTGTTTCCAGGACACCCTCCCATTCCCCTGACAGAGGCCCTTAGGATTTTTTGCAAGGCCATCCCAGAGCTACCCAACATCTGTAGCATTGTGAGTTAATGCACTGAGCCCAGGGAGTTGGAGCAGAGCAGTTGGTTTTTCTAGGCTAGCATAGACAGATGGAAGAGCAAGAAAACCTTTGTGAAAGGGAAACTGCTCTCCYCAGGCTTTTACTCTGGGCAATTTTTCTCTCTCCCCAGTCTATGGGGTATCTCAGCAGGACAAATAAACCTGCCTGTTCCAGGTTGGGATGAAACATTACAATAGGAGAATAATCTCTTTCTATGACTTCTCAAGGAGCCTACTTGAATGACTGAGCCTTCATGCCTACCCTTGGATCCATTAGTGTGTTGTGAGATAAAGCTGATAAACGTAAACCTCTTTCAGCCATCCTGCCATCAAAGGGCTCTGTTCAGCCAGTCTTTCTGTTGTTTTCTTTTTTCCGCCTTTCCTCAGAGAGCTCTTTAGAAACATGTAGGCTTAGTCTGACAATATCATATCGTACTGAAAGTCACAAAACCCTTTAAACATAGTAGTAGACCCAGAGAACTTGCCATGCTTTGAGAGAAATGCATGCCCTGACTGTTCTAACTGAACTGAGGGTTTGGGGTTGAATCACACAATACTTAGAGGAAGCAGAAATTTATCATGAACTGCAGCAGGGAAACCAAAGCCTTGGCCRTGGGGAGAAAAGATATCTGTCCATGGGAATTACGTCCTAGAAAGTGGTGACTCTCAGAGAAATTATCAGAGATACGCTACCACCATATCTGTGTTAGGGTCTTTGTGGTCAAATAGCTTTGACCCTGAGGAAGATAAATAGAAGACCCAAGGAAAAAGGGGAAGTATTATCACAGTAGAAATGACACTGTAACATCAGTATCCCATTTGGGGGCTCAGACTGGACTTTCAATAAAGGAAATAAGAAATAAGATTTCATAGCCTATGCAACAGCCACTGACATTCCTGTGGGGCTGCAGAAGGACACTCATCAGCTTGTGTTAAAATGGTAGTGGAGGTGGGGGCTACCCCAAATTAAATGGTAGGAACTGCATGGCTACAGCACTCTGACAATGTCAGATGATGGAACTGCATGGCTACAACACTCTGACAATGTCAGATGATGGAACTGCATGGCTACAACACTCTGACAATGTCAGACGAGGCAGCCGCATGTGTTGTTTCTACCAGTGTCACTGGGATACCCGTGGGAAACCTTGTAAATATTGATGGAAGATTTTGGCCTAGATGGATATTTTGGCTTTTATCAGACATAGAACTAGGATGAAATAAACTGAGGAATGACTTATAGAGAAACTCTAGTAGGAGCACAGGCTGGATTTTCTTGTTGAAGAATAAAATTTGCAGTGGAGGTATGAAGATTACCGAGCAGTATGGTATGGCATCAAAGAAACCTCCAAGACCCCAGGCAACTTATCCATTTATTATGTCACTGCATGGGTAGGGAAATCCTAACCTATGCAAACAGGGCAAGATTTTGATTAAAAATAGATACTGGCACTTGGGTGCTATAAGAAATGATAAGCCTCTGAGTTCTCCAAGTGCCAGGTCATTGTTCTGTGTCACAATTTTCTTTGGAAGCCATTGATTCTTGCTAGCCTGGCAGGATTATAAATGAATTACAGGACGAAAAAGAAAACAGGAGAAAAAGAAAATTTGGAGCTGATATTTGGTTGATTATGAAACTGGCCTCATCCCACTGAAATGAGCGAATTTACTGGCAATTGGCAAAATGTAAATCTGGCAACTTACAGCATCACGTATCTCAGCACCCACAGGTTCCTGCCTCACAAATACACCATGGTGACAGTGACAATAAATTAGAAGACTTTCCAGAAGAATTGTGCATTCCTCTGAAAACTCTAAGATTTACTGCAGACAAAGTACAAGTATCAATGATTATCATATAATATTATTTGAGTTTTGTTTGCTTGTACCGCAATACTTTTTATGATTTTAAAATTAAGAAACATCTGAATCCTTAAAGGTGCTAGGCCAAATTTTCCTCTAATGATAACAAACAGCCAAATTGACCTATCAGAAAATAAGGCAATTTGTCGTGCTGGGAACAGAGTCTGTGATATTAAAGCAGGGAGATCTCATGACCGAGAGGTGGGTTGGAACTGAGCCCTTGTAAGGTCTTTGTGATCTTAAATTGTTTTGTGTTTCTGTGATCCTAAAAATTTAAGTACCATGCACACTTTGTAACTCCTGTGCTTTTATTTCGTTACTCTGTTGCTCTTGCTGCAGCCCACCTTGCTCAGAGACAGATGATGAAAGAGATGCTGAATGTACTTTCTTACTGATGTACAAGTAGTTGAAGAAAGGAAAAAAAGCCTCTCTGTGGTCCTCAAAGTCAGATGCAATTGCAGTATGAGATATTTGAGCCCAAAACTGTGCAGCTCTCGGTGCGTAGCTGCTTCCTTGCTGGAACCCCAGGCACCCCAGGGATGGAGCTGAAGGAATAGTTTCAAGCCCTTTCCATTTCAGAGCTGTGTTGCTGCAAGAGTTGATGAATAGCCTTCATTGTGGACGCTCCTTCCCTGCCGCGGCTCCCACCCTTGTCTCAACATTCCCATCTGGATATAAATCTTGCTTTTCCCTGTCCCCTTCCCCCACTCTCCTCATCTTTTCCCCCTGCAGCCCCCTCCAGAGCTCTCCCTCCCCCTTATCCTCTGTGGAAAGCTGGAAAGCTGATAAATAAATCATACCTGCCTCGCTGACCAGAGTGATAGTCACCCAATCCATAACTACTACATGATTTCCTTTGCCAAATGCTGGAAAATGAAAAACACACTGTCCTTTTGAACAGATCAGCATCTGTGTACATATAGAACTGTAATTGTGGGACTACCAGCATATCTGTGTTGGGGTCTATCATTTTTCACCATGTACTGACCCAAGCAAAAGCTTTCATTGAACATGACTTACAATTTACTGAGGGACACACTGTTGACTCGGGCCATTACTATTATTTTGTAGGTATTCCTTGGTCTCTGCCAAAAGAAAAAACAAACAYCAAACTAGGAAAGAAACTGCTTTAATTGAAAGCTACATTAGCTTTTCTAACTTTGCCACCATACTGAAAACCATTTAAAATATGAGCTTCAGATAGACTCCTATCCATATTTTTGTTCTTTTTCACTGCAGACACTGGAGAAGCATTTGAAGAACAAAGCATAGATTGTGATGTGTCAAATTTTTGAACTAGCCCTGAAAATTGCATCTACCCTGCACTCTTGATCAGATCTATAGCAAGTGGAAAGAACACATCTCTGATATTCTGAGGCAAAGTTCAGAGCCAGGTTTTGAAGTTCCAGGCCAGCATCTGGTGATGTGCATTAGTTAAATAGTTAAAGGGAATTAAAGAAAAAATGAACCTGTGAAGGGGCATGATGTGGAAAAACTGTAATTTGGAAAGGGACTTTTGTGTTGCATCATTTCCTAACTGCGAGAGGTGCCAGGCTGCAGAACAGTCTCTGGAGATAAGTGGTGGATGAGGTATTGGTTGAGCTATTTTAAAAGATGACTGAACACTACCATGGTGGAATGAGGGAACATTTCTCCTCACTTGTAGATCCTTCTACAGTGAATTACGTGCTCACATACAGCTTGTAACAACTCCTGTTCCAGGAAACAGGGTTAGTGTGTACGTAGGAAATGAACAAATTGCAACAATTTGTGATTCCACATCAGTGGTGTGCTGCATCATGTGAGAACCTGGCTTACACAGTCCTGAAATCTGCTTCCACTTGCAGAGAGATAACAGGGAAGTACAGCCAAAGGGAATATGCTGGTCTACACGTCTAATTGGAGTCTGGCCTTGGGCCTTTCCTCTAATTATATGACATTCAAATGTAATGAGGCAAAGCAGAACCTTGCTTTTACTCAGTGATCCACCAAAGACAACTTTCATCAGTATCTGTGAGAGGGAGACTGGTAAGATCCAAAGAGAGATTTCAGTTCCAAGTAGACATGATCATCCACTGCAAGTGTCTCTCTTCTCTTTTAATCTGCAGAAGGAATATAGGACAATTATGCTCCTAAACTGGAAGCTCAGGTAGGTCAAATGAGCATGAGTGAAAATTTTGTGACAATTTGCTTTCCAGCGTGAGGGCACCTCACCTCCATCTGGCCCCAGCTCTCCAATGTGAGCTTTTCTCAACAGTTCTTTGCTCAGCCCTGTGCACGTTTTTCCTGGTTTTGGTTTCAATCAGAATTTATTTAGACAGACAGAGATGTGGTACAGATACACCATCTGAAGCTGAGTGGATAAACTGAGACAGTGACTGAACTCAGCACAGCAGCCCGGGCAGCGACGCCACTTTACACCACCCAAGGACTGAGTCCAATTTATCAGGACAATCTTTCCCCGGTTTGGGAGGCAGGGAAGAGGGAGCGTGATTTTATTTTTCATTCCCTGGTGGATGTATGGAAACAGGCTGTACTTTTCTGGAATGTGTGGGATCTTTTGCATGGCGACTTGCGACGTGATCTTAAGCAGGCAAAGAAGTGCGTGCATGCGAGAGCACACACACACACAGACACGCGCACCTYGGCCCGCCGGGCTGCCTGCCCACCCAGCACTTGATGCTGCAAGTCGTGATGATTAGCAGAGTTTCCTCCTGCAGCCTGCTGGATAACAGCGAGATCAGCATTTACAGACACACCTCCGGCGTGAGCGGAACAGTATTCACTTTGTTCCGACCAGGCCCTTACAAGATCTCTGCTGTGACAGCTGACAAAAGGAGGGAGAAGGAAAGCATTAATAAAAAGTGATGTTTTGAGGTGAAAATGCTAAAGAAAAAAAAGTTGGTAAATACAGCCATAAGGAAATAATGTGCCAATGTAGTTTCTATGTCCCTTCCTGGTTAGACTAGCAGGCATTTTATTTCTGCCCTTAAGGCTCAGGATGTGATCTCAGTTGTGCTCTTGCCATTCTGGATGAACTCCTCAGCAGTCAGGCAGAGTCACTGGAGTTGCTTGAGGYTTATACAGGACCAGAAGACAGATTTATTTCCCAGTCTCTCCCCTCACATCTCCTTGGTAGTTAYGTGATATCTGTCTTTAACACCTTCACATGAAGGAAAGCAGCCCCTTCCATCAGCTAAACTTTCCATCAAACCTACTGGTCCAACAAGGGAGCTGTTTTTGTGTAGCTGTTGGCTCACTTGAATGAATCTTGCTTCAAAATGCAAGAGCACACTGGACATTGGGGGTCGAGCCATCCTTCTGGGGCTATGAGGAAGGCTTACATCTGCTGCACACGCACACAGCACCGGCTGGTCAGAAGAATGAGCAGGAGCTGTGTTTGGAGACTTGAGGCTGGTCTCAGAGCATATGCTGGCCTGGAGTACAATCTTTAAGTCATTTCTYTTTCTGTTCAACTTTGATTTTTGATGTGTTGTGAGCAGAAAAGTTTTACCCTAGGATGTGCTAGAGACATTTCAGCTTGGTCCAGATCTGTGGGATCTACAGCAATTCTCCAGACATCAGCTCTGCGAGCAGACAGTGGAAGGGACAGAGATATTCATCTTCAAAACCTTACAGATTTGTGCTGTGTTGAGAGGCAGCATAGACCTGCTGGCACAGAGAAGCAGAATATGCATACACAAGTTTCTGGAAACTACAGATAGGAGGACAACTTCCCAACAGCACAATTTGCAGGTTGGCACAGCCTTCCAAGTGAAGTGCTGGGATTGRTATTAACAGAGAAACTGCACTATCTGTCCTTGTGCCTTTGATAGACAACATCAGGCTTACCTTCACTGGAATCAGAATCAAATGTGTRCAGAAGCTCAGAAGCAGATTTTTTAACCAATTATACTCTGTCTAACAACCTCCTCCTYCTCCATCCCCCAAAACAGCTGGGGTCTAAATTTGGTGTTAGTGTCTGGGAACTCATAACAGAYTTGAGTTTCTTGGTTGCCTCCAGAGAACACTTAAAAGGGCTAGAACTTACCAGAGCACAGGACAGTCTCCACATGAAGGTGAAATTTCCTGCCCAATGTTGCATTAATGCAGTTTCCAGGTCTCCCTCAATGTTCCTATTTTATTGGCATGCCARCTTCAGGTGTTAGCCTTAAAGATAACTGTTCCTACCCTCTTCATCACCTTTTAGAGGATCAGAACACCCCAGACAAGGCTTCTCATGCTAAGCCAATATCTCCAGAAATAATAACTTGTTGCATGAGCAGCTGAACTATTGAAGCCAGATTTCCTGTGGAATTGTGTCCTCTTTTCCAGATGTTCCTTTCTTCTACCTCCKCCGTAATAACCTCATGTTTCTTATGTCCTTTCCACCTGGCAAGAGATGATGTGCACTGAGGCTAATCCAGTATGCCTTGAGAAAGTCAGAAAGATATGATCTCTGCATTCCACTCAAACTTGGGGAAATGATTGCTCATAAAGCAAATTGCCATGGGAAAAGAAGATGGTTCTTTCTGTTGGGTTGGTTATAAAYGACAATTTGATAACTTCTCTTCCTTCTGCTGTTCCTTTTCACTTTGTCCATATGAAGTGTTAATGTGAGAATTTATTTACCTGAGCATCATCAAACATATTTACATGAATGTCCCAATGAATCAAAGGATTCATCAGAAGAACAACTTTTATTTTTACCTCCTTGAAATGTGCTGTTATTTGCTGGACAGCATACTTTGATTTTATGACAATGAAAACTTTCAGTGGTCCTCTGTAGAAAATTTTAGTGTGTTATTTTCACCAGAAATGTCACAATGTTGGCTTTCTGTTCCAATTTGGAATACAAACTCTTCTCTTTCAAATGCCAGAGTATCCTAAGGAAAGGAAATTCTGGTTTCTGACTAGCTATAATTTTAATCCCAAAGCAGCAAATATTTCATCAGGAAAATAATACTATAAACATTGGATTTCGAGCAGGGAGGGGGGGTAGTTAATAAAAGCAACTGGGAATTGATTGAAAACCAACTAGCAAAGCCAATCTGACTTCAATTTTTCTGATATAACCTCGAGATGAAGACCACGGCAAAACATCTCACGGAAGGCTGGTCTCCATCTTTCTTACCATTTCAAGGTCCTGGGAGTGGCCACCCAAGACTGCATGTTCAAAGACGCAGCTTCAGCTACATCACCTGTTCAATTTGGGGCTCACACTTGAAGTAAGAGAGGTGCTCTTTATGGGGACAACCTCTAATCCAATCAAAACCTACATTACTTGGGCTTCACAACTCTGCAGTGGCATCAAGCTTCATCTTAGTGGTATTGTCCAAAGAAAAACAGTAATGTCAGGGCACTTTTAAGGAGAAAGAGTTCTGGGATCCTCCCTTGTCATTTTGCTTCCTGTACCCCACAGGTTTTTGATTCTAGATTTGGGTTGTGGGGTTTTTTTAGTTTTGGTGGGAGTTTTTTTGTTGTTGGTTGGTTGGTTGGTTGGTTGGTTGGTTGGTTTTAGTATAGTCATAATTTACCCAAACCAATTGGGTATTGTAACTTTGATTTAATTTCTGTATTTATTACCAATTCAGTATTTAAGCGTTTGAACCTTGAATGTAGCCAATTCATTTTTTGGAGTAAATCTTCCTGCTTCCTATCTGGAATGGAAGTTCCAAGTTTTGGTTGAAATAGCTGATTTAGTGTTCTGTAAAACTTCATTCCATGTATTCTTTGCCCACATGCTTCTTTCAAAAAAACATGTGAATCCTCTTTAATTGAAATAAAAGCTTCCTTCCAACACAAACGTTTCTATGATTCTATGATAAATACATTTTTTAAATATTGAAACTTGACTTTTTCACTGGAAAGTCTGGAAACTGTAGACCAAAAGAGAAAAAAATGCTGTGCGGAAATTCCTTCTGCTTTCCTCTTAAAGCTCCCAGAATGTATTTTGAGAAATAATAATAATAAAGCAGTCCTTGAAACTTGAGTTCAAAATCTTCTTTAAGCTGAAGTGAAAAATTTAATTTTGTGAATCTACTTCCAGCACGTTGGGTTATTTCTGTGCTTCAGAAATCCATCATGTAATACTGTGGCCTCTTACACAAGACAGGTTCAGGAACAACCCAGCMGGTTTATCAGTCAGCCAGGACAACTGTCCAATCTATTGACAGCATGAAAATAAATTTTGGAGTGGGGAAAGGGATAGTTACATATTTCCTTGGAATCATAAAGTGCAGACCTAGAAGAGACCTTTGCGACTGATTGTATAATCCGTGTGTCCATCAAGCAAGTCAAGAGTGCTCTAAGTTTTTGTTTGAACTAGAACAAGCATATAATACACATTTTAAAAATTAGTTCAGTCCTGACTTCAAAACTGGTCATGAGGAAGCGTTCACCAAGCCCTGTTTTTTACAAGATGTGTCCAGGTACTCATGTGTGTAGATATAAGTCTATATAAATAGCACACTCACATAAGTGCCTTAAAAACTCTGACAACACCTCAGTAAACCAGTAGAACTTATCRACACAACACACCTCTCTGGGCTCCTAAAATGTTTTTAATCTTAAGCTTGTAGCTACTCTTTGCCAGGCCAAGTTATGCAAGAGGCTTTGGATGCAGCCTGAAAACTGCACTCAACTCCATACCCATGTGGTGGCCCCTCCTTTTAAAGCCAGATGTTAATATTAACAATAAAACCCACCCAAACCAAACCAACCAGTCAACCAACCAAAAAACCAAAACCAACCAACCAACCAAAAAAAAAACAACCTCAGGGAAAAAAGCAACATCTGGTAAGTGGGATTGAGCTTTAAGAAGCTCGTCCTGCAGCTCCAGCACTTGGACAGCGATGGGGAACGGGAAATAGACTTCATACCCCCAGCACACCATCCATCAATGGAGTGTGAAAGAAACGTAAGGATTACTGCCCTAGCCTTTAGGTGCCAGGCATAATTATCTAGAGATTGCAGAGTTCAGTTTTCACTCTGCTCTGCCTATATAGTTGAGAGCTCCCCTTCCTCCCCCGTTCCCTCCACAGCTCCCTCCCAGCACAAAGGTGCTTATGGGGGCAGGAGGGGAGCAAAAAATCAAATAAAAAGAATGCTTCAGCTTTGAAAAGAAAGCAGATGTTTCTGGGATCCTGACCACAGTGCTTTAGCTGCGGGTCTTGTCTGGGACTTCCAGAAAAGCAAATACCAGAGCCCCTGTTTATTGGCTGTTTCCTTGCTCACACTGCAATATGGCTTCCAAATGGAACAAGGCACTGAGCCAAAAATCAGCAGAATTGGCTCTGAAACGGGGGATTATTTTCTTTTCAGGGGAGAGAGCAGATTTTTGCTTTCAGAGAAGGAGCCCTCCTACCCCCTGTGAACCTGAAAAACAAAGTCAAACCCTTGGCATATCCTGCTCTCCCCTTGTGGGAGAGTTGTGGTAAGGGAGACCGTAATTGAACCACTCAATAAAGATGCACATCATCACTCACTTTATTAGCATCTCGTCAGTACAGCAGTGGGTGGAAAGAAAGCAACGCCTACCAATGGCAAGTCCCATGGGCTTGGGTTTTGTCAAAGAGGGAAGAGATATTTGGATTGTAAAGCTGTGAACATCTTACCAGAAGCATTGTTTTTTTTCTCTAGTTTTCAGTATCAGTTTCCCTTTCACCATCCCAGTTTTTCAGGCAGAGCAACAACTGCGACATCTTTGGGACGTGAGGGTATTGCCTGCTTGAAGCTTCCCCAAAGAGATTTCCATTCCTGCTCTAAAATCAGGACAGTTCTGAGCAGCTTAGGGCTTTGCAGATAACAAGCTAAAGCCTTTGCCCCCAAATTTGTTGCTGATGAGGTCACATCAGTATCTGGTTTGGATGTGTCCACAAAATCTGCAATATTTTAGAAACTGTACTTGGTCTTCCTCAAGGTGAAACCCTTTATCAACACCTTGTGTCTCCCAGGGTGCATGCAGTTTTTTGTCTTGGCGCAGCCCTTGCCATAGGTGGAGAGTCTATTGGAAAGAGGAGAGCAGAGTGTGAAGCTGTCAAACCACAATTTTCACAAGACACCATGGCACCTGAAGAGGCAGTGGATAAAAATCTAATAAAGCAAATTAAATTAAATGCTCCATTTAAGTAATGTGGAAATACGTTGTTTTGTTTGGAAGCTGTGGCTGTCCACTGAAAATGTCCTTATGGCAGGCATTGCAGTTATTATTATTATGGTGGGCAGGCGATGATTGACAAAAGTTGGTATTTTCTATGGAAAGCAAATTATTCCTTCACAATCCGGTTTTCCATTGAGGCAAACCTTCAATTTTGTCACAGAAGGAACAAGAAACAGTTTTGATGGAAAAATATAACCAGATCTTACAGCTCTCTTGTATGAGGCACAGCTAACTGATCAGTCTATGTGAGGGTGCTCTGTAGCAAACAGGTTCCAGCCCAGCCTGTCTCAACAGTGCCTGCTGCTGGAAGATCCCTGCAGAAAGCTGGGATGGTGGGAGGTTCATGACTGTAGTCCTCTACTGCTCACTGGGAAAACGCAATATGTTTTTCAAAGACTGCTGTTTTAGGTGTCCCTTGTCCTGTTTGCACACAGGAGGAACAAGCCAGCAATGGTGACAAGGTCTTATGGGTCAGCTGTAAAACAGATATGATACCACTCCGGTGTCCTAGAGAAGAGAGGGGGATATTCAGTCCTAAAAGGAGCTTCAAGTTGGTTTTGTGATCTTGAGATAGGCTAAAAAAAGACAAAGGAAAACCGAATTCCTCATTCTGAGGCTGCAAAACTATTGCTATTCTGTCTCTGTGTGTGCAAAGCAGTACGTACCTCCCAAATCAGCAGACTCCAACTTTCTTTATTACAGAGCTCTTCCAGCACCAGAGGAAGACAGCAGTGGTATCTCTTATACAAACCTAAACAATGATCTTGGCAAAGTGATAAACTGTGTGGTAGTTGGTGTGCAGATGTTAGTTTTGTCTCTTCTGTTACATCATGTTGATGATTACTTCTTGTGTGCTGCTGTGTCATAACTGGCCTGTGAGTTAAGGATAAGCTTTTCCAGTTAAGTTGTTCTCTGACAGCTGGGAAAATTTGTGGAGGCCCTTTGAAAATTAATCTTTAAATGGGTGGAAAACATCAGAACTGAACCTCTTTTGTCAGAACCTAATGTGTTATTTATTTTAAGCAGAAGAGATGTGATCAGCTGTGCCCTCTGGGATGCATGTTGTGACTATGACAGGCTTGTTCCATTGACATATACCGGCTCTAGCATATTCTTTTTCCCCTGGACTAAGCAAAATAACTTCTGTCCCAGTCCATACTCTGTTAGGAGGTCTTTGAAAACAAAGGGTATTTATTATTCAGGTTTCCCAAGGTTGCTTGGTTTTTAGATCAAAGTAAAGGAAATTTTTGTTCCCATTTGTTTTGCCTTTCTTTTTCTCTTACTACTTTTCATTTTTACTCATATTTTCACCTTTTTTTAAAATTAAAATGAAATTAGGAAGACTGTGCAGATCTCAGTAGAGACAACTCATGGTTTTCTCTCATTTTCTAGAGCAGTTTCCTCAAGGAAATGATATAGAGTGCAACAACTGTAAAGTGTCCTAAGGATAAAGGCCAAGACATCTAGACCTAAATACACTTGAATTAAATTGGAATTATTATTGGGGAATAACTCGCTGCCTCCTGAGTGGTCACGAAGGATGTTGGTCTAGTTCACGTGTCACAGGGCAGCTTCAAGACCTCAGACTGAAGCTCAGGCAAAGATGGCTCAATGACTGCCTTCCAGAGTTAGAGTTATAATGCAAATCTTCCYAGATTTAACCCAAAATTTATTATAACCTTAAATATGAGCATTAGATTTGCAGAACTGATTGCTCTGGCAGCTTACATACACAGTTTCATAACAGACAATCTGTTGTGGTTTAACCCCAACTAGCAACTAAGCAAGAAAAATAGACTTAATGAAGTTATCTACCATGAGTAGCAAAGACCTATTTCAGCACAGGAAAATACAGCTTGGCAACCCATCCCACTTACCTGGGCAATTGAAAGCTGTCACAGCAAACATCAGAGGTCTGTCTTCTACATGATGACTTGCCCTTGTGTGTCATCTCTTCAGGGAGCTTTCTTGTTGCATCCAAAACATTTTTCTTTCCAGAAAATTAATGGACTTCTGTTTGTAATTGATAACCAGCAATATGTAACAGGAGGCTGCATCCAGAGCTAACTGAAGATAGAGAAAGCAGCAGGAAAGAGAGAGATCTGTTGGAACTCGACTTTTTTCAGTGCATCTGCAATTTCCACTGGACATAGAGGTTAATACACTCATGAGATAGGTGTCTCTTGCTGGGTGGGAATGCAYACAAGCGCGCGCACGCACACACACAAAGTACTTGGAGACTTCGTGCATGATGTCTGGTAGTCACTTTTCCTCCAACCATTTCTTTACTTACASGCTGAATTTCTGACAAATTCTATTTAGAAGCTGAAAAATCTTTGGAATAAATAACGATAAAGGAACAAGTTTTTCGTGATTTTGCTCTACTTGTCTGCCTTTTTATATTTTCCCAATAGTTTTAAGCCATTGACATATTTCTATGAAATTTGTTGGAGATGGAGATTTCAGAGAAAAATTACATCAAGTTTGGTGAAAATTTGCTCTGCTGTATAGCCAAGGCCCTAACTAAAGTTCCTGTTATGAAGAAAGGCTGCAAATAGTTCAGTAGTTCTCTTTTGTGTGTGTCTCATTTTTTTTACTGACTGATCAGCTGGCACATGCTCAGAACCAGCCACTATATATTGATATTTTTCCCACTGGCAATTAAAGAGCATGGAAGGAAGATGAAGGTATATGGAAGAGAGTTAACAGATATAGGGATGAACATGAAGGTGTGGTGGACTTTGAGGATGTGACAGTGTGGAGGTACTCTGAGGGCTTGAGAGGGGGGAGAATACAGGCRCAAATGGAATTGTTAGCAGGAGATTTCACTGGTAGAGGACACACACCTGGAAGAAATAATATGTCATTTATTTAAATCTGGCACCCACCAGACTATTTGTTTCATTTCTCAGGGAACTCCCATCCTGAAACCTCCAGGCTTTTTTGGCAGCTCTTGCTATTGGTGTTCTGACAATGTCAAGTCTCTAGACAAGAACTCTTCTTTTGCTGGTTGTGGTATACACCAAAAATCTGAAGGTCACAAAGTCTTTCAGCCAAAGCAAAGACAAGACATATGGATTAAAGCATAGAGTCTGAAACATGCTTTGCTGAAGTCTTATGGAATATGGGACTAATAAAGGAATGCCAAATTCATAGTTGTCCCATTTGAGACATGTTAAGTATTTGAAGTTGGCCAAATCACATGGAACTGGTTGGTGTTTACTAGAGAGAGGTGCCTGAATGACTTGGCTGTTGTATTTTTCTTCAACTCCGTTTGGGCTCTACTTCCTGCATATTCAAAGGTATTAATTTTACCTACTGAGAAACATTTTATAGGTCAATGAAATTTTACATAAATATTGCAGAATAGCCACTGAGTGAAAATTTGTTATGATTATTCGTGTTTATGTTTGGTGGCTAATCCTGCAGGCCACACACAAACGCTGCCACAAAACCTATATACTGAATAATAACAGCCTGGAACTCTGGACTCAAGTACTGCTGGTGAACAGGTTTAATTAAAAAAATTCCACTAATAAGTTGCACAAAATTAAATAAGGTACATAATTAAGTCCATTAAAAGCTTTCCAAGAGACCACTTAGACCATATTTATACCAGAAAAGTAATGAATGATTGGAAATATTTTCAGGCACTGGAATGTGATTGTCCATATTCTTACACTGCTCGATGGTGTAACACATTACATGATATTCCTGTCAGCACTTTGCCCATGCCAACTCATACTCTCCAAAATTTATTTCCAGGTGTGGTTTGGAGGCTGATCCAGAAACCTTTCACAGAAGGCAGTTTTCAGGTAGCCAGCTTATTTTCGGGGTCTGAGAGAGGCAGGAGCCCAGTTATTTGGTGCCAGTTGATTTTAGTGCCAGAGGAACATTCCTGGGCACATGTACGTGCTCTATTTGTATCAGTCTCATTGTGCTTTGGGTGTGTCTGGCTCAGATGCTTAGTTAATCAGGTTGCTGGGAAGAGAGTCCATTTTTCCCCAGCTCAAATTTGCTTTTATGCTCCTCTGTAGAAAGGGACAAGATCTATTTTCCAAGTATCATATGACAAATTTCTTTTTTAGAACAGGATTTTTGTGATGTCTTTCATGGCTTTTGTTAGCTGTTGTTGCAGCTTCCCAGCTTTTCCTACAGTCTCCACTTTCCTGCGTATTGGGAGAATCCTGCAGCCTGTGCTGTGTGGGAACATGAGAAGATTTGTAGTCCCCCTAAGTAAAAAGCTATTGAAGAACTGCTGCAATTGTGGAGACAGGGCTTCGTAACCCAGGCAATCCATCCAAGTTATCTGTTCCTAACTTCAGGGGGAAAAAAATAATGATCTGTTTTCCCTCAAGTCACAGAAGTTCAAAAAAGACAGGCTTAATTCAGTTAACAAGTCAACTTGAAACACCCACCAAAGCCTCTTTGCTACCCAGGCAAACGCTCAAGGGAAACAAGAGGTTTTGAGTAACTCCATGCTTTGTAACCAGACCAGGTTTATCCCTATGCATGGTAGACATGCTAATTTCTGAAAGGCAGCACTTTGGGAAAAGTTCACTTAACACTTACATTTTGCAGCTGAAAGTAATTCATTAGCATAATTGTTATTTTTGAGACAGATAAATACAGGGTCTAATGAAATGAAACTCAGGCTTTTCTGAATTACCTGTGATTTGGGATTTCAGTGATTACTCAATGTCCTAAGATTTGTGTTTAATCTTCTAACCACCATAGCTGCCGCTTTGCCTTTTGATATTTGCCACCTGTGAAAACAAGGGCAGGTGTCTGAAGTTGGCCATCTGAAGCTTTAACCAGTGGACCTTCCTTTGCCTCTGCATCAGACTTGAAAAAAAAGGAGCTGTGATTGAGGTAAAAAGGAGTTTCTATGTGTTTTTCACCAGCTTTTGCAGTATTGATGTATGTTTTCTATGTTCTTAGCTTATGTTTTTTGTTGGCGATCCCACTTCGAACTGAATCTCTTCTTGTTAACTCTGGGTCAGTATAAAACATGAACAGAGTCTGAGGAAGATCTTTTTGTGAAGAATCTCTTTAGTACCTAGCCTTCTCCTGTTCTAGCTGCCCTATAGCTGAGTTCTATCTCAGTAGGCTGAGTTCAGAAATAGATGTTGCACTCAAGGGAATCAAGGTGGGTTTTTTACTTTGTTTTGTATTTCTTTTTCCTGTTGCTCTAAACTGCCCACTCAGTAGAGAAAAGGATCCAAAATTTTAAAGCAATGTGTAAGGACAGGCTTAAAATCTCACTCCTAAAGAAGCTGATTTGTCTTTCAAGGTTTCAGGATTTTTTTCCCCTTTTCTCCTCCTGCTACACCTAAATTCAGCCTTCTAATAACACTTTTATAATATACCATTACACAGAGAACATAGCAAAAGCCCATTCGCTCAAACCCAGCTGCTTGTAAAGGCTGGATGAATGAGCTGGTTTTTTCTCTGCACTCTGCTCGATGTATTTCTCAACACCTCTGAATTCAATTCAATACTTTTTTTTTAAGGAGGACAGGATTTTATTTTCCTTTTATAGGTCAGTTACCTTTTATCAGCTCTGCTCCAGAAGAGTGAGGAAGCATCTCTTGAGCTCAGTATCTCATGCTCCAAAAGGCCTTTAAGCTATATTGCWGTCTCTTGTAAGTTCACCAGAAGAATTCGCCTGAAGAACGTCACTTTCATTAGTCCTGTTTGTAGCAAGGGGACAAAATGTGGGCATCTTTGATACACTCAGATGTTATGCTAAGAGAAAGCTGCCAGAGATCAGAACATGTGCCAGWATGCAGGCCTATGGTACATTTTGGATGCTATTTTCTCTCAAGCGCATGTCTTCTGTAGTCCTTCATCATACCCACGATCCCCAAGAGGCTGTGTTTCCTACTGCAGGAAGTCAAATAAGGGCCCATGTCTGTCCCATGCCTATGTTTTAGGTACMTGATCTATTCCCACGGTGGTGTGGGAATGTTGGTTTGGGGTGCATAAACAAAATATATTCAGTTACAAGATCCCCTGTACACATTTGGTTATAAAGCTCAGCCTGCTACAAAACTACAGTTTCCCAAGAATGAGGAGGGGGCCAAAGCAATTGCTCAGAACCTCTGCAGGAGCAGAGACAGGGCACACCCAGGTTTTCCCTGTGGAGAGAGAAAAGCAGTTATTGGCATGGTGATGGTGATTAAGGAATGATTGTGCACTCTTTCATTGAATGTCTTCTGCTTCTAGAAAATTACCAAGAGGCAAACTGAAAAAATAAAGTGCTTTTGTGCACAATGCAGAAGCTCTGTAACTCCTGGCCACAGGATGCTATGAACAGTAAAATTTGCACAGCTCCAATGAGAGCTGAACTGAATGAATTCACGGTGGAAAAAGTCCATCTTGGGCTGTTGAAGGTGCTGCTGCTAGTTTGGATGGACAGTGAAGAACAGATAACAGGAACTGGAGTACTTGTCCTCTCCTAGGCACTGCTGTGAGTTCCTGGCAAAGAAAAACACCAGGTGAGATGGATTTTCTTAAAGTTGTGTCCAACAGAAAAATTACATTTTAAAAGTCAAAATGTTTCATTTCCACTTGCCAACTTAAATCTGATTTTTTTTACAACTGAGTCAACTTCAGTCTTCAGAAAACATTAAGAAAAGGTTTTATTTCACAGCAAAGGAAATATTCTGTGTTGTCTTCAAGTGGGTTTTTTGTTGTGTTGTTGGTTTTTTTTYCCCCCCTTTGGAAAGCAAAACTGGTATTTTTATGTTGGAGTGATGTGAAACTTCTCTTTTTGTTTCTTGACCCCCCCAAAATTGATTATATTCATGCAGCTGTCCTTGAGAAGAGAGTTGCCTTTTTTCCCATGCTCTCAAATTTTCTATTAAAACAAAACAAAGAAATAAAAGTAGTGGCCTAGAGAAAGAGCCATGGAACATTGGAAACCAAAAGGGAAAGCTTGCCAATTGCAGTCCGTTTTCAACCTCRGGGGAATGAGGGGGTGAATATTGTTGTATAGTTTGCTAAGTCACTTGTAAAGTTCTTTGGGTTCCTCCAGGATGAAAGGCATTATGTGAACACAAGTTGTTGTTATTAAGACTTGTGAAATGTGAAGATATTATTAAAGGATGTGGTCAAATTTCCCTAGGCAAGAAGAAATTCCCTCTTTTTTGCTCCCTGCAATTGGATGTTTATAAGGTGCTTGTAGCTGGCTGATTCTCTCCCCAGTGCTAAATCTCATTTTAGTGGTCATGTTCCTTTTCGCTGGCAGAGTGTTATTTAATTTCTCGGAAATTAGTTTTACTGGGCAGTTCCCAGTGCTGCTGCATGTCAGACACTCTGTCTTAATCACCATTTTCTGTTGATGTTTCTTCTCTTGCACTTGAGGGGCAAAGATGGACACTTCTTCACAGCTGAAGTTTTGCTATATAGGAATACCAGTATAGGAGGCGAGACTGATCCTAAGGCAGACCTTTCCCAGCATGTAGTAATCCATGAGATGGGGCAAAGACAGAGGCATCAGCTTCTTCTCCTCAGGCTGCAGATACAACAAATAGATTGAATCAGGAGAAATAAATTCACCTGTTCTTCTTTCTGCAGCCCATTTCTGCCTAAAAGATAAATGCTAATGCTTGAGATACTCTACTTGGTGTATAGCAACCTTTCTTCTACTTGCCAAGCACTCCCGTTGCATCGAACCTTCCTGCCCTTGGCTCCATCCCAGGCTTCAAAGACTGACAGTGAGGCTCTGAGAGCCCTTCTTTGAAAATTACCTCCAGMACAGAAGATAAAGGGCCTGGATTCTCCTGTTTACCTGAAGAGTCACACATTTGATAGTAAATACCACAGAGATAATGTGCTGCTGAGTTTTACAAGCAAATTCACGCAGCAGCTAGCTTGTGGTTTCTGGCAGATGCCCAAAGCTGCTCTCCCAGAGGGTCACAAGATGTGAAGAGAAAGGGACAAGCTAGCATCCAATTTATGAGCTTGCCTGGGAGGGGAAGGGGATGGATACAATTTAGGGGTGGGACAAGGGAGGACTACTTCACTATCTCAATTCAGGGAGGCTGAGGAGGAAAAAGCTGGCCTGTGCTTTAGCAGTCATGTGTCACTAGGATCTGCAGGTACTGGAATGGTGGATTGAGGGACTATCCTGATACTCTTACCAATCCCTGGTAACTTGCTGGGTGCAGCTAGAAATTACTGTGTGTGTTGCCCTAATGAAATCATTCTGCCTGTCTTTGCACTGTCAGTTTTTATAATTTTACAAAGATGAACACATTCAAGAAGCCTCAAAGCTCTTTAAAGTGCAAATCACTCAAAATGGAGCAGCAGCCCAGAAGACAATACTGGCCTTTGCACATTTTCCAGTCTGCTGGTAATGACTTCAGTGCATCCCCACACAGATGTGCGGCAGGTTTCTAAAGGAGTTGTGCAAAAGGGCCAGCAGATCGGGGAGTACACAGGGATCCTTGTTTCAGCAGATAGAGGAGCAAACCTCTTGTCATTTCCTGGCCCAGGGTGTGATGTTTTTCCAAATCTGGGGCAATCTGAAGGCTGCTGAGGCAGAGGCCACAACAAATGCCACCGTGTTCCTCTGTGCATCCAGCTCCCTCTTTGAAAGCGCCAGCTGTCTATCCATGGAAGCAGTGATGTTCCCCATGCCTGGCATACCCTTCCTTTCTTCCAGGTTTGAAATGAACCAGGATGAAGGGTAGGGAACTGGATTGACTCCAGGATAGAAGGGTGGGTGAAGAGTGGGAGGGGGCTTTAGAAGAGGCTCCTAGTCTTAATTGATTTAAACTGCTGTATGAAGTTCTTTGAGGTAGGATTCAATTAGCTCCTACAGTGCTCTTGCCGTCTTTGAATGTGAGCACTTTAGACTATTTTAAGCCCCTGTGAGAGGAATAACAGAGCAGCATGTRAAATTTTCTCAGCTGACACTCAGGGGAGGAGAAGCTGCAAGTAAGGAGAAAAAAAAAGCCTTTGAAAGTTCCTACCTTTTCCACTTTGAGCCACCTGCAGGGTTAAATTGTATGACCCACAGTGCTCCTTGCATAGCTGTGGAAAGACCCCTGAGGTGCTTCATGCAGACCTGCCAGTCTCAGGCGTCTGTCTAGGAAGATGGTGCTCTGCACAAAAAATTCCTTGTCAGAAGAGGTGGAGCTGATCACTCATACCTTCCATTTAATTTCTTCACTTGCTGCTCCTGAGAATGGTGCTCAAAAGTTGATGCAGATCTCCCAGTCCCACTTGCATTTGATATGATACGTCCAGGACTGTGACAAGGTGTACCTTAGACACCTACATCCAAGACTTCTTAGAAGTCAGAATGGGATGATAGCCCCAAGAAACATTTGTTTATGACTTTTACTTAATTAGAATATATGAGTTTTTATACCACTCTGTCCCTGCATTCAGTTGCTTGGAAAATGGAGGCATATATTTTCTTTTAGCTCCTTTTGTATTTAGACCTTTGTGCATGTTTTCACATTGGTATGACCAAGAATGGACTATATAAATTTAAAAAACCCCAAACAAACATTCAGCACTAAACAAGTAGACTCTGATTCAGTAAATTGTTTAATCACCTTTGCAATTTCATTTCAATTATTTCTCTCCTGTTAAAAAGTTATGTGAATACTTAAATATGGAATTAATTTCTCAGCTGTAATATCTCTATGGCTTATTTAATGGCGTTTCACTGAGTTAGGGCTCAGACTAGCCCCTAATTTCTGGTTCAGCGAGTATAAGATTTCTCAGCCTTCTTAGGTCATAACCCCTTTCTAGAAGTCAATCACTTTCGTGACTCTCCATAAAAGTAAGAGTGAAAAATCCGCTGGTGATAACATGGTGAAGTCTCTCTAACGTGTTTGTGCTCAGGTTTTCTGAGATCTTGGCAGGGAGTATTTGACCTTGAAGTTGAAGGTGGTACAGGGAGGAGAATAGCAAARTTTTCTTGGCCTTGGATTGTAATAACATTTCAATGCCTTACAAACACCCTCGATTGCCTTTCTGACCCCTCACTCCCTTCTCCTCCCCTATCCTCCTCCCCTGGTTTTGCAATGTACAGGTTGAGAAACATTTGTTAGAGAGAGAGTTAACCCCAGTGCAGTGGTTTCAAGGGGTCGAGAATCAACTGCTTTGTAGTCGAGAAATGCTTGACCCTCCCTGATGGAAAAACAGAAAACAAAACCAGGGCACTTATCTCTAGATTGGCCAAAGCAGGAGGGAGAGGAGGAGGAAGGTGGTGGAAGGTGGTAAACATCCAGGCTGTGCCTGTGACTCTAATAAATGACATAAGGGGTCTTCTGATATTGTCCTTATGCCCCATGTTCTCCCCTGCATCCTATGTGATCAAGCCACAATGTGAGAAAAGAAACCTGCATCCCTTTTGCTTTTAAGCAGGCTTTTCAGATTTCAGATCGTTCCTGGAGATGTTCATTATTAAAATACGGGTATTGGAGCTGAATGCTAGATCACAAAGTATTCCTAAAGCAATGTATGAAACTAATTTGGGCTTTCTAATCCTCACTGGCATTTCATAGTATAGTGTTGTGCTTTACAATATGTATGATATGTGTTTATGCTGGCCAGCTACCCAGGTCACTCTGTTAGGCTCTCTATAAACGGCAATATAATTGGGAGGACATGTTTACAAACTCTCTTCACACCTCTCTGACTGGTTCCAGCTCTGCCTCACTCTGAAGGTTTCCATTTTGCTGAAACAGCCTGGCAAGAACATTTGTTTGCTTAAGAGCCAAGAGTTTTGACTGTTTTGGAACAAATGCATTGCCTGAATGTGATGAGATTTCTCTTTTATTGCTGCCTGATGCTCAAGCCCCTCTCTAACCCTGAAAGAGGCGTATCCCACAGGTAGAAAAGGGCTAACAGCTCCATTTTTGACTGTACCCATCTGTCCTCTCAGAAGAACTTGCTCAAACTTAGGAAGTGCTTCAGCAAAATCAGGACCCAAACATGGATTTCCAAATTCCAAACTCCATCCTAAAAGCAAGGACACCTTTCCTTTCCTGTCCTTTCTGGGCAGGAGCAGTGCTCCTATGGCGACTCTGTATGCAGGTTATTCAGCCTCACAGCTTGCACTTTTCCATTTCATTTCCACACAGTGGTACCGTACAAAGACCCTTCCTCTTTCAGTGTCCAGCTCTGATATGCAATTAGCTAACCCTATTCAGACAGCATTTATGTAGCACTGGGGTTTTCCTGTGATATGGTTTCCATGTCTATGTTCTGCAGGTCACCCAAGGTTTTATGAGCTCATACCTGCGCTGAATTTCTCAGCTGTGACTCACGAGCAGTCAGCCAGCCTGTTCACTCCCAGAACACCATTTTACATTTGGAAACCTCCTTAGCTGTAAATATGTCTGAGGTTTACTGTGGATCTGTCAGTCAGTGACCCGTCAGGACAGATGTTCACAATTATTTTCTCAGCAAATATTGTACAAAAGCTTCAGTAAAGAACATGAATAATTTCTGTGACAAGTTTATCATTTAGGGATAACAGAATGAGCAGTGTTACTCTTGGAAACTGCTAGTTAAATCTTTCTTGGTAATTTCAATATTCATAAGAATATACGGTATTAAAAAAATAATTTTTTTTTGGTTGTTTGCGAGCAGGCAAGAAAATATTTGTCACTTCACTTATGCAATAGACTTACAGCCACTGTCACATCTCTGGATTTTCACTAGCATATATCAAAGTAGTCTGTTAGAACCTGAAAGGCATGCACTACATTTTCTCAGAGCATGGTAAAAGTATTGTGAAAACCTTCAAAAAATCTGCCCTCAGTTGAGTGTGAGGGGCCAATGTCACTATCCTGTAAATCCTAAAGCTGAAAACAATTAATATGTCTCTTCTTTTCACATATAAACACCTTCTTAGTAGAGTAAGTTTTCACCAGATTATGCACAGTTTGAAATTGCAAGAGGGAATTAAGTTAGTTTTTTGGTACCCTGAATAGTGGTGGAAAGAATATCATAGACACTTCTTTTA
The DNA here is from genome assembly GCA_018881555.1 of Amblyornis subalaris. NCBI lineage: Eukaryota > Metazoa > Chordata > Aves > Passeriformes > Ptilonorhynchidae > Amblyornis > Amblyornis subalaris. The sequence goes on from JACAXG010000025.1 coordinate 3,385,888, forward strand.
AATACCCTCCCCTGTTTTGCTTGAAATTGAAGATGTTATTTAGTGTATTATTACTACTATTATTAATACTATTTATTGCTATTTTCTTTATCTCACAGGTTTTATTGAGAACTAATTTCTTTTCAAGATCCAATCATAYGCTTAGTTTCCTGAAGTTTACCAGAGTATGAACTTAATTTATGAATCCTGCATTCATGTTTTATCTGTTTTGCTTCTGTTTGGGGTAGAGCTTGGTTCATTTATTTTGGATGTTCTTCATTACTGTCAGTGATGGAGACACATGTGCAAGGGACTGTGTGCAAATGTGGTTCTGAGTTTTATTCCTGACGCTGTTTGAAAGATGGGGAAATGGAGTCAGAGAGCAATTCATTTGTCCACCATCACATATGTAATTATTGCTGAGGGTAGTAAATAGAACTAGAGATCCTGAAGGGAAAGTATGTTTCCTACTTATGGAAGAGGGACTTATATTTCCCTGCTTTGGAAACAATGAGGTAAAACACTGAGGTTTACTTTATTTTTGGCATTCTTGGTAGTTGTGGAGCTACAGCTGAAGGCTGACACTATATTTAGTGCTTTCCTGTTTATTTGTGTCTGTTTTATCCTGGACTCCTTGTACATAAACTCTCTCATCTGTGTTTGCACAGAGCAAGGACATTTTGATCCAAGATTAAGGCATGCTAGGAGTTACAATAGTGTGAACAGTTTTCAAGAGGACATAATCATTTCTTTTGCAGCTACACTGCACCTTTATAATGAGCTGTCCTCTGAACAGCTTTTCTGAGCTCTTGAATGTCTTCCAGCCTGTTTCTGATGGGTATGAAACCTGATCAGTGTTGGTGTCTCTGTACAAAGGGATGTAGAGTACTGGTGAAAAGCCCATAAGCTTCTGATGTGCTTTTTCTCAGCTGGGCTCTTTGACAGCAGGAGGGTCAGAAGTTTAACTTCAAATTGGCTYACAGAAAGCAAAGAAGGACTTCAGCATTGGTTGGTTTTCAGATTGAACAAGACCTCTTGAATATAACATACTGCATTGTTCTTGGGGAAACTCAAATAACCTTAGTGTGCATTTCAGCAAGCAGTTCTGTCTAACCTTCAATACCTTCTCCTCTAGACCTGACTCTCCTCAAACTTGCTGGTCTTGGGAATTGAAGATGTTAACCACCTAACTGTTGATCAGTGTCAGCCACACCATTTCTCACATGGGGAGGGCTATTTTAATGGAAAACTGATGACGTTTTTCCCTGAAAACATAACAAAGTAATAGGAATCATGTCTGGTTTACTGCAATGGTTAAGCTCTTCCAGAGCTCAGATCCAAGTCATCATTTTACCATATTCATATGCTACAGTGGCAAACGCCTCAGTGTGGTAATGGCCACAGGAGCACAGCAGGCTCTTGTGGGATGGCTATGTAACCGTGGGGTCATGGCCCCATGTGGCTCCAAGTCATGGAATCATAGGGGTTTTGGGTTCTTGTGTTTCAAATAAGAGAGAGTCACAAGGTCTTAGGACTAGCCAAAGAGTAATCAGTGCATTTCAGATTACAGAGGGTAGGTTCACCAGTCTGTTCAGTTAAAAGGGCTTCTGGGGTCAATCAAAGTTCAGTTAGAGCAAACTCAACCGTGTCTGATTTTACGCATGTCCCCAACGTGCTTTTAAGGAAAGCAAATATCACAGCCATTTTCCACCTCAGCCTTCTTGTCTTAATTATTTATCCCTCTCTGGAGCTGTTGCTGGTGCAGAAGCTGGAAATCTTGTGCAGGTGCMGACTTACCTATTAAATGCAGGGTCCATTACTTCTGTACCCCACGTGTTGGCTAACCAGATGTTTCTCCATCCCTCTATTACCCTGTACTGCTCCCTCATGGTTTTGTGAAGGTAAATGAATTCAGGGCAGCAACCTAGCCATGCTCCAGAGATTATCCTGGATGGAGGCAGATCTAATGTAGGACACTGCAGAAAGCTGAAAAGGAAAAAGAGTAAAAGAGTCATGGAGAAAGAGTAAAAAAGCTACTTGCTTCTAGAGGCTCAATTTAAACTACAATATATTGGAATGGAGGCTGGGATGTTTTTCTGGAAAGTCAATCGTAAGGTAGCTGTTTAGGCTCCCTGCATGTGAGTGGGGAGAAAGACAGACTGATTCACATGACTTACCCATCTATTTTATGTGTTTAGTAGGTAGGGATGAACACAGTCCTTCGATGTTTGGACAGGAAACTGTCACTCCCTGTGCACATGAACAATTTGTATTGCTCTGGAGTTCAAGTCACAGTTAAGGCCACAGCTGAAATGTAAATAAGAACAATAGCTGGTTGCAATTTGCAATCTCAGCAAGGAATCTGAAGACTGTCCAAGTGAGGAGACTGAATGGGGAGTCTGGAGATTGTCCAAGCAAGAAGACTGAATGATAAGCTCTGTCTAAAGCAGATCCAGCCAGACTGGCTGGGGGCAGTGGCCATGGGTAATGCCATGAGAGCTTTATTTTGAGGAGGAAATGGCTTTCTCAGGTATTCAGCCCAGCTCCAAATCCCTTTTAAAAAAAATCCAACCTGGATCTGGGAGAGGGAGAAAGAAAGAAAGGCTTAATTCTTAAAGATCCCATGCAAACAATAAACAGAGTTTAACAGTCAATAGGCAGATTAAACTGGCTGTGGATCAAAACGCATCAGGAGCAGAGATTTATTGCAGAAAACTAGACATGAAATAAGCCCTGCTCTGTTGCTGGAGCTCTGACTAACTGGTTCTACTGAGGAAAGGGAGGGGGAAAGAAAATTACACTGTCTTTATAAATAGGCATCAGCAAAGCTGTTCCTGGCATGCTTTCCTGCCCCAGTCCATACCACCCAGTGGGGTAAATATCTCATTCCAATAATACCACTGATTAAATGGCTGTGGGATAAGGAATTTAATAAATTCCACACAGCATGTGAATGGTAATCAGGCCAGGAGCTTTATGCACTTTGGCTTGTGACATATACCACTGGGATACAGGATAATTAAGGGAATATTCTCTCCTGTCTCCAGATCTCTAGTGACTGTAGGGCATGCTGAGCCTTCTGTTTCAAGGGGTATAAATAGAGCAAATGGGATGAAACGAGGTGGGATACATAGTTCGAATACCAGTCAAATCTACAAGGCAGGGGCACAGTCCTCTATAGTCTTTCCCTTGTGGAACTCTAGATGTCCTGGTAAATAACTTTATTCATCCTGCATCCAAGGTGTGTAATATGCCTRTATGGTTGCTTGATGATTCATTTTGACTCCTCAGTATATAAAAGCCTGTTTAGGTCATATGCGCTCTGTGTGCCTGGGGATGAGAGTGAGAAGATTTCTTACCCCACTGCATTGCTGTTAGTCTGTTAGAAGGTTTTCTCATCTGAGACATTCAGTTTTGGGCTGGACTCTGTCTGGCAAGAAGGTATTTCTTCACACCTGAAATTCATTCAAGGAGTCACATGATGTGAAACCCAAACTTGCATATCCCATATTTCTGATTGGAATTCCCAGGCAGAAATGTGGCTCATCCTGCAGCCAGTGTCTATGGACTGAGCCTGTGTGAATGCATGGAGGTCCTTGCAGTGTCTGGTTCTAATGGAAGGAACATGTTCAGACTGCATATGCCCAGTCTCTTATGCACACTGACTGACCTTTGTTGAGTAGTTGGGAAAAGAAAAAAGAATTGGTGACATCCCTCTTATGACAGCACATACCAGGTAATGCAGGTCACATGGAGGGATTGTGTCTTCCTCCCACAGCCACCAGAGAAATTGGCTTCTGAGGCTGCTGTGAAGAAGCTGGGGCATCCTAAACTTCTTGGAATTTCCTTCTGGTGGACAATGAACTCTGAAAAGCTGTCGTGATGAAGATAATGCCCTGAAAGGCAAAGATGCAGAAGAATTCATATTGTTTTTTTAAGCTGTGTTCTTTCTGTATTTTGGCAACAACTGTTTAACAGTTGTGAGTTGTTAGGTGTGTCTCAGGGCAGTTTTATCTATTATTAACCAGAACCCTGACATTTTCACATCAACAAGCTTGCAGTACAGACTTGGTGCATTTAAATGGGTAGCTCTTCAGATTTTGCACTAAATGAGGGAATTAATTATATTTTTAAAAATAACAATGATAATAAAATCTGTAGTCTTTTGTACAGAGCAACTGCTGGGCTGAACAGTATATTCAGAGGGCTCTCTCTTTCCCTACCACATCTTTCCTGTCGGCTGCATGAGTGGTAGGAATGGCTGCCACTTCATTTAGCCTCGGGGGAAGGGGCTGACACACACTTTGCCAGTGCATTTCACAAGTCACAAGACAGGAGATCATGTATCTTGGTTCTGTCCCTGGCTGTGACAGAAGAATGTGGCTTATGGGTCTGATAGGGGGTAATCAAAGCTCAATCAGCCTGAAGGACATTGCAGCTGACTAGCTAAGATATAGACTTACTCTGCTGTAGTCCTGCTTTCTGGCCAAGGTGACCTTTGGTAACCTCAGCGTTAGCATTGCTCTGAAATATGGCAGCAGCTTGAACTCGACTGTCTTCCATAATTGGGATTTATTGCCTTGGTCAGTAATAAGGACAAAGAAATGTGCAATATCAATCACAGCAAGTTATGAGTACGTGAACCAGAGTTAGCTCAGGCAACTGGCTCTGAGGTTACAGGAGTGTTGGTGTGKGAGCAACATCCATCTATTCTTCACATCTGTCCCTGAAACAATCTTATGTCATTACTGTCATCACTTCTTTATGGTGTGTGTCTTTTCACCCAGGCTAGAAAAAGGGTAAGATCAGAACATGCTGGATGTTTTCTATTTGTAATGCTCTAGCATTCTTCAGTATTTGGGGGTCATCTCACAAAGTACAGTGGTTTTGAATAGGTCTTTGAAAAATCAAGGCAATCTGATTAAAAACTTGGAAAAATATTCATAATTTATATATTTTACTTTCTATCATTTGCTTTTTCACCAGAGAGATTCTGGTCAGTGCTTCCTCTGAAGGTGATGTTTGCCATTTTACAGACATCTTTGTATCACAGAAGTTTCTGTAAAAGTGAGAATTTCTGAATCAGCCTTTACTATTGAATGGAACTCATTATCTCGTTACAACTGCCTCCCAGTTATTTTCAGTAGTTGATAAAAGTCTGTTCTGTTTTCTGATGATAAACTATGTTCTACCTCAGGAAACTGGTGCACAGCTTCTAAAAACCACCGGTATGCTTCTCAAAACCTTTGACTGTTTTATATTTACTCTATTTGAGTGTCTCTAGGTGTATGGAGCGATAAACACAAGGTCACTCTGTAGGTGTGGACATTGGTAAGATATAGCCTCCAAAGTGACTAATGGATTTTTCTAAAATTAAGTTAGATTACTTCTAAAACACTAATCTATCTTTTCCAAATAAACCTAATCTTAACTTTTTTTATTTCAGAATGATGTATTTGTGGTGCAGTTGAGAAGTATCAGTTCTGCTTTGAAATTATCCAGTCTGTCATAGTTATTATGGAAAGTTCTTCAGTTTCTAATATTTTTTTCTTTTTTTTGCTATTTACATTCTTTCCCTTTACTTTTGAGTTGTTTTACATGTAAGTGCCTTCACTGTCGCAATGGCTTTCATGACACTGAATGGAAAAGCAAGCACCTTTCTTCCAGGTGTTTTGAATCTACTACTTCTCTCTTAATAAAAAGCAGTGTTCCATCTGCTCTTGAACGTGCACATCTCCACTGCCAGTCCTATCCCAGCCTCACACCCCTCCAGCTGTGCACATGTTTCTTGTTACGAGACAAGTCTGTGGAGGAGGACTGCAATTATTGCTTGGTTCCCATCTGAAACAAATTCCCAAGATGAAGGATGGCTTCTCAGATTGAAAGTTCTTGTAGGAATAATAATGCCTTTCAGGCCCTTAGCAGGTTAGGTTTCCTTCAAGAAGGAACATCTCTCAGTAAAAGATGCCATAGAAAAGCTATATGTAGTGTTTAATCTTATTCTTGGCAAATCTTGTTATAGACAGATCTGAGTGATATTTCTTATGACTTTGGTATAGATGAAAAATGGATCATTTAAAAAAAAAGCTGTGGGTAGACAGACCCACCTAACATTTACACCCAAATCACCATACAGTCAAACATTTTTATATATTTATTGTCTTTACTTTTTTTTCCGGTGGGTATGGGAGAAGAAGTGGAAGCATTATGAAAGAACTGGCTTTCTTACATTATTTTTTAATGTGAAAGAGAGAAAAAGAAGCACATAGTGTATATGTCCATCTTTGTATACATATGATTGTCACTTCTATCAGTGACACCCTGCAGGGGACCCAGTAGACCTACTCACGTAAACATGAAGGCAGTACAGCAGTTAGATGCCACCAGGCATCTTGTTGAATGAATCTTCTTGAAATTAATTGGTCAGCTGTATATCYACAGAGTTTCAAATGGATTGGTATGGAAGTAATAAACTTATATGATTGCACTTGGGAAAATTAATTCAGTTAAAACTTCACATATTTGTGCAATTACTCAACGTATTTTCTCCTGTCTGTGTTATAAAGTTAAATAAGTTTACTTATTATGCTGTAATATTTAATGCTTGTCAATAAAGAAATGTTTTCCTGTACCATGGGAGATTGAAACAGAGAATAAAGAAGGTTTCTCTCTGGGCTTCATGTGGAGAATGAAATTGTCATATTTAAACATACTCAAAACTGCTATCTAACAAGAATGTTAGTGGCAGTGGAATTATCATAGTGGTAAGGAGTTGTATGGTAAAGAGCTTGTATCCTGCAGAGATGGGCAAGGTGTGGTATCAGCTGTGTAAAACACTGGAGAGGCAGATCTGGACACCCCTGCCAGCCACAGATCAAATGAGAAGACCAGGAGAAAGAACTGGAAGAGATGTTAAAGAGTGTCTTGAGAGTAAGTTAGATGCTTACAGACGTCCTTGGTGGTCCTGGGAGCCTGGAGTCCTTGAGAGCTCACAGTTGTGTGCTTTTGGAAGCCTCCACCTACTATTCAGATGGGTTTTGCAGCAGTACCTTGCTGCTTGACCTGTGATTCCTGTTATTTATGACCCCCATTCCACTTCTCTTGGCTGGGTTCATTCTGCTGTGGTCATTCTAATGGGATTCAAATTTCCTTTCTAAAATAAATATCTGTCCTCCCTCAACCTTCTTCCTTGTGTCCACCTCAGTTTAGCAAATTACATAGCCACAAAGTATTCCCTTGGTTGCTGCCTTCTCCTGTCCACCAGCTGCTCACATGACGGTTTTGGGTTGAAAACATTGCTTCTGTGTCTCCGACTTCGTCCTTCAGGACAATGTTTTCCTCTTTAACTTTATTTCTCTTATGGAAGTGGCCCTTCTGGTGCAAGGTTGTGTTGTTTCTACTGTTTTAGGAAGGCAGGGAGGGTGTTTGGTTTTGCCCACAGCAGCCAGAGTGCAGTATGCTGTTTCTATAAATGGACTGCTACAGTGTTTTGTTATGAAATGGCCTTTGATATAGCATGGCCACAGTCTTAGAGCTTCCAAATATACTTCAGCTATCTATAAAAATGACAAATCTCTCTGTGCCCACAGGATAGAAACATATATGTTCCCAAGAGCTCAGATGTGCCATTCTGAAATTAAACTGAGAACTGCTGACTTAATGTCGAGAGATGAGTGTTGGCTGCATCTCTCTTCCATCTCTTCTGCTTCTGCCTTTGACCTTTGGAACTGGATGCCCTGGTTTCAGTCGGCACAGAGTTAATTTTCCTCCCAGTAGCTGGTACAGTGCTGTGGTTTTGGATTTAGTATGAGAATAATGTTGATAACGCACTGATATTTTAGTTGTTGCTAAGCAGTGCTTACCCCAAGTCAAGGACTTTTCAGTTTCCCAGGCTCTGCCAGCGAGCAGGTGCACAATGAGCTGCAAGGAAGTATGGCCAGGACAGATGACCTGAGCTGACCTAAGGGATATTCCATACCACAGAATGCTATGCTCAGTATATAAACCGGGGTAATTGTTCRGGAGGCGCTGGTCACCGCTCGGGGACTGGCTGGGCGTTGGTCAGTGGGTGGTGAGTGATCGTACCGTGCATCGCTCGTCTTTCCTCAGTTTTCTTTCTCTTTTCTTTAGGTGCCTCCCTTTTCATTGCAGTTATTATTATAATTTCACTTATTTAAATTATTAAAACTGTTCTTATCTCTACCCAAGGATTTTACCTTCTCTCTTTTCTGATTCTCCTTGCCATCCCACTGGGTGGTGAGGTGTGCATGGTACTTAGTTGCCAGGTGCTGTTAAACCACTACACTGAACATGGCCAGTTCTGGGAAAAAGAAATGGGCTCGAAATTGTCCAGTTTTGCCACAGATCCTTCAGCAACCTGACACTAAAGAGATGAAGTCATGCAGAAAAAGGAATCTGGTCCTTCCAATTTGTGATGTGCAGTATTGGGTCAGGTCAGGATGTAGAAGAGCTCTGCCTAAACTTGATCCAAATGGACCTGAAGTTACCAGATTTTGAAGGACCCCTTCTCAAGTGAAGTGCAAGAATAGACCAGTTCCAAAAATATGACAGGAATTTATAACTGTTGCAGTTTAATGGATAATGTTTTTTTGGTTTCATCACTTCTTGTGACCAGCAAGATTAGGCAGGGGTGGGAAAAAAGAAAAAAAAAGAGATCAAAACAATAGGCAGAACACTAAAAATTTGTGAAACAGTTTTGCTGGTAAAGGCACTAAAAATCTTCTCAAGACTCTACTTACAGAAATGCCCAAGCCTTTAAAGGTTTGCTTTTCAAATTCATCTTTGAGTGTTATGTGGTTTGCTCATCAGTGCCACAGCAATGGGACATGGCATTTCCTGGAGATAATTGAATATTCCCATAGTGTTGCCAGGTGACCTGTAGGTCCCACAGTAACATTACTCAGAGAGACAGAAATGGGACCTCAAGACAAAGGCCTTCCTTCAGCTGTCTTTTTCCCTGCTTTCAGGAACACAACAGGTCATGCAGAACAAGAGACTCATGAGCCAATGAGGAATTTTTGACATGAAATGGTGGATTCTGAAGAAATGACTCAACCAGTCAGGGTTGCAAACATTTATTCTGTATGATGTATGTGGTAATTGTGATTCAGAAATAAAGCCATATGCCACGGGGCTCTAAATGTCTACTTAATTTTCCGTTTTCATTATATAAAAATAGCAACAATAATCTGTTTATAGACAATGCCAAGACATTTATTAACTGACCAAAATCAGTTCAGAGCATCAGCTCCTCCTGGCTAGGCAGTAAACCTCCAGGAAATATCTCTGCTTCACTGTTATTGCTTCATTATTTACACTATCACAACCATTTGTCTAAATATTTGCTTTTCTGATACTGACACTTTGAAGGAGTTCAGGTCAGGACATTGTTTACCTATTGTATAGCATTGCACCATGCAAAGGTTTAAGTAACTCTGGAAAAGAATAGGAAGCTTACAAATTCAATGAGAAATGAAGAGGTCTGGCTTGGAGCACCTGCTCAGTACAGTTGGTTTTTATTAAATCATACAACGTGCAGCTTTGCAGGAGGTCAGAGCAGATGATCTCATGGGTCTTCCTGCCCTTGAAATACATGGGCTATGTTGCTGTGCAATTAATGTCAGCGGAGCCAGTGAAATGAATTTAGGCTTGCCCATTTAGATGATCACTAAGTTGATATTTGGTAAAAGAGTTTCCTTGACCTCTCTTTTATTTCTGCTAAAGGCAGTTTTGTTATGGGAGGGGTAGGGAGGTGTTTGGAGTCACCAAACTGGTCCACATTCCCAAATACAGTGTTGGTGACCAGACACTGTGATAGGCATCGAGTGCCCTTTGCTCTTATTCGGTTTCATTTCCTGGGTGTTTTCCTTATTAGGCTGAAGGATGAGCCAATTGTACAATAAAATGTGTCCTAAGCATATCAGCACATTGGAATTTAAGAACTCTTCCACATGTAATGAGCTGAGGAATTACAACACAAAGCACACCTTTCTCTCAAATTGACTGATTAACATAATAAAGTTAAAGCAGCTTGTTCTCTACATGTATTTAGCCTGAAGTGTTTTTCTTGTATTTCAGACCTGACAAAGGGCTCATGTGCCTGGTAGCACGTGACTGCTATTTTCCAGGTATATCAGTGGGTCTAATTAAAAAACTTACCTCTTCCTACAAACTTTGCCACAGGACTGAATCTACATGGCTAAGGAGGTTTCTTYTATTATTATTGTTATTATTTTTTATTCTGTGTTGTTATTTCAATCTGGCACAATTTTAAACCATTAGAAGCACCTTACATATGAATGGCCTAATTTCTGATGGCACTGACCATTATGCCTATAGTTTAAAGCTGATTTCAGTTTCACGTATGGTAAATATGCCTTGCAGGCAGATAATACAGGAGCTAGGTGAACTTACTTTATGACAAAAAGGATTAAGGGGTGACTTAAGCATTGCCAACACACAGATGTGCAGGCAGAAGAATTGGATGTGTAACTGAGTACTTGAAGAAATTGCAGGATCCAGTCCCAGACACAGCAGCCAAAAATCTGTGAATATTAAATTGCAGGGGTTTTTTTGGTTGTTGTTGTTGGGGTTTTTTTTTTTTTTTTTTTGGTTGCTGTTGGTTTGGTTTTGGGTTCTTTCGTTTGGGTGGGGTTTTTTTCAATTTTATTTTCCCTTAGAAATTTTAATAAAGCAATTAGTTTTATGCCAAAGATGTAATAAATCCTCATTACCTCTCATCTGCGCAGAAAGTTYAGTAACTGCCAGCCCAGTTTTGAAGATAGTGGGCTTGACAGAAGAAGCAGTGGAGAAGCTGGACAGCCCACGTCCTGCTGTAGGACAGAGTGATCAATTGAAAAGGACCTTTAACTCCTGTTTAAATAGGTTGGGACAGAGAAACTCTGAAAGGCAGTGAAAGGCTATTTACACATCAAGGTGACCTCTGCTTCAGTAGATGGGTTCAAAGACGCTGCATGGTCTCCCAAGAAGAGCATCCAGCTGTTTGCCTTAAGTCTTTGGAAAGCAGCAAGGTGCCAAGTTTACCTACTCATTGTGTGAGTCCAACATCAATCCTGAATTCAGACAAGTTTGGATTGGCCTCATTGTGGGTGGGCACATTGAAACCTTTGAGTTTCACTAAACGGCAGAGTGTTTGATTTTGTTTTCTTTTCCACTAGGCTGCTGTCCTCAGCAGGACTGTGTGATGTGAAGAACGGGTGTTCCCGAGAGCCTGCGTAATACCCTGATAATTTATGCAGAAGCAAGGGCTGGTTTGTTCGTTCCAGTGAGATAAGGATAGAGCAAAGGCTTGAAAAGGGATTCCTGGTCAGACGAAGGAGGTTGTCAGAGCTGCTTTGCCAGCCCCATGTTGAAGAGGTTGCTGAGCAGATCTCTGCCATCGTGAAAAGAAAGTAGTTCAAGATCTCTGGCTGTCTGACAGCAGTCCAGAGGAGTCTGTGCTCTGTGAATATGGAAGAGGAGGGAGCAGAAGGCTTTGGTTTTGTGAGGCTGTGATTGATGTAGCTTCAGGTGGTTGCACTCTTTCTTCTACTCTGACACAAGAGCCTTTTGCTCAGATCCTCAGCCTCGTGAGTTTGTGGACCCATGCATACTTTCCCTTGCTAGTACAGCACAGCTACATTAACCTAATGATAATGGGTAGTTTTTCTTAGTTTTGTTATGTTAATTTCTTAATCGTTGTCCATTGAACCTACTGGTAGGTTGAAAACTGCTAGAGCCCTGTAAATCTCCATTTCATTAAACTCTCGTTTTAAGTGCTATGAAAGTAACATAAAAACCTCTCCTCCTCTAGAGTTCTGTGCTGTAACTCATCTGGTATGTGCTTGCTAGCTGACAACTCTTGCCAGCTYTCATTCTTCTTATGCAATATAGCAGGAGACAGTTTCTGTAAGCTGGCACCTTCTCTAAATGCCAACAGTCACRTCCTATTATCTTAACACCTGATCAGGGGCAAAGCTGAAAATAAGTCACAAACCAGAACTCTGAAGATTAGCCATAAAAGTTCCTCTGGTGAACTGAAGATCCATGGCTCAAGATACTTTTTAGGCAGAATCAATAACTATAAATTAATTACTGCCAAAAAATTGACAATCACATAGCTAAATTCTGGTAGAAACATTTGGTTCTTCTCTAAAAAAATAAAAATAGAAAGATAGGGAGTAAAAGAATAGTATGAGGGGTTTTTTTTGGCTGAAGTAAATGATTAAAAGAAAAGATAACACAAACAGTTCTACCAGGGTGTTTCTCTTAGGAAATGTAACTTACTGATATCTAAACTTAAATTCACAAACCAGTGTTTCTAATAGACCATTTCTGTGGATCATCCTGAGGTTTATCCCTTAACAAGAGCAAGCCATATAATTATTATTTGCCTAGAGGACTGTAATTGAGAACAGCACCTTCCATTCAATTGTTTGTTTTTCCTCTTCCAGATGTGAGATGAAGACCTGATCTGACTGACAGATTAAATGACTTTGATCCTTATAATATTCAGATAAAACAATCACACGTAATTGAAAATATCTGCTCTAATCAAGCATCTTTGAGAGCAAATTAGTCTTCCCTCCTTCCTGCTTCTTGCTTGGTGAGTTCACTTTCAAGGTATGATAATAAATGTGTCCAAACTCAATCTTTCCTTTTAACTCTTTCCCAGAAAGGAGTCAAGGAAGAGTTGTTCAAGCAAGGCAGAATTCCAGGACATGAAGCATAGTCTAGTCTCTTAGGATGCTTCTTGACTTCATCCCTCGGCAGTTTTCATTGAGGCCTCAGTGACATCTCCTAGATGTGAAATAAACCCCTATAAAGACTTATAAAGTTTAACTGGAGGTAATTTACCCTGGAACACACTGATGCATAGAGGTATTATCCTCTAACTAGCTGTTTATCTTTCTCCCTCCACCCCCTCTATTAATTAGTACATTTTCACACTTCTTTTGGGAGATTTGGCTGCATATGGTATAATTAAATATCACAAATCTTGGGTGCAGAAAACATACTAAGATACATTAGTCTTCGAAGAATCTCGCTGAATTTCATTGAAATGCTATGTCAAAATTTGACAAGTTTAAATTGCCTTAGTAGAATGCAACAGTCAAGTAATTTACACAGAAATAGGAACAAAAACCTAATCTTCACTGGGATCTTGATAAGTAACTGCATTTACAATATATATGCAGAGTAATGTAATGAATTTCTTATTGAGAACATTAAGGCTCTTTCAGCCGGTTCTTGATTGTCTTTTTTTGTTTATTTGTTTTCCTACAAATGGCAGGCACTGACTTAACAACCTGCCTCCAGATATCAGGTTGCATTAAAGTGTTTCTTCTTAGAACTATTCTGGCTAGCATTAGGTACTTAAGACTGGTTGACATGAGCATCTCAAAAAGGGTACTCATGTGTCTGTGTGAGTCTGGATCTTAGTAGCTTGTTTTTGTTACCTATTACTGTGCTTCTTGCTGTCACTGGCAGATAACACACTGCAGTCTCTGAGAGCTACATAGAGCCTTGGGTTGGTTTTTTTCCAGGAAAGCAAAACAAACCGGTCCATATGCTCCCAACCTTGTAAACTTCTACAAGAGACAATTGGACCTTCCAAAAAGAGAAAGGCTACAAAGATGCTATTGGTCCTTTAACGTGGATAGTCATCCCTTGTGCATCAGCTGGCTATTCACATTTGTGTACTTATTATGAAAAGGGAGACTCATCATAATGACCCTGAAGGGAGTTAAGTGATGACCTTCTGGAGTCACACATGGAGTGCTCAGTTTATCCCTGGCATGATGACTATTGATATTGTCACCTATATGATATCCAAAAGGATGGAAGTACAGACAGCCTGTCTCAACAGAGAGGTTCCTTCCCCAGAAACAGCTAGGGAGAAAGCAGAATCTGGGATAGGCAGGTGAAAGTTGATTGTTTTGGGATGACACATACTATTTGCTCCTCTGGGAACTGTTGGCCACAATGGAGGCATGGGTGGGAGCACCTTGGTTCTTGAGCTCAGGCCCAGAGTGGCAAATGGTCTTTAAGAAGCTGAGCCCAAACTTGTTAACAAGTACATCTGCTCTGATCTTCCACATATCCTCTGCACTCAAAACATCCAGTGAGACTAAAAAGTCCTGTTATGACAACATTCAATTTACCTCTGTTTTGGATAGTTTTTTGCACGGAGCTCGGAAGGACTGATTGGAAAGTTCTCCTGGTGAATGTGCTGACCAGAGTACTGGAAGATTGATTTATTAATGTGTAAAGCCAAACACAATTAGAAATATTGCCATATAAACATGCATATTCTGAACTGCCCTGTGAAGTTGCTTACACAGATAGCTCAAGAGCTGATTGCACTGAATATCATTCCATTTTTCACAAATTAGGTCAGATGAGAAAACTGTGAGGAAAAAAGTATGTGAGTGGGGAGTAGACTTGTAGGAAAGAAATAAACACCAGCCCACGGAAAGGGGAGGGGGATCTCCTGCTGGCTGCAAGCCCTGCATTTCTATAGGAATCTTCCAGGCCCAAGGACAAGAAAGAGTCAGCCTAACTTGACAAACTGGGTGTTAGTGGATAGTAGTGACCCAAAGGTGAAAGGACTGTAATGCCTCTCTGGCTTGTGAGTATTCCCCACGCCACAACTCCTGCTTTTGTAATTTGCTCTTGTCAGTTTTATTTATTGCCAATTGTTCATTTGAACGCATGGGCTGCTGTTAGTGACAGGAGAGCCGTGTGGTGAGAATGCTGGATGTGCACTGTGGAAATATGTTTTACCCATTAGTGTCAGAGCAAGACGATGAAGGAAACATTTGTACTAATTTTGAGTGGGTGTTTATGCTCTTAAAAGCCACTCTGTTAAAATTACATGAAGGGGATGCAGGCAGGCAAAACCCCCCAGTCCTTCTTTCTTCATGATATTAAAGGAAATTTGTTCCATTTGCAAGTCAGGGTACGAGTACTCACAGGCTTTGCAGAGAACTATGTTTTGGGAGGCACAGATCAAGCGAAGTCTGGTTCGACTCAAGTGTCATTGGCAGGGATCAGCACAGTCCAAAGCTGTATTCAGATACATGCCAAACTCTGGAGCAGGATAGATCTCTTTTGCTGGTCTCTCATCCCATGGGACACCCAGAGAAGATGAATTTTCCATGTGATTTAAAAGAAAAACTCATCTCTTTCCCAGCACTTGTCTTTTTAAATGAAAATTTTAACATAATCTTCAGTCTTAGTTGCTTGTATGCTCCTCCCTACATACTGATTAACCAATACCCTTCGTGTTCTGTCCTAGCCTTCTTGCTTCATTCCTTATTCCTTTGCCTYCTGATGAGAGAAAGAAATGATCCGTCTCAGGGAATTAGCTGATTTGTTTAGAGGATGGCTGGCTGGACCTCTCCCGGCAGGGAAGCTGGGGCAGGCAGTGAGAGCACTGTGTGGGAGCTCAGAACAGGCACACTTCTGACAGAGGTGAGGACCAGCCATCTTCAATGCTGGGAAAATGCTTCCCCAATTGTAAAAGCAATGACTGTTGTGGTGTTAATGATTGTTCACTACCATCACTGTATTCTGCACCCAGCTGTCATTTCTTACCTCTTCTTCATCAAGTGCTTTCAAGGGAGTTTTGTCTAAAAATGACTGCATCAACCTTGAAAGGGGGCACCTGATAATGTTGTCACTGCAGCTGAATAGTCATTTTCCCTTGGCTGGCAAAAAGGGAAATAGCATTGCTAAAGCCATAAAATGCTGCGGCGGTGATTCTCTCCCAAAGGCTCCGCTGGATGTGAGGAACTGTAGACCAGACCAGCTAAGTGCAGACCCCTGGCAGCCCGCTTGGAGATCATCACATACAGTGTTGTTGAAACAATTGTCATTTATAAATCATTCTGGGGCAACTTCCCCTGCCCATACGTGGTATTTAACCCAGCTGGTCAAGATCCCAGGGRTGGCTTGTAACCACAGGCAGCACAGCCAGGGGGTTGGATAATATGTGTTATTTTTCTCTTTAGCATTACCTCTTTTTTTCTTTACAGTATAGCTCCATTAAGCTGTTGAGTGCTTTCTTGACCACAATTGACTTAGGGTAATCCTGGTCTAGCAGAAAAGGCATGATGAGATTTAGCAGCTGGAAGTAAATTTGACACGAATTTAGTCTAGAAACAAATTTCAGATTACTACTTTTTTAAACAATGGRAGGTGATTAATCATTCCAACAAATTCTCTGGACTTGTGTTGGGATTTCCCAAACTTGGAATATTTTATGAATGTCTTTTTAAAATCTCTGCCTTAGTTTCAGTAAAACTTACTAGCTGAATGCTAAAAGCTTCTTTTGAATTCTTTGGCTTTTATACACAGGAGTTCAGACAAGAGCTCATAGGTGCCCTTCTGATTTTAAAACTCACAATTATTCAGTTGATCTTAGCCCTTGTTGGCTTTAGATTATGCCTGCTTGCTTATGTTTTCACTCCTGGTATAAAATCTGTATGTTGAGTATGAAGCTTATTGATATTTATGTAAGAACTCCCCAATTACCTTCTAGATTAATATCTGTGGGTGAGCATAACTCTCAAACTATTGCTAGTGTTGTCCTTTATATATTCTGTTCCGATATTAGAAAATTTTCTCAAACTGAGCAAGGTAAATAGAACAAGTTGGAGCAAGTCTCCCATGTTTTATCACTGCCTCTGGCTTTCCTAGAAGGGTGGATTGTATTTGCAGTAAGAAAAAGCTCAGACATGCTGCAGTCAGAAATGAAGGGTCAAAGCTTTTCCCCAACTCTATTTCAGGCAAAGGTGACTGTTTTTGCCTCCTTATTATGCAAGTTCTTTCTCAAAGTATCCTCATTTGTAATAAGCATAGCTTTAGGGTTGAGCCTTGCATAGTTTATTTAGATGCCCCTGAGGGGGTCCATGGATGGTTTGAAGAAGGAAAGAGCTTGGTACAAAAAAAAGGCTCTGTGATGACTTCCGGCTGTTCCATGCAAAGCTAAGCAACTCCACACTCTGAGAATGAAGTGGGAAAGAGGCCTGACTGGGACCTAAAAAGATATACAGTGTATCTCACTGGTTCATGGCCAGATTTCCACTCCCTAACTGCTCCTGACAGATATCACTCTAATTTTCACCTTCCTCCTCATTAACATCTACCCAGAGCTCCTGGCAATAAGACAATTTGTTTTATTAATCCCTGCCCTCTCCAATTCCTATTGCTTTGTTATGTCGCTGGAGCTGCCTGTTGCTCTTCCACCTCTCCTTCCCTGAGCATCATAACTGCTCCTTTGTGGGAGCAATAACCTCCTTATGTCCTTTTGCTTTCTCCTCATGGTACAGTGCACACCTATGCGCTCTCATGGGGACAACGATACTCTTCTACACTTCGGTCCCTAAAACACCTTGYGATCTTGTAGCCATTGCACCATCTCGTTAAAAGAAATAAAATAATTAAAACAATCTTCCCCGCATCATCTGCTGGAGAGAAAAAAAGTTGTAGCTGAGTTTGCGTTGGGGGATTATTGAAATAAGGGAGCCTGAGAATCAATTTATTTCCATAAAGTCAAGACCATGCTAGTTGTTAACTCAATATGAGAGCTTAAGGCATTAAATATGTCTCTCTAAGCACTTTGCAGTTCTTCATTTCCTTACCACAGGGAATCACTTTTCAGTATCAAGTCTAAATAGCCTGTCTTCTCTGGAAAAACACTCGAGTGCATCTCTCCGATTTTAATAAAGTTTGGGTTAGAAGAGGGAAGTGAGCAGCTTATCGAACAATGGATGTAAATACAAAAGTTGCCACTTGAGCCGTGGAACCGACGTCACATTGTAAATTCATTGACACAGCTCTGCTCACCAATGGAAATCGGCAGGCTGGGGTGTTTGAGAAGGGATTTTTTCAGCAGATTAATTATTGCTTTAGATGTAATCCCTGCTGTGACTATCCTTCGGGGTAGTACTTTTAAATTCTCAGGAAGGAATGAGGAGAAGTGGGTTGGTGACTGTATTTGTCTGCTTAATTAAAGGTTAGAAAACTGCATCTTTGTAATCAAGGCTCTTTTTCAAAGGGCAGGCTTTTGTGTGTGTGTGTGTGTGTGTGTGTGTGTGTGTGTGTGTGTGTGTGTGTGAAATTTGTAGCACCAGACACCTTGCCTGCAGATGTCCCCAGCCAATACCATTTAATTCAGCACAGACTGACAGATTGAATCTCAGTATTGGTTCAATGAAGTCATGAGTGTTTGGGGTCCATAGAAATTAAAGAGCAGAATAAAAGGCAACATTGGTGTCAGCAGGATGCAGGAATGGGATATGGGTGTTGCTGGCTGTGCAGGTCAGCACTGCAGGGTTGCTCTGAGCTGTTGGTGCCAGTGGTGAGTGAAGTATTACAGAAGTAGTGGTGTCTGCTCTGGTTGTCTTTGAGGTTCTCCCACAGAACTGGGAGTATACTGGTGTGGCTTCGGAAGGAGTCTGGAAAACACCAGAGAGTTTGTGAAGACAACATGCTGTTTTAGCACCCTCGTTACTGATCTTGGCTTCTGGGAACCAAGCCTTCAACTGTACAAATGATAAATACTACTAATCACTGATCAAGTGAAAAAATAGCCAAATAACTAGTATAAAACTAAAGATGTAGGGCTGGAAATGCTTTCATTTCATACCATTCAGCTACTTATTTCTGAGTAATCACAATGGCACAAAAGTCCTAATATCATAACAGGTCCCAGACAATTCTTAAAAATGCTGATGAAGTGATCTCACCCATAAGCAGTCGGAGTTTTACTGATCACAGTGGTTTGGGTTTTTTTCCTGACTGTCCTTTTTCCAAGGCTCACTGTTTGTGTCCATAAGACATGAAGGTGTTCTTGGGAAAAGTTTACTTCTGTTTGTTTTGGCAGTGCTAGCTTTAGCAGGGTGGTACTGGCTACCTGAGAGAGAATTTCTCTGTGTTGTAGAAAGACAATGAGAGTTTACAATCAAACCTGTAAAATTGCACAGTGAGATTTAATATCTCAAAACATGGGAAAATGAGAAAGACACAGCACTGCTGTTTGCTTTCCGATGCACATTCTATTCAAGAGAACTGTTGCAAATAGCGGAAGCATTTGTGTCATGCTGTAACCTACCTAGCCTRATGTATTCAAAACAATTCTTGGTATTTCTTCTGGAACAATAATGTCTTTTGAAATACATTGTTGATTTTGCTATAAAAACAATGAAATTAAATTATTTTTTCCCCTAATTTTTATTTTTATTTGCAGGATTTACAGATTAGCTGTTCCAATGATTTTTTAATGCTGATTAATTTTGGACAATTACTTCCTAGCAATTTGCCAGAGAACTTAATTTTTTAGAAACTGGATGGAGGGGAAGAAAGGTAAATGTTGGGTGTCCTTAAAGAGCATTTTTCCTAAAGGTCAGCTGCAGTTACCTTTGCTTTAGAGCTGAGATGTATCATTTAAATGAAAAATTGACCAGCAGAAAATGCCCAGGACTTGCAGCACTGATTTTATCAAGGATGGAAAAAGCAGCCTGTAAGATTTACAGCCTTTCGTGTCACAGGGAATGGTGATAGTACACACACACACACACACACAAATCCAAACCCCAAACAAAGCAAAAACTGCACCAAAACCCAAACCAAAACAAAAAAAGGCCCTTAATATTTTTGGGGAGGAGGAACACCTTATGAACAAAGCATGGTGTACAATATCCAAATAGTCCCACGTGGGATGTGTTGGGGGAAGAAGGAGCTGAAACTTGATGTTATTCCTTCTTGCATTCTGTGTTGCTACCACAAGTTGGTCAGTGTTCCTCAATCCTTGCTGGTCCACAGACAGCAGCTCCGAGCAAGTAACAAGCTGTAGGTCACCTTCTACATTGCTCTCTCTGTCAGGTGGGACAGGAATGACAGTGGTATCAGTTGCATCTTAGAATCCCATGAAGGTTTTGAATCAGTCAGTGACTATTTGCCACTGCTCAGGTGCTTCCTCTGTGTTGGAGTGAATCAAGGATGAAGGCAGGTTCGGTATGTTGCCTGGCAGAGAACATACAATCATCTGAGCAGGACTTTGGAAAACGGAGAGAAAATCAGGAGGGGGAGAACAGATCTACAATATATGAATATGAGGCTTACATGGAGGAATGAGACTGAATAAAAACAGCTTTAGTGCTCCTGAAGACCTTGAGACATGCATGGTGGCAGGGAGTGTGTGAGTCCTCAGAAGGATTCCCTGCTTAAGTCTCTGCCTTAGAAAAAACTGCAAATAGCAGGATGCAAATGTCAGGAAAGTAACACGAAATTCTAACAGTAAAAGATTGGAGTGGCTTTGAGAGATTTTGAAGGAAGAAATTGAATTGTCTCCATATGCCTGGTCAAAGGGATGGCATTCTGTCAGGTAGTGAGAGAGAGGAATTTCTTTATGGCTGCAGGACTGACTGTAAACGAATAGGAATTGAGCMCTACACTTAATGTTGTGGCAGACCCTCTGTGAGATAAGCACAGGATCCATTGTGCAAGGGGCTTTGAGATTACACACAGCATTGTATGACTGATATGAAGTCTAACAACACACACTCCCTATGCTGAGCATGAAGAATACCTGTTGTATTTTTCAGTGCAGCCACTGCTGGGGCTTTTTGTTCTGCAATTTTTGGGGCATATCTTCAGAAAATGTACATTACTGGACCTYGGTGTCAGAAAGAAGGATTTACTATCACATAATCTGCCTGCTGTATAGTCTGCAGCAGTCAGCAGGGAAGGAAGCCCAGCAACACAGCATGTTCTGTGCATTCTCTGGAGCTAAACAGGAAGCCGTTTCAATGGGACATACGTGGCTTTGCACAACCAGTACATCTGGGCCCTCTCTAATGAAACCACCGTATTAAAAACAACAACAGGCCCTAGATTTTCGCCAGCAGGGAAGAGGAATTATAATTAAGTCAGGTGCATTCCTCTCAGCARGCTCCTTTAGGATTTAATGGAGGATGGTGCAAAAAGGGCTGACAGTGGAGATGCAATGTAAAGAGACATGCAAAACATTCTCTGCCTGTGGCAATGAAAGGCTATCCCTGGCCTTGAGGCTCTCTATTTCCTTGCATGATCGGTAGGAATCACCTGTGGTTTCATTAAGGGTCATTCAGAGCTCCAAGGGGCTCTGGGGGGTGGCCAGACACTGCACCACCTCAGCGCAGAGGGTCAGACACACTGCATGTCTGCCAGGCATGTTCCCATCCCTGTGTGGAGCAGGCTGTTTCCTGGTAGAGGCTGGGCTGGTGCGACCACGCCGTGTCCATGAGCATGGCTGGCGGGGCTGTGGGTGTGCAGCGTGTTCTGACAGATGGTGGGTGGGAATGGCTGCAAAGGAGGGAAGCCACTAATGAGAGGAAGGACAGCAGGTGGGGAGCTGGACAACATCCTTTGCCATGGCATGCCTGATAAGGTGGGTGTTTACTTCTGTGGGAAGGAACAGCTTTCCAAATAAAAGATTAACTGCTAAATGATCTCATGGTAACAGCCCTGAGCCGTTGCTAATTTAGCCACTCTGTGCAAAACCAAGCAGGGAGGTAAAAACAGTCATATTCCAGTCTCAAACACCCCTTGCTGACATCAGTGTGTGGTCCTTGCCTCTCCACAGAGCTCGGTGCACTCATCCTTGTTTCACTGTTTTGCATCTTCAGGAAGCTCAGGCTGGTCCTCCTCACTGGAGACTGACAAAGGGCTGGCCAGCCTAAAAGCAGAGTGGATTTTTTTCCCAAGTGTGTTGGCTGGTTTCAATAAAGACATCACCTCTCCTTGCAAGTCTTGCTGTACTTGGTAGACACCCAGAGGAGGAAAGGCTGAAGGGGAAGCAGGATAAGTTGGTTTTTATTCTCTACTAGCTGTGCATGGGACATTCAAACATATCCTGTGCATGGGACATTCAAACATATCCAGTGCATGAGAGCCAATCTTGTGTTGCAGATATTGACCAGCTAACTTCTCTCAAGGAAATGAGGTATAAGTTTGTGCTTCCCCATGATCTGACAAGAAGCAGGCTGAGTCATATAGCTATTTAATTGTGTCAAATATTCACTTTTAATTGTATTATTTGTGTTTAATTGTGTTAGCGTTCACTTACACACATGTGAGATCCAGCATGGCTGTCACCAACAACGTCAATGAAAGGTCCCTCTAGGTTCACAATCATGAGGCTCTTGCCTCCAAGGGCTGTGTAAATCCTAGCCATGAGCACTGCTGGCCACCAGGTCCAAACCATTATGTGTTTCTCCTTGGAGTGTGTAGCAGCTTGGGGAAAAACAGCAGCTTCTGGACCAGCAGTCCCAAGAGACCTTTTATGCCTGAGAGCCCTTTCATGGCGAAGATTCCAGGAAGTCTCTTCACGGTTATTCCAACTTCCATCTGAAGAGACGTCGATACGGACTTTGGAAAAGAGGATCCCAGCGATGTCAGCATCAAGCATGGGCAAATGTCGGCACAGCCCAGAGAAGTACTTTCAGCCTCATCTGCTTTTACAAGAGTTATCTGTAAAGTTCTTTGCAGTTGCAGGCGTGGTTGGTGATCTTCACCATCGTTTCCTCTCTCTGCTGGTACACGCTGTGTCTTTCGGCCTTTAATCAGAGTTCTTGCAGTTTGTTAAAGGGTACTGCAAAACGTATATCCACAGAGGATACTCCTAGAATAAAGTTCCTCCCTAGGTTGCCTGTGTTTGTTAAGGAACAGCTGTGATGACTGTCTCATCTTGAGTTCCTTGGTCCTGAATTGTCAAAACCATCAGTGCCTGTGAAGCTTGCCTGGCTCTCTCCCATGGTCCCTTCTGCTTCTTGCTTCAGGCTGTGCTGGATTTGGAAGACAGGCCTGGGAAATGCAAGTCTTCTGGGTGGGGGAAAGGGAATGGACCTTCTCCTTCCTGCTTGAAGTCTGTCCGTTCCTAAAACCTAATACTCCAGTCCTTCACTTGAATTTTGATGAGCAAGATCTCATGAGCTGGGGAATTCCCTGGGGATTTTTTTCCCCCAGTGTGAGCAGAGACTCTGTGCTCTCAATGAGCAGTGTGGTGAGCACTGGTTGCAAACCACAAGGGTTAAGTGGCATGTCAGATCATGGGCGGTGAGGAACTGCCGCATGTGTGTGGTCTTCCCAGTTCACACTCAAGTGTTTTAGCAAAACAACCCCAGCAAACCAACACAAAAAACCTTTTTGTAAATCTTGAATTCCAGGTAATGGCTTGACCTGCACCCTGTGTGAAATCACAGTGATGCTTGGTGGACAGTCCCTTTCACATCCCTGGGATTTTGTGCAAAATATTCTGAATGCAAAATAACCTGGGGCCACCTGTGGGTTTTCTTAAACTAAACATCCCACAAGTGTGAGCAAGTGCATTCTGACAATAGCCTAAACTAACAAGACAGCTCAAGGCGGAGAGAGGGAAAGCCTCTTTGGGGAGAGTGACATCTACAGACTTCTTTATAAGATATAATCCCCTCTCGCCTTAAGACTGGCCTGGGCTGAAAACTAGTCCAGAATTGTACTTCACAGAGTGTATGATGGATGTTAACACAACTTGGATCACAGACTCGCTCCTGAGCTCCAACTAGAAGAATAACAACATTTTATACTCAATATTGTGCAGATGGATTCAAAGAGTCAGGCCCGTTCCACACATCTTGCAGTGAGAGCATATGAGCAGGAGAAGGGAAGCTGTCTTAGGCCCAGTATTTGCAAAGGGTACTGGGATAGGCTAAAAGACTCGCCTGAGGTCATGTAGGGATTTTTTGGCACATCAGCAAACTAAATCCAGCCCTCTTATGTCCTAGTCTAACACTTTAAGCACAGAAACATAGTTTTTCCAGAAGGAACAACTGGCAGATTAAAAAATAAAGTTTTTTGTTTTGCTTTTATTCTCTTTTTCCTCTTTTCTTCCCACATTTGATGTACAGGAAAGAACAAATTAGCTCATTTAAAACCGACTGGAATTTTCACCCCAACTTGAGCATATTTTTCCAGATTCAAAGCCATTTGTTCAATATTTTTATTTCTTAATCTTATTTTCTATGAACATGAGACTCTCTTCCTCCCAGAACCGTGTGTGCCTACAAGGGCCAAACCACCACTTGAAAGGCTATTCCTGAAGTATCCGGGGCACGTCCAGAACTGGGGAACACTGTAAAAACTGCAGAAAACTTGGCCTCTCACCCTTTTCTTGCATATCAAGTCAATCTGCAGAAAATATGTTCCAGAAAAAAGGTTTAGATTGCAGATGGGTGATAGAGAGACCTTTGAATAACCTCAGGACTTCGGTGGCTTCAAGAAAATGGAAGCTGACTCCAACCCCATTTCTGGTGTGGGGTTTGGTTTGGCAAAAACAAAGTCTGACTGATGAGGTTTGGCCAAACTGAGCCTCCAGTTCTCTAGCCAGTCTCTGCTTCATGAGATTGTCAATTCTTGGGTGTGCTTCCACACATTTGAATTTCCTCACTGCTCGGAGCCTCCAGGAAAAATAGAAATAGCCAGAAGTTCCTCTTGTAAGCACATTGAGTCAAAATACAAAGTCAGGAGTGGTGCAGTCTTTTCTAGATGTATGCAGCCAYGGCATCAGATCAATGAATGCTGTACTAAACAAAGCATTTGCTCTTACTTCTTGGCACAGAAGCAGCAGTGAAAGTCTTTACTCTTTCACCGCCCTCCGTCCTGGACTTTCTAAGACACCCTTGCCTTTTGAGAGGTGTGTAACTGTTGGGCAGAATGGTGCTCATAGGGATAAAAACAACTGTGTTGTGTCTTTCTTGGAGAAACATGGTCTAGACCTATTCCCTAAGGATACACATCACATCCCAGATCCATGAAGACAGGCATTTGCAGTTTCAGTCTGGCCTATTCACTTTGTGCCTCAGTGCTGGGATGGGTAACTGAGGTGTCAGTTGTGCTGACAAGCTGTTGTCAATGGACAAAACACATGGCTTTTTCTGGCCCACATGGAGGATGTGTTGGTTGTAACCCCCGTGAATCATTGTGCTGGATACAATCTTCACGCCTCAGACAACTCATCCTAAAATACCAAAATAGCTCAAACTGCAAAAATGGCTCTGAAAAGTCCCAGATCTGGTGTGTGGATGTTTTTCCTGGAGTCAACATTGCCAATGAGGGCTGTTAGAAGACTTTTCAGAGGTCTAATTTCAGCCAGGCAGGAGAGAGTGGAAAAATCAAGGTGTTTTGCAGGAGTTTCTTTTAGGGTCCTTGCTGTTCTGCTGATGGGGTATAGAAGTATCTTTATACCTCTGGTGTCTGAGCAGTCTCCAGTTCCAGTGTTTTAGGGCCCTTAACAGGTGCTGATGATCTGCATCTCAATTTATCCTTTGTTTTGGTTTGGTTTTTTTTTATCTTGAGGTTCATTTATTGGGGCTCTCTGTCCCGTTAGAAGTCTTTGGTTTTCCTCTGTTATTGAAATGTGTATTTTTACAGAATCCCACCTTACTACTGAAGTTATAAGTTTGTGGTTTGCCTTTCTGTTGGTGATTGCAAAGAGCAGGCTTGTGAAAGTCTGTTGAACATAGTTTCAGAACTGAGCATTGCTCTTTATTTCCAAGGACCATCAAATATTTAACATTTCTATGAGAATGAATTTCCTGACCAGTGTCTTTCCTGGCAGTTCCTGACCCCATCCAAGGTTTTCCTCCGTGTTTTTATCTGTTAATCTCCTTGGTTTCTTTTCTGGACTTGGCTTGTCTCACAGATAGGCCAGGTTCTCCATGACAAAATAATGCTGCCTACAACTTCTTTCTTTTGACACGGCTCTCTCTGAAGCTCCTTCTTCCCTTCATGCCATGTGCACATTACCTATAACCTGACACCTCTTTCATTCTTTCCATTGCTCCGAACATTTCTTCTTCAAGTAAGTAAAAAATCAGGCTCTTTTGGTTATAATCACCTCCTTAGCTTGTGCATTGCCATCGTTAATTTGTAATGCTCCTCATTGTTCCCAGACTGAAGGATGCTTCTTGGTCAAAGTTAATAAACACCAAGAGGCATTCACAGCACAACAGTAATGCTTTGGTAGTGACTTCACAAACACAACTGGAATCTGTGAGAATGAATTGGCTTCCCGGAGGAGCAGAGCCTGGCATAAGGACTATCTCATGTGCATGTGCAGGAGGCTGTACTCTGAGCCAACCCATGCTCCAGCCATAGCCAGGTGCTTCAGGCACTTGGAGAATTTGATTTGGGATTCTTCCTGCCCTGTACTGGGTAATTGGATTTCCTAATCCAGTCAGTTCCCYCACGGCATGTTCGCTTCAGCTCTGCCTTCCCAGATCCTGCCTTACCTCTGCAATCCTTGTTTTGTCTGTTAATTGACCACTGACCACCTAGCTCCCTACCTCTCTCTGGAGGATCACTGTTTCTTGTGAAGTGGGAATCTCTTTCTCTCCCACTCATGGATATTCTTCATCTGTTTAGACAGTCTCCGCAAGAGCCAGGCCTGTTTCCACCTTTGGTTTTGAATACTACATGGAAAAATGAGATTTTTTTTCATTGTTTGCACATAAGCCTTATAATAACTGTGCAAGTGAGCACTGAAAATTATTGGAAAAAAATCACATTAAAAAAAAAAAGGGATCAGCGAATTCCCAAATTCCAATGAGATAAGCAGACACTGTTTTAAAAAGAGACAGTACTCTGTGTTTGTTGTTGCAGCCCTGAAAGTAGCAGCCCAGGTCCAAGCATAGACTTCACAGGTGTCTGCTTCTTTTGTCAAACTCTGTTCTTTCCCTCTGCCTAAGTTTTAAAGTTTTCAGAAAAGCATTGTTTGAGGTTTTCCTCTTGCCAACCCGTCTGCAGCCAGAAAGTCAGTGGGAGACAGAGAGACCCATAAAAGGTAATAGCTAAATAAGTAACATGCAGAAATTCCTCACACTCACCTCTATATTGGCAAGGGAAGATGCAGCTGACAAGGGAAGATGCAGCTGACACGGATTAGCTGAGCATGAGTTTAAGCTAAGAGCTTTGGAGATAATTAACAAAACCCCAAAACGAATTCAGTTGATCTATTCCTTTGTGTTTTCTCGACTCACAAGTGAGGACCTGCTGCTGTTGCTTTTTTTTCTGTTCCCAGGAGAAAATTACTAAACGGTAACTAATAACACCAAAAATCTTGTTGCCTCATGGGCTCTTGTAATAGCCTCATGGGGCTTCTCTCTACAACATTATGTCACTCATTGCAGTGTGCACGAAACAGAAAAAAGTTATCTTTGTTTCTGCATAGTCTCTGCCTCTGGGCTGAGTGAAACTGAAGTCACCCTGAACCTGCAGAGCAAAAGAAAGGGGCAGGGTGGAAAACATTCTCCTGCTCTCTTCACTTTCCCCTTGCAGCAGAGGAAGAAAAGGTTTTGTTTCCATTTGGAAGATTTTTTCAGATATTTCTTTATCAAGAGTGAATTTGGGCTTAGGAAAAGCTTAGTTCACTTCCCCAGATCGGCTGCAATTCTCCAGTGCACCTTTGTCCACTTAAGCCTGGGTTAAGTCATCTCTTCCCTCTTCTATCATGTGCATAGTTCAGGCCTGTCTTCTCTAGGTAGAATGGAATAATTTAAGTTATTAAATTCATGCACGCTAGGATCCAGCAAATTCCTCTGTCTTCTCCAATTCCTGTACATCTTGCAGAACCAAGTGCTGTTTTAACCCTTCCTACCCTTCCTAGCAGCCTGGGCTGCACCTGCCAGCAGCAGAGACCTTGAGTCCATGAATCCCTCTCTATATGCAGACAGCTCTGCTTGAGTGGTTATCTTTATTGCAGGCAATGGATGAAGAACAGCGTTGTTCTCCCTGCTCTGCCGAATGTAGGAGTCTTTCTGTCATACTGCCAAGCCTGGAGGGAAAAAAAAAAAAAAAAGCCAAGGTCTGCAACTCAAGGGGACAATTTATATTTAGCTGGAAATTTTGGGTTCCCTGGGGCAAATAATCTCTTCTTTCTCTTTTCACCCAGCTCTAAAATGGAAATAACATAYCTTATCCATGTAGAATGGAGATGTATGATTCCACAGCAGAGAGGAGAGGTTTGTGCCTGCCAACTGTATAAATATGTAGATTCAAAACTATTTCTGGATACTCTAAGGAACCTTTTTGAGGATGTACAACAGATCATGGACTAATCAAACTTGTCAGGATCCAGTTTTTGAAAAGGGACACTCTCTTATGCAGCCGCCCATGCTGCAGGCTTATGAAGTGTCTGAAATAGCCAGTGAGTCAAGTATCCTAGTGAGGACCCTGACATTCACATGGAGTTGAAGCTGACCCGTCTTGCACATTGAGAAACATCCCGGGGTCCCAGCTGGCCCACACAGAAGAAAAGTAGACAGCTGGTRCAGTCTAAAACTCTACGCTTCACATTTTCTTTGCTTTAGAAAAATTATAAGTGAGTCACAGCCCAATGCTGCAGCATACGTAGCATGTATGATAGTCTGGCAAAAAATTTCTTTTCTACAGTTAGTGTTGTACTGAGAGGCTTATCCTTTCTCTTGAATCATCCAGCCACTCTTAAGGCAAAGCTATCAAGAAAGAGAGGTTGTCAGAATTCCCTGGTGTAGCAATTTCTATGTCTGTCTTGGAGTGGAGGAACCTGAAGCATCAAAGCGTCCATCTTAATAAATTCCAGGAAGGTTTAGAGCATAAGTTGAATTCTGAAGAGCAAATGACATGATTAGCAAGCTTCCAAGAAATATCTCATAATAATTCCCCCACACACGCAGGCTGCTCTCTGATTACACGACAAAATAGCATATATTAAAACCATCTTTTCCCATGATGTCTRGTCATGTTGGTTGCTTCAGTCTGTGGAGGGTAGTCACCCATTAGTCCAGCCAAACTGCAGCTCATAAGACTTGCTCTCAGCCTTGTTTGCTCTTYCTATGTGTTGATAAATGGATCAATGTCACTGTGGTTAGTTTTGTTCACTGCTTTTGTCTTATTAAAACTGAAGGAAGTTTGAGGTGATGCTCACGGGGCTGGAAACAGCTACAAAACGAAAGCTTATGTCATCACTGATCAACACATGTCAAGCAAGAGGTGTTTCTTCACGGTGTAGCGTTGCTGAAGGTTAGGATTGACACTGCACTTGTTCTTGCTTCTTCCCTCATTCAAATCTGGACTTTGGTGTCTAGCAGCAAGGATACCTTCTTGACCATTCTCATGGGGCTTGTTAACCCACTGGAGGTGAGAGTTTCTGGGTAAAGTGGCATTCTTGCCAGCAAAGCCATGAAGGATACAAAGGATTGAACCAGCTGCTCTGAGAAAATATGAGCTATCTGTGATACGTATGTTTAGTGGAGAAACAGACTGACTCGAGCCTATTATCTGTCTGCTTTCTGTTTGTGTAGGTAGTGGGACTGGCCCCACACCTACAATAACACCATCATTATTGAAATAAGCAAGGAGAGATTTGTAGGGGGAGATGACATCCCTGGTTAGAGMAACTGATAAGAAGCAAAGACCAGGCATTTCTTGGGCCTGAAACTGAAGAAGCAACATTCCAGCTAATAAAGATGGGTGAAACTTGCTTTGAAGGTTGGACTGAATTGTGATAATCAGCTTGATATTTGGCGAGATGTATATGGTATATATGGTATATGGTACCTACGAAAGATATGTTAACAGAAGTGGTAAGTTAATAACTTCTCTGTCACAGAGACAGATGGAAATTGCTTTGGCTGTTGTGTAAAAAAATCGTGACATAAAACTAGCATCTCCACTGCGCTGTGATTTTGAGAATGAAGTAGGGTTAGGAATTTGACATCCAAAGCTCATCTTTTGAAGGTGTTTTATGGAATGCCTTTGAAGATCAAGACTAAGAAGTCAAATAGAGCGTGGTTGCATTGTGAGAAATGTTCTCCCACTGGCTGTTTCTGTCTTTCACAGAGTGTCTGTGTGAAAATGTTGTGGTGCACGGTGGTTGATGGGTTTCCCCCACATACTTTCCACAAGGGCATTTGGTGCTTTGGATAGACTAGATCACCTTCTGGAATGAGTACATGTAGGATGCAAGGCTTTGATGGTTTCTTTTGGATAGGAATGGGGCTCTTATTCTATGGGGTATGTACATGTGTCAGCAGGTTTTAAATCTATTGCTTTGGCATGGCTTGGCTCTGCTTGGGATATGTTTGCCATGAGAAATTTTGCTTCTAATAAAGTATTTTGTGAGGCAAGGGCAATTTGGAAAGTTCAAAGGGAAACTTTGAGGACAATTTCTCTCAARTGATGATCAGCTAGCAGAGACTGTAGTTTCAGGATGTTCTGGACAGACTCCAATCTAGCTTGAAATGTGATAACTAAGTGCGCTGTTAATAGGGTTTTTCTTTATTATATTGTAGTGCATTTTACATATGTTCTTCAGGAGGCTCATTTACATTTGTGATCTCTGTCTGTGGAGGAGTTACCTTGTTTACTGAATGTTTAGGGGCTGGTACTATGGTTATCAAGAGTATTCTCTTCGCTGCCAATCTGATAGTGTCTACAGGTTTGGCTGAATATTACACATTTCAGGGAGTGTTTTGCATGTCTGTTATGTTTCTGAAGTCAGGTGTGCTGGTCCTTGCTTTTTTTCTATCTATAAGTTTATTTGTGGGCTGCCATTTTCAAGGTGGACTTGGTGCCTGGGAAGTATCGAGAGAAAATTAGATGGTTTTTGACCTGTGAATGAGTGTTGGGAACAGCAGAAATGCAAGCCAGAGAGAAGGGTATTATTGCACATTTGCAAACCACCTTTCTCCTGATAGCACARGTCATGGCCCACAATACCGGTTTTGCCCCTCATGTAACAAAAAACCTCTCCCCTGAAAAAAGGTTTCAGTCACCAGTTTCTCTGTCCACAAGGCTGTACTTGTGCAATGACATAAGAAAGAGACCTCCAAATGAATTCATTTAAGAGTCACGAACTTAGTAGTAAATCAGTCCTGGTAAGAAAGCCRCCTTGTGTTGAATGCACCTGTCATGGTCTACAATCCTGCAATGCTCACTTGGCCAAATTACTCCCTCTGGTAAGCTGTGGACCCAAGGCATACCATAAATATGAGTTAGGTACAGGCTATGTGGAAAATGCAGCTGTGGACAGCTCCAGGGAGGCTGGATCAATAGCAGAGCTGGTCAAAATGGGTGGGGAAGAGGGAATAGCTGACAAATATCTGCCTTCAATTTAGTTTCTGTCTGAGATTGTGAATTTATATTTGTCAAAATGGTCTGACTGCCTCTGGGCAATAGCTCCCACTGTTTCATGCAGTATGTTGTTAGACAGTCGTAGTTATCTCAGTACTAAATGCCCATCATTTCACCCACAGGGAGAGAGCAAATGCATTGATGTGAGAGTGGTGAGGAATTGACAGACAAGGCAGGAACTGCAAACCACTGTTCTGAAACTTCTATTCTGCTTTGTAGGCATTGAAATGATCCATTGTGCTAAATGATAGATCTATCCTCTTTTGTGTTCAAAGACAACATTTAGAAGTGCAACAGCTTCTGCCAGAATCGTGAGTCTGTATCTGAATATTTCTTAAATGAACTCAAATCAGTTCCAGAAGTTTCCTCTCAAGAGACAACTGATGTGAATTGACAGCATCATACCTGAAAACTGAAGGGGAGCCATTTGAGCAGATTTAACAACTTCGTGGTGACTTTCATTTCTTTTCTCCTGGCGGCTGCACTCATTGCCAACTCACATTTGCAGTCTGGTGACTGGTACCAGACAACTGCAACAAAGATCTCTAGTTTTAATTTCTCTCTCCCATTTTATTCTTCTACAAGTAGTTCTAGAGCTTAGACTGGCACTGGAATCCAGAGCACATTTATACCAAATAAAATTATTCCCAACTGATTTACTTTTTTCCCCCACTCAGAGTGAATCTGGATTGCTCTCAATGTTTTGGTGCTGTGATTCTGGGAGCACGAGATATTTCTATGAAGAGCACTAAAATTGAAATAACCGTGTGGGTGAGCTTGGTCAGAGCTGAGAGCTATGAGTTTTGTGAATGAGATTAAAAGGGACACTCAGGATGAACATACTGCACTGAAAAATCCTTTCCTGTTTTAGTAACAACTCTGGTAAAGCAATAAGGAAGCAATTTAAAGCAATTATTGCATTTGTATTAGCTTTTCACAAAATAGGTTCTCTCTGGTATACCTTACCCGCTCTAGCAGTTTAAAATAGAACACTTTATGTGGTACATTTCATTCCTGATTTGCAGGTCAGGATCATTTTCTGGCTATTGTTCTGATTACTTTGAATTATAAACATAGAAGCCTTTATCCTCAGTCTCAGAACAATGCATTCCATAGAAAATAGACCTCTGACAGTTTCAAACATTAAAAAATCCATGCAGCATCACACCAAAATCATGATAATATTAATATTAAAAGTAGCAATAATAAAGATTACTCTCTTAAGATATATTCCAAATTTTGAATCTCAAAGTTTCCCTGAGGCCACACAGTTGCAAGAGTTTCTGTGGCTATGATAATTAAAATATGGGGTTTCTTTAGCTTTTGTTTCTCTTTTAATTGATTGTTCCCAGGAAATTACTTCTTTTTTTTTTTTTTTTTTTTTTAACAAGAACTCAATATTGCAAACAGCCATGAAGGAATGACAACAACTTATAAGAGTGATTTTGCATGCAATATATTTATCTCTCGCTCTTATCGTGGTAAGTAGTGTTTTTTGAGAGTTCTAGTTTGGCATTTTCCCTTTG
Organism: Amblyornis subalaris; assembly: GCA_018881555.1. NCBI lineage: Eukaryota > Metazoa > Chordata > Aves > Passeriformes > Ptilonorhynchidae > Amblyornis > Amblyornis subalaris. Next base: position 3,418,605 of record JACAXG010000025.1, read on the forward strand.
CGTCTTCAGAAAACCAGCATGTGAAACCCTTTTCCTAATAGAGAAACACCACATACTCCCTGACTTTATCAATCAAAGTGGTTTTTTTTTTTTCTTAAGGAAGTGTCCAAATTCTATTCTTTATTGAAAATACATCTAGGGTGTCAGAATTTATCTGAAATAATACCTGTAATAACAACCTCAATATACACCATCATTGAAAGGACATTGCCGTGCATAAAAAGCTACTTTACCTTGCAGGAAAAAAGAAATGATGGTGACATAGGCCCAAGGGTGGATATTTCTAGGGTTCTTCAGATGGCAGAGGTTATTCTTGCCTTCACCCCTGAGCTTCTCCTGCCCATTTTCTGCCTTTTCCTGCTGGATGAAGACTTTCCTGCCTATGCTTCCCACTGCTTCTCCTGCCATTAGAGGGAAAAGACAAATTCAACTCCAAGGTTGAATCCTGCTCCTTCTGAACTGGCTCAAAGAATGCAACACAAGTGTGAAAACCCTTTATCCACAATCTGAGGTAACTGGAGAGAATAAAGCGATTGTGGTCAATTCACCACAGAGCAATTTTCAGCTGTAGCTCTTTTGCCGCTTCTCATCTTAAGGGCAATAAATCAAAGCAGAGTTGTGAATCCAGGGAGCTTTCTCCTTGACAGAAAGACATAGGAAACCTAAGGAAGTGTGGTCTGTTCACTCCCACAAGGATGCTGGAAGCTGTTTCCCTGGATGTGATATACAGAGAAATCATAGGAAAAGAATGAATGTGGCATCTTGTGGTTACAGATTTGATACAAGAAGGAACAGAAACTGCCTCAAACCTCATTTCTGGAGATTTGTACAAACATAAAATGATCATGAAAAATAAGGTTTGGATGGTCAGGCTACCTAATCCACCACAGTGCCCTTAGTACATCATGATGCCTCAGGAAATTCATGTTAGAGATACAACTGTGCGGACATGCAGAAAGTAAATTTCCTTTAAGTGCAAGCAACGGTATTCACATTCAGTGGTTCACTTTTGTTCAGTGTAGAGGTGGGTGTGCAGTTTGCAGACAGGCCCACTTGTGTCCTGAATCTCTCAGAAGGTGAAGTACTCCTCCCACATGAATAAGAAAATGAGGCTTTGCATCTCCATGAGAAACAACCTCTAACCTGATGGTCCATCATTGACCTCTCGTGCGGAAATGGGACTCCGCCATGGGAGGAAAGAGACAATGAAGGTGATTTCTTTGCTGTCTGTTGTGGGCAGAAAAGTACCCGCTCTTGGGCAGGGCTGTCGGGTGAATGGCCACAGCTGCAAGACAGCAAAGAGCAGAAGGAGACGGCAGGGTTAGACCCAGCAGCTGGCTCCAACAAAACAGTGAGGGGTTACATTTGCCAGAAGGGGACTGTGGCAGCAGTGGCCATGGCACACGGAACTCAGCACTGCTGAGGTTGCTGGCAGGCAACAGAGAAGTCTCATGCAGTTCATATGGGAGAAGTACCACGCTATTCCCAGAGGTAAAACAGTAGGAAAGGTCTGCAGGACTCCAGATGTAAAGTCTCACCTTGCTAGTCCTAGGCACGGAGAATGTATCTTAGAGTGAACCTCTGTAAACTTTGAATTGTTCTAGGAGGAGTTTTCCTTGGTTTTGTCAGAAATTTTAGTTAATCCTATGTCCCCTATTGTTTTCACAGGACTGTAGATTATATGCAGTTGCTTCTACTTGTTTATGTAATTACATGTAATCTGCTTGGGAAAAAATGTTGTATGTCTTTCATTGATATTATAGACAGATTATATTCTGATAGTGCTATCATCCATTTGTTGATACACAGGCATAAAATAAGACACCAAGATGTACCTAGACCAGTTCATGACTGTCCTCAATGCTTTCTACCAACATCCTCCAGCAACCAACACACTTTCCAAACTTTTTTTTTTATGCTCAAAAAGAATCTCTGAAATCTGTTTTTCAATCCTTCTTACAGTAAGAAATTAAAGCCCAGTGCTAAGGATGCTTGATTTTCCCTAAGCTCTCTCAAGAAAAGTGTTTCATTAGCAATGTTGTAATACTTTTTGCCCCTGGTTTTCATTTCTGTGGATTGTTTTCCCTAAACTGGAGACAAACAAGCTCTTTGTTGGAGAAGCAGCACGATTGATCCTATGACTGCTTATGCATCCCTGAAGAATGTTTCAAAGAAAGGTTACTTTCCTGTCCCAGATTTCACACAAATCAGATAGATGGAAAGACAAAGGGGAAAGGTAAAAAAACCCCACCCTTCTTTTTGCAAAGCCAGAGAAAATAATACTGAGAAAGTATTTTAGATTCTTTTTTTCCCTTATATGTCAGATTCCTATTTTTTGCTGAGGAAAGAACATGCACAGGTAACTAAATGTATGCTGCACTTGGATGAACCCCAACCCCAAAGCACCATAAACCTTTATCAACTCTCGGTTCATGAGCTCATTCTGCCCTTTTACCTTCAAACTGCTCTGTCTCCTTTTTCTTTTCTGCCACTTGTTTGTTTCTAAACCAGCAACCAAGAGATTAGAAACAAATGGTATGCAAAAGGTGACCTTTGGAAATGAAGAACCTTTACAAAATGAATGCCTCCTGTTCTCCTCTGACAAGGCATCTACCCTCCGATGTGTTTACAGACTGTATTGTCACTCTCTAGCACAGAAGTTGACAGCAATGGCAAGGAGCATTCCTTGGGGTCATGCACTTTGCAACAGCAAATACCTCATGCCTCAAGCAAAACCAAAAAAAATCCTAAAGACACTTCTTGTACATTTATTCCTGCAATCTCATGACTAGGAAAGTGAAGCAGAAGCTTGGGAGAGAGCAGCCTGGCTGGAGCTGTAGCATCCTATAACAGTGGGTGTGCTGAACCTCTGAGCTCTCTCCAAATCAGTAGGGGATGAGTTTTTAAGGTCAGTGCCTTTGAAGCTGTGAAGGGAGCACTCTCGAGTCTTTCTTGTACAATCTCTGGGTAATTAGAGGTCAGTCAGCTAATCTGTGTGAGTGTGAGGTTCATGCACTGCTCAGCTTTTTTGGTAAAGAAAATGTCTTGATTATACTTGTAATATTTTGTAAGCTCTGGTGATTCGTTACCTCTTCAGCTAAGCTCATGGTTTTGGCTGTCTCAGTCRCAGAAAGAACTGCAGAAAAATGTAAGTTTGTTTAATCTTTTTGCAAAGAAATTGTCTGTTCTGTCATGTCTCTGCTCCTCCTCCCTGAMACAGCCAGAAAGCACTTTGTAGTGGTCATATATACAGTGTATTGCTTTTAGAGGCAAAGTTGCTCCTCCTCATTCTCTGTGAAAGAGATCCATCTCATGATGAAAATCAGATAAATCAACCCATAATTCTTGTTTAATCTTTCCTCCCCAATGTCCAGAGAGATGCAAAAATGAGCAAGAGGATGATTTTTTATTGCTCAAGACTTGCAGGTCCCACAAAATCAGGACACACATTGAAATTCTGAAGAAATGCCTGATCATGCAGTAAGTTTAGATAAAGTACACCTTAAAGGCACAGTATTTCATTTTACCAATAATCCCTTTCCAAGCAGCACCAAAGAATTAAAAGGTATACTTCATAATCATCTTTTGTTGCAAAAAATCTAACAAAACCAGAGGCATTTGATCTTCATGTTTTGGGGTTTTTTTCTGTTGGAAAGAAGACATCTTCAAGCTGATTCTGAACAAAATACTGCATTTGTGCTCTCGAAAGGCAAAATACTAAAACAACCACATACTGCCTCAGCCAGATTTTGTGCTGAGGGAAGTGAGTAGCAGGCATTTGGGACTGTTCTGTTTTAACCAGAAAGAGGAACATCTGACACTCAGAAAACATATCTGGTTTGCTTGGGCATTTGAAATATGTTTACTAACAGAGAAGAARAGAGACAATGGGTGAAAAACAGGCTAGTACTGCTGGTTTGAATGGAGCTGATCCCTGTACTAAATTGGAATTTGTTCTTTGGGATGTAAAAACTCCTTGTAGAACCTTCAACATCCACTTCTAATTCAGCCCACATCGTAATGACATAAAGTTACCACTTGATGGCTCCTTGTCAGTTTAGATAGATGAAAGGAGTTAATGGATCCCGACCAGTCCCTCGCAGTGCATGCAGGATCTCTGCAGACTCACCAGCAGCAAAAGAACTGTGAAGCTGTGGGAAAAGAGCCACTCAAAAGACTCTTCTTCTTCACTGGACCAGAACACCATGATGCAATCTGTCACTGCTTTCACTGCCCAATCTGTGGATTTCCCTTTCTGGAGCTGTCTGCCCCAAACCTTTCAGTATTAAAACCAGATGCAAACAAACCCAGCAACAACAGCAGGAGTTTGATAGCTTCCTTGACTTTTGTACACCAAATTCCAGAGGTGGGGGAGGAGTGAGAGGGGGAAAAGAGCACTGGAAATAAATACCCCTATGAAGAAATTACAACATCAAAATGCAATTCCCTTCCTCATGTTTTTCTTAGAAAGCAGTTCAGTTCCATCTGGCTGTGGGCCTGCAGCCAATGCTTGCTACAGAAGAACTAAGACATTCAAAAATAAGTAAGTAAGTAAGTAAATAAATAAATAAATAWGGAATAATATACCAAGTGGCTCCTGCACCCATCTCTAGAGCGAGGCTCTCAAAGCAGATATTGTTCCCAGCCAGCTTTACACCCCCATGCAAACATTAATCTTGCTTAGGTTGACAGAGTTGCAAATAAAGCCACGTTACACACGCATTTAAAAGAGAGGGAGGCAAAAGGAGAGGATCAGTCAGATGACAGAACAACTAAGGTTTTGTTCTCAGTGATGGGTGAGTGGAGCAGCATACATGGGGAGATACATGCTTGCTGCAGTGATGATTATTTATTTATTTCCATCACTAACAAGCTCTAAACAATGGTGTACTCTTCAACTGCAGGCTGGGAAAACGCAAAGAGCCACTGAAAAGAAGTGTTTAGACAGTGAAAAAATATCCAAATATTATTTCCTCTTTAGAAGGTGAAGAAGAAAAAATTGAAAAAAAACAAAGAGGAGGATTTCATTTWTTTCTAGCAGCTGTAGCAATGTTCCAAGTTGCCAAAGAAACACAAAACTCATGCAAAGTCAGTCACTGCTTCTGCATCCTAGAAATGCAYTCATGGCTGTCAAAAATTACTAGGGATTTGAATTGTCTCTTGCTGGTGGATTCCGCTACAAAACTCCTTAAAATTTCTTGCTACACATGCTGTACTGAGATGTGGTGTTTTGCTTCATGCTGTGGGGGAGAAAACCCAAAATGCAAGCCTTTGAAACCACCTTCCCAACAGAGCCTGGACTTTTGTCCTGAAACTTTCTGAGCAAGGAGTTAASCTGAAAATCGTCTCCTCATTCCCATTTCAGTCAGGGTTAGTGGGAACTCTTTCTGTTGTGAATGTAGAATCATGGTCAAAGCAAAAGCTGACACGCAGCTTAGCGGGGAAGGAGACCCTAGCTTTTTTTAACTCCTGGCAGTAATTCTGGGGATGTCCATGGGGTAACATGGGATATGACACAATAAGGATGCCATAGTGAAGTGTTCTTTCAACTGAAGATTTTCCCACCACCCTGCTTGAGTCCTCCCAAAAGTTGGCAAGGGACAAACGGTTGGAGAAAAAGGTGGAGACCAGAGCCAGAGCAGGCAAAGGAAATCTATCCTATACCAATCTTGCTGGCTGATGCACAAAAGCAGTTGGGTGTGGAGACAGGAATCCGTACCATTTTTTCCTACTACAAGTCATGATTAGAAGCTGATTTTCATCTTGGTTTGAGAAATCAGAGAAGAAGGTGAAGTGGGAAAAGAGAAATAACAGATCTGATATGACATTGCTAAGGTGTCTTTGGCACAATTGTCCAGACAGCAAGTCTGGCTTCTTGCAAGTAGAGCCTCCAACCAAATGTAATCCAAAGATAGTCCATTCTCTTCAAGGACTAGGGAAAACAAAATTAAATCAGAGCAATATAGGATTCTGGCACAGATTTAAAACAACATACAAAGATAAACAGAGAAGGTTAGATGGTTAGATGCATGTTTTCATATATCTCTGGGAATCTAACTTGATGTCTAAGACTAAGGGTAAATTGAAAATTTGGGCATTGTCTCTTTCTTCGGATGAAAATCAACCTTATTCATCATCTTCCTCTTAACACCCCCAACGTGATATGTCAGCATTGGCCAGTTAAGGGATTTGTGAGTGCGTGCTTCACCAGTTTTATTTGTTGGGGTCAGCTGAGTGAGAGGATATTTAGCACCACCCCAGGTCTAACTGCCAAACCCATGAAGTATCTCTGTCAACCACTATTAGATCTGTCATTGATAAAGATAGCTCAAGGAGCCATCCTGAATGCAGTCAGATAAGTGCGGAATCAGCCAGCATAGGAAGGAAGGGCGGGATCCCAAACTGTCAGTAGTTATCAGAGCAGCAAGTCCAAGGAAGGCACCAGCTCTCCAGCTGCCAAGTACCCACGATGTCAGGATGGCCCTGTGCCTTGGAGCATGTCCCTGCTGACAGCCAACCTTTCCTGCACTTATTGGGGAAGAGGGGGAAAACTACAGCCGCCTTTGCAGAGACTGGGGCTCAGCTCTCAAAGCAGCTGAGCTCTGACCTTCTCTCCTCTAAGGAAACTATTTTGTTTGTTTTTTGAAGGGGGGGAAAAGAAAAAGAAATTTGGAGGGGTTTTATGGGRAAAAAAAAAAGTCTTTGAGTTGGGATTTCTGACAGATTTCCAGCAAGATAAAAACATGACAAATTTTCACCATCTCTAGATGCAGCTTATGGTGAATGTTCCACAGGGGGATGGGGGAGGGAGGAAGAAGGAAGAGTGAAAGAGAACCCGTTATTTCCATCTGAAAATAATTTTAAAAGGGATATTTATTCCACTGGGTAGAACAACTCCTAACTAAAGCAATGTGCCTGGCCAGTGAGGTACTATGAAGAGGGAAAGAAGATCTCTCCACTCCAGGAGGCAAAACACAGCCTGAAAAGGTTCGAAAGTGCTTCTATAAGCAACCCGCTAACTGTGATGTATTTACTCTGGAGTAAACTGCATATTTTGATTTGGGCAGATTCTTGATTTCTTCCCCCAAAAGCAAAGAGACAGYCAGGAGGTACAGGAAAAGAAACTCAATTGGTCAGAAGCTGCCTGCAACCTGGGCACTGAAAAATCTTTTCTTTACATTACTCTCATTTAGTCTTGCTGAGAATTAGTCATTTTTTTGTGAGAATTTCATTAAAACTGTGTGGGAAAGAACATGAGGAAACGTGAGGAAAATGAGGGATATCAGCTAAGACCAATAGCATATTGACTGCTACAGAAACAATTCTTCAAAGAAGTCCCTCTCACTTCAGAGTCACTTCTCCCTTTTCCTGTGGCAGTATGGCATTGGATGGTCTGTGACCAGGGACCAGCTTTCTCAGCTTTGTTGATACAGTGCTGAGCCCAAGAAAACAAGGTCTGGGACTAATAGATGTTACCACAGTTGAAACAATGCAGAAGCAGAGTAAAAAGGCATTTTCTATAACTTAGACTTTCTTAAGTGTTTCCAGTGCTTCCTTTCCACTTAATGTGACCCCTGGATTTCCCCAAGAGAGTCTTTGTACAGAGTCTTTCTCCAGAAGGTCCAGAGTTTGTCCTGTCCTTTTTTGCTYATTGATGTGCCCACCTGGAACATCTCAGACTCCTTGACTGAGGATGCAGGCAAAAGGGACCATGGGCAGAGACTTCTGGAGGAACTGCTGGAGGGCTTGGGTGAAGGTGCTTTGGGGCTCTTCGTGAGGGTGAAGCATTTTCTCCAAGAGCGGTAGGGCCATGCCAGAGAACTGAGGGCAGAGTCAGCTCCATTGGAATGCAGGCAAATATTCCTGTCCACTTGTTCCTAAATCCCYAGATCCCAGAGAAATAGGCAACACATATTTTACTTATTGAAAAAAAACGTGTTTTATCGTACCTTCTCTCTTCTCATAAATTGCAATGACTCTTTGACTTTAACAAAGAAATAACCTATACCTTTTCATGCACAGACCTTGAGCTCCTGATGAAACAATTTTGCAGCAGACAGGAAAGTCCACGGAGCAGTCCGAACTGGTAATGTTCATTTGGATGGAGGTGGTGAGGTTTGCAAATGAGCACGAGTATTTCCCCAGGTCATGCAAGAAAAATTCCTTCTACACAAGATAGAAGATTTCTCTATTTGGGCCTTGGATCAGCCACAAGCCAACCAGAGTTCTATACCTGCCCTCTCAGGAGGTTATATTGCTTCTGGTCCAAAGCCAATYGATAGCTCCTACTCAAAACTCAGCCAAAACGAACTTGTGTCTGTCTGCAAAGTACCAYGTAGCCATACCCAGGATAACAGGCTTTGGAAAATAAAACCCGAGCACTGATCTGCAATGCTTTGAAGAAATGGCTTTGAATGCCAGGACCACTCTTGCTTAACAGATTTCAGCCTAATCTGATTTATTTATTGTTTAACCTGCCATGTGCCTGCAAACCAGCTGGAAGCACAGCCGGCTAATTACTGGGCTCTGCCAGCATAGGCTGCCTTTGATTGCTTGAGACAAGATGCCTGTAAGATGGACAAGATTTAAGGCACACAGTTATTGTCTATGACCCTGTTTTAGATCCTAATGAGCTCTGAGAGGCTGAAATGTTGTGTTGGAGCAGCAGCAGGGATCTGGCTGCATCCGGGCAAGAGCTGCATCTGGAAGTTATTTTATCTTTAGCTTTCCTGGTCTTTTTCCCCATTCTCTCTCTCATACATCTGTGAGGTGGAATGTGTTTAAAGCACAACCCTGATAATCCCTCTAGATCTTCTTCTCCCCTATTTGCATCTTTCTGSGGGCATCTGTGCTAACATGTTTCCCACTTTTGCTCTAGACAAATGAGACACCACTGGTTTCCTCAAGACTATGCGAAATAGCGGAGATTTTTCCTTACCCTGCACATGTCCACGTGCTGAAATTCCCTTTTGCAAAAAAAACTTAACTCCAGGAAGCAAGCTGATCCTGAGCAGGAACAAAGTGTATTGAGGATTACCCTAGCCCTGTCTTTCATTCTTAATTTAGAAGTGGAACCGCGAAGTGAAATCACTCTCAATTCTGCCCTATTCATGGACTGCCCCTTCCAGTTGCTGTCTATACTCCCTTTCTGAGCTAAAGAGGCAAGGACATCACAAGACCTAACAAAATCAGCGATTTAGTAAGCTAGAGGGGAAACTTTCTTATCAGCCGGTGTTCGAACTTTAACCCCTAGCAGGTGGGAGGTTAAATATAATTAAATATATATTGCTTCATTAAATATACCTTGCTTCAAGGGCTGTTGCTGGCCCCGAGTGTTTAAAGTTCACTGGTTCATGTTACATCTAGACTATTGAGAAGAGGAAGGTCTGGGCCAGAAAATGAGAAAGTACTCAGTAACTGACCACATTAAAAATAACAAAACAGAACAGAACTGAAAAAGAAAAAGATGATCTCAATAACTTAAAGTCCTTTTATTGGCCTGGAAAGGGTGGAGGAAGCAGGAGGATGGGAAGGGCAGGAAGTGATCTCTTAACTCCACAAGGGTTCTGGGAATCTGGCTGCCTTTGGGGGACTGGGAGAAATGGGAAAATAAAATAAAAACATGTTCAAAATGCCAAAAATGATAGGAAATGGTTATCAGCTTGAAAAGTTCCTCCAAGGGTTATTAATAGCTAACAGCAAGGAAATCATGACTCACTGGGAAGATAAGTATATCCCAGCCCCTAAAATGTGAATTGGTTCAAAGTTGCTTAACCCTGACTATCCTATCACAGCACACACRGGGAAGGTCTATCATCGAAGTATCCCCACATGTACATAACCCATCTCTATCTTGCAAAGCACTTAAATGTGTGCATAAACAGTTACTTTTCATGAGCTATGAGCACACAAAAGTGTGCTACATCTGGACAAAATTCAACATTGGATTTTGACTGCATTGCAAAAAGAATTGGGATATCAGCTTTTTTCAGACATTTAGAGTATTTTGCATAKAAGTGTCCAACTGGTCGTGTTTCTGTCTTAGACTACGAAATAAAAAAATTATCCTACAATTTCGCTCACCACTTGTATCATAGGCGTTCTTATTTTCTGGCATGTGTAGGGAAACTGAGGTACAAAGACATTGCAATACATTTTTTCAAACTCTGGTTGCAGAGGTGTAGGTGCACATAGTCCCACAGCAGTCCATTTCCAGCATCCACAAAGGCAAGCTTTCTAGGGAGGATGCATGTGGGCATCTGTAGACACATGAGTAGCAGATTTAAAACCTAACAGACATTCTTAAAAAACACGCAAGAAGTCTGGGCACTGGGAGAAAGCTGGACTAGATGAGTAGTCGGATGGAGAACTATGTTGCAATGGAGTGTGAGAACAGCCAGTGAGATCCACTTCCCTGTTGGCCACTACTGCATATTAGCAGGGCAATGAAAAATCCTTGTGCTGATAGTTAAACGAGGGAAAGGCAGGGGATAGGTTAGCCATGAAACTGCAATTTAAAGACCAAGTAAACAAGCAAGCAGTGAGCAAATTGGTGGAGTGGGCCAAGATTACCTGAATTTTGGCCAAAATGTTAAGCCTTAAAATTATCCTCTGGGTTGGAGTGGTTATTTCCTTCCACATCCAGCAGCTTTTATGCATCATGTCTGGATGCAAAAGAGTTTGTAACGTGCCTGTCCTAAAACCGTGGCTATAAAAATGGCTTAAACTGCCTAAGGTATTCTCCTGACATAGCAATTATTGCATTTGCATAATTACCTAATCATTGAATGGGCCAGAGGGAGAAGAGGCTTCAGTGATGATATCACAGCCCATTCCCTTGTGGTGTTTTTCTACCTGGCATGTGAAACCTCCAGCAAAAGGGGTGCCCCAAATCCCCAGGTAATCTCCTTGTGGAATTTGATATCCTGCCCCTTTTAAGTTTTCCTAATGTCTAGCTTTGTGGGAAGGCAAGCTCCTGACTCTTCTCCTGTCACCAGTGGATGTAGAGAACATTTTGCTGCCTTCCTGTGATGCCACCTTCSTGTCTGGAGCTGGTCCTCGTCTTTCCCCTCCATTATAAAGCACCACAAGCATAAGCACACAGAGAATTTTTTTGGTGTCATATACAATGGGAAATCATCCTGATCAGGCTGCTAGGGAGGAGAAGAAAGGGAAGCTAATAAATCTTTTCCGTCTCTCAAGCTTATGGTTTTCTATTTTTGCACTGGAATGGAACATAATATTCTAAGTCCTTTGGCACAACAATGTGTCAGGCAATTGGTAACAATACATTGGACTTTTGGGTGGGCGACGCTCTTTTGTGGCATCTGTGTGAAGGATGATTTTCATCAAACAGCTTTATGGCTTCAATGAAATATTTGTAAAGTGGCTTCTGCAAGTGTGACTGATTGTCTAGTTTTATTCTATTTTCTGTTTTCATTGGTTTACGTAAATCACCGAGTGTTTTGTATACTCTGCATTTGATCATTTCAAACCGGTAATTGAAGAATTTGTGTAGTGGAGTAAATTTATGGTTTCTGTGAAATCCTTGTTTGCTATAAATAAAGGCTTGTTTACCCATACRTCAATTAATAAGAACATAAAAGGTGTTAGGAATAAACAAGTTKTTTTCTTTATTTATCTCGTGAATATACATGTAAATTTATTTATTACATGCACTCTGATTAAGCAAAGGGAAAAACTTTATTCATTTTTTCAATTGTCATGTATTTCATGAAATGTATTACACAGACATTTAGAATATATCAGACAATATGGAACATATTACAGCCTATGGCAGCTGTCATGATATTTCAAATATATTACATGGAACGACATAAAATATTTTCAACATATTCTTATAATTTTAATGTATATCGTGTGGTGTCCCATATTTTAAGCAGCAGAACAATAGGCCAATTCTATTTTTTTCTTCTTCTTTTAAAAATTGCATTTTATATATTGTCAGATATATTTTTACCATGTGTGCAATAAATTATATGAAACACATAACACACATATGGAAAAGGTATGACTTTTTTGAGGGGGGGAGGTTGTGGATTGCTTAGCAAGGAACTTAAATCCTTTGTGCATTGTTTAAGCAATGGTCGGTATCTCTGGTCTGGTCTGCAGGCAGAGAGGCTTGTAAAACTAATATTTGTGATTTCCAGCAACTGAAATGTTTTCTGCTGGAGTTAAGGTGGTAGCATAGAGTCAGTCACAAAAATCTGTGTCCCTTGATGATRTATCACCCGAAGCAGCCGGTCTGAGCTAGGGGATTACAACCTGAATGGCAGGGTTATCTACACCCCAAACACAGCCTAGCTTCTGGGCTCCACCTTCTCTCTGGAGGTGATGGGACATTCAATGATTTGGTTAAGCTCCCTGAGCCTTAGAGAAGCCAATGCSTTTTTAGAGGCAGTTATCAGAGTTTTAGCTGGTCAGGTTAGCGCACTGRGTGCTGGCGTGTGCAGGAATCTCACAAAAACAGATTTGAGTGAAGCACAAAGGCAGCTCTTCTGTCCTAATGGATTTCAGATGTCTATTGGTCACACTTTAAAGAAAYCTGTTAAAGTCTGGACTAATCTGAAGTTGGTTTGGTCAGATCACCTGTTCTGGTCTGCTTTCTGTCCCATGCAGTCCTGTGTTGCTCTTGAATGAGTTCCTTCCCCTCCATGTTAGTTTTCGTGGACATTCCCCTCTCTCTGCTCTGTAGCTGCTCAGATTTGAACAAAGTCTCCAAAGTCTCCAGCTGGACTATTGCACCAAATGGACTATTACATCTTTCCTAAATGCAGCAGRTGGTGGGTTGCAAGGTTCCTACCTGACCACTAGAACTGCAGACGGCTCAAGACATGCACCACCAAGGGAGGTTTTAGAAAAAGGGAAATGATCCAATGCAGGTTTCCAGTAGTGAGTCTGGATTATATAAATATAAATCAGTGCTCCAAAAGAGTTACCCAAGTTTTTAATAGTGSCTTAATTCATGCACTAGGACTACATCTTTCATTTCTAGTAAGCCTAGGAGAGCCAAGATTTTACTACTTGAGGCAAGCAGAGACTATAACCAAGGGGAACTGTCTTTCAGGCTTTGCATTTAGACAAATGACACTCCTCTTGCTATATGATCATACCATCTATAGTGATGGATCTTTAGGATTCTTCACTTGACAGGAGTGGATGACCATTTTTAGTCCCCCCTTTTAGGTCTTGCTTTACAGATAGGGTTTTTATAGTATTATACTTCTGTTCTTAGTGGCAAACGGTACACTAACATCTTAGTGTACATGGTGCACCATGCTTGTAGGCAGACAACATCTCAATATAGAATTTTTCCTTATCCTTTTGGACTTTATTGGTCAATATTGACTGCATGCCATCCAAACCCTCTCTTACTTGCTCCATGGTTTTTCTCTGAACAGATGCATTTGAGTGGTCATTTTCCAGGAATGTCTTACTGAGTCTGTGCTCCCCATGAACACAGCACATGCACAGTTCAGCTGTGGATGGGGAGAGTGTGGAATGAAGGTGAAACATGCCACTGATTGATGTGGATGGCATGTGAAAAGCACAGTCATCCTAGATGCTGAGGGAGCTGAGCTCAGGGAGGAATGACTCTGGAGATTTTAGGTGATAAAAGCTAAGAAATCTTGACAGAGCATTGATAAACTTCAGGGGTTTTGCTAAAATAATGTGGCAAATTTGAGTGGATGTTCACAGGTATAAAAAATGACACCGCTGTTGGTTGACACACCAGTCATCCCTGGTTCTACACATTCAAAGCCTGATGAGTAGCATAGAAAATGAGACCCTTCAAAAGAAAAATTGCCATTTTGTCTTTGACACTAAAGTTGTCAGTGATAGAGTGTTACTTATCAGCAGCTTTCCATCATTAGTTATTGCCAGCAGTGCCTTTAATCGCTTTAAGGAAGACTCAGAATACCTCAGTCTAAGTCACGGAACTTAGAAGAAAATACATGGTGCAAATCAATGCTGTGAATCAAAGCATTTAGCCCACTAAGTAAGTAAGATGTTTTGGCCAAAACATACACAAATATATGCATACATAAGCATTTACATATGTACATGTATACACACTTATACAAGTACACACTTATTTATTTAGGTAATAAGCCTGAAACAAGACATCCATTGGCAATTACAACACCAATGATGAAAACCTGGCAATGCTGCAAACAGATTTCCACAGTGGGAATTGCTGAACAACCTTTCTGAATGTCCGCAGGTCTCTTCAGGATCAGTCTCACAGACAGACAGGCAGACACTCTGTCATGACTTACTCCTCACTGAATCACCTTGACCACATTTCCTCCACGCTGAATTCACACCCAAAATAACTTTTGCTTCCTCATGCCTGCRTGGTTTCCAGTCTGATGCTGCTGGGGAGAACTGAGGTGTGTGTCAGAGACAGGGTGGTAACTCTCCCCCATGACAGACACACAAGGAGGCAGATTCTGCTGCAGGAAGCAGGTCTGTGTGTGCCCCTCTGTGGAGGGGCACATTTGCACATGAATTAGTAAGACGATGACAAAACCCCCTTCTCTGCACTCAAAGAAATAGGGGTGATTGTGCCCCTCAGGAAGACGTGTCATAGGTTAAGCAACTCTGACATAGATTCTATCAGGCAGATAAAAATGTTGTAGAAGCAGGAGAGGAGAGAATGGCTCCAGCTTGTCCCAATTTCCTGACAGGATTAAGACAAAGAAGGGGAAAAAAAAGAAAAAGAAATGTATATACTTATGAGCTACAAAATGTTTGAGGTTTTTCCTTCTTTTTATTTGCTTTCTGGCTTTTGAGCCTACATCATACATTTGGATCAGATAAAATAATAACATTTTCCCTTTTTTTGCATGTCTTTAGAAGTATCAGCCTTTMATTTTCATGATATAATTCCTCTCCTGTCCCTGAGTTGTAATTTTGGGTGGACTGTTGGAAGCAGAAAAGCCTGCATATCTTCTCATCATATGAATTTTCCATTCTGCTTTGTAACACACCTATGGCCAAGAGAGCACAGGAAGCATAGAGAAAAGGATTTCCTACTGAAAAGTGCATTAAAGGAGAGCAGCTCAGTGAAGGGCTGACTGTGTGGCCTTTGTTTCTCTATCTGGCTGCTCAGTGAACTAGGTCATGATCATTATGTACTGCTCCTCCTGTTCATGGATTAGAGATACACTAGCCCTGAGGTTTTAAGTGCTGTCAATGGTTAAGCAAATGGGTGTTATCTTGTGTGCCCAAACTCTTGGAGTAATGAGAGATTGTGCTGTCAGTTTATGGGTACGAAGAGACTTCTTACTTTTGTGGCCATGACTATTATATTGTTATACTGGTCACTGTTATACTTCTTATACTGTCATGTTATCATCCATATGTTATTTCATATACATCATTGAGTTCTCTGAGCTAATCCTCATTTGTACTAAACAACATCACTGAGGAAGAAGAAAGAAAGAAAAGAAAGAAAGGAAAGAAAAGAAAGAAAAGAAAGAAAAGAAGAAAAGAAAGGAAAAAGAAAAGAAGAAAGGAAAGAAAGAAAAAGGAAAGAAAGGAATGAAAGAAAAGAGAAAGAGAGAGAAAGAGAGAAAGAGAAAGAGAGAAAGAGAGAAAGAGAGAAAGAGAGAAAGAGAGAAAGAGAGAAAGAGAGAAAGAAAGAAAAAAGAAAAAGAAAGAGAGAAAGAGAGAAAAAGAGAAAGAGAAAGAAAGAAAGAAAGAAAAAGAAAGAAAGAAAGAAAGAAACAAAGAAAGAAAGAAAGAAACAAAGAAAGGAAGGAAGAGAAAGAGAAAGAGTCCATTCTTGAGGATCTTTTTCCACCGGTGGAGATGACACCACAGTCTTTAGTCATCATAAGTCAATGAGAGGCCACTAAGAAAAATGCGAGCACTATACTAGGTTGTATAGAGATGATTATTACCTACAAAGGTGTGGAATAAAAGTTCTGTTCTACTTAATTGGTAAAGTCACACAGAGGTCTTCGTCCCCTCTGAAGAATCACACTTTTAAGAAGTGAATAATGTTTAGACAGTCCAGAGATGAGTGCTGAGGGCTGTCAGAGTCTTCTAAAACCAGAGTTGTGGGGAAAAGAGGGAGAAAATGTCGGTGTTTTCAGTCTAGATAAGAGAAGTCTGAGGAAAGACTGAATACCTGTCTTTAAACCATGATTTGTTGTTTTGCCTCAGCAAGTAAATACCAYAGATGATATCTTTCTTCCCTGCAATTGCCTTTTATGTATTAATATTGTAACATGATCGATGCAAGGTTTTTAAGAGCAGATTATGCAGCATCTGTCAGAAGTGACATGACTGTTGTTGATCCCACAGTGAGCAGCGAACAGATGAGGATGTTTCTGAAGGATCGTGCCACCCCTTCAATGGGATTCTGGAAGTCTCTTGATGTGTTAATCTTAATTATTTCCTTCTGAGGAATGTTTTCCAACATAACTAAACAAGCAGATCTACCATCAATCCTCTGCAAATTGTCTATATGCAGTCTGAATCCTTGATGCACTGTCCTTCAGGAGGGGTCGCACCAATAAYGAAGGCATTCGTCTAGTACTTCTTCTATTTCTTCTTAGTGTATCTTTTTTCCAGAAATCACTTTTTCTCTTCTTGACACAGAGGCCCTCAAATAATTATTGAAATTGCAGTTGCCATTTGTGGAGTCCTTTGTCTTATACATAAACTCCCTTACAATTGTGTYTGCGTGGATGACTACAGCTGGATGCATCTAACGTGTGTTGCATTGTGTTTTCTTGCACTGAGCTTGCTGGCTGACCCAAAGCAATCTGTGTCAAAGAGCAGCCCTCACTATTTACCGTCTTTTGTTTCTCCATCCCATTTCTCTTCTTGTTAAGACTTTGTAMACTATGAAAACTCTCTAGGTGTTTGTATTACAGTTCCTCCCAGTTCCTTGAAGAGCAGTGGGACAGGAATGGATGCCAGCTGGGCCTTGCCACAAATGCTTTTGCTTCATAAGAGTTCTCTCTYTTACAGCTTAAGACCCACAAGTCAGCCATTTCTGAGCTGTTGAATGAAAGCCAAATGCATTCTGTGTCTTTTTAGTTTCTTAATTAAAACATCCTGCAGTTCAAAGTCAGATGCCTTACAGAAGTCTGTTACATCAACAAGATTATCTTTAGACACCAAACTGGTAATTTTATCAAATGAAGATATCAAGTCAGTCTAACATGATCTGTTTCCCATAAAACCCTGTTGATTTGCCTAATTTATATTTCCTAATGTAATTGTTTATTAGCTGAGCCCATGTCATGTCATGATTTCTCTTGGGATGTATGTCAAGCTGTCAGACTTACAGCTATAACGGGAAAACATAGAATCATGAAATTTTGTTTGGAAGGAACCTCTGTATGTCATTTTCTCCAATACCCACAACTCAAAGGAGGCCCAACTGCTCAGGCCCTTGTGCAGTCCAATTTTGAGTCTTTATGAGGGCAGAGATTCCACAGCCTTTCTGGGAATCGCTCCCAGTGCTTTAACACAGTCATTGTACAAATTTTGTCCTTGATTGGCAAGACAAATTTCCCAAGAGGTGAACTGGGCCCATTGCTTCTCATCCTTTTGCTATGAATCTCTGAGAGTTTTCTAGATCCATCTTCTCTGTAAGACTCCATTAGACAGCTGAAGACAGAAATATGTTCCCCCTTTGCCTTCCCCTCTCCAGGATGAAGAAATCTATCTTGCTCTGCTTCCCACTCTACATTATGTACTCCAGCCCCTGCAAGCTCACTGAAGCACCAAACTCACTGAAAACTGCAACAGTAAAAATTGTTGTTGATTATGTTACATAACTTGGTACTTTAACAACTGGGAATGCATCCCACGCTACATCTTCAGTCCCTACTGTAAATAAAGATTGACAAATACCTTTGAGGAGGGCTTATTACACCTAGGTTTGGATAGGTTAAATAATTTTAGCTGTACTTTATCATTCATTGTCTCAGAGAGAGACTACAAGTCCGGTTTAAGCAAGAATCCTAACCCTGAAATACGTGAAATTAGGTGAGAACCATCCCATCAAA
Source organism: Amblyornis subalaris (assembly GCA_018881555.1). NCBI lineage: Eukaryota > Metazoa > Chordata > Aves > Passeriformes > Ptilonorhynchidae > Amblyornis > Amblyornis subalaris. Next base: position 3,436,658 of record JACAXG010000025.1, read on the forward strand.
AGAGTGCTTGCCCTGTCTAGAGCCTTCAAATCTTATGGGTCTCTGTCATCTGATCATAAAATCTACCCTTTATCCTTGCTCTTCAGTATCCCTCTCACTCTTGCTAGAATGTAGAGTACASACCTCATACAATATATTTTGTCAAGTACATGAGTGATATTTTCCGGATACTTTTTCGTACACTGAATTGTCACATCCTATCTGACAGCAGTTAGTTTTCCTTTAGTGCCACTTATTTCAAACCAAGCTATTTGTGTTGTCCGTAGTGCTCACTGCCACGTGTTTTTCCACGCAGCTTTCCAATCACCTTCCTAGTTTTTATTTGCTTTATGTAATATGGACATGCCAGTGTGTGMGTGTGTGCGTACCTGTCTGTAAACGACTGTGTGAGACCTTCAAAATCCCTGCTAAGCCGACGCTGTTTTACAACCAGCATCTACAGTTACATCATTTCAGTTTGGGGGAACATTTCTTTTAGAGGTTCCTGGTGACCATTCATATTTTTGCCACCACTTTAAATTCCCCATCTCTACTGACTTGGCTAATGATGGAACTGGCCCATTTGAAGCATTAAATATAGAATATATTTGTTTATATGCTCACGCATTCACTGCCTCTGTATATATGAACACATAAGCACACATGCACACGTGCACACACGCACATGCCCCCCATTTTACTGTAGACTTCTACAGCTCAGCAAAACCCAGTCACACTCAGCCTSCTATTGGAGATTCTTCTCTCCTACTTGTGACCTTCCAGTACTTGAAGGGAGCCTACAAGAAAGAGGGAGAGGGGCTTTTTACAAGGGCATGTAGTGATAGGACAAGGGAGAATGGCTTTAAACAGATAGGGGCTAGGTTTAGATTAGATATTAGAAAGAAATTCTTTACTGTGAGGGTGGTGAGGCACTGGAACAGGTTGCCCACAGAAGCTGTGGRTGCCCCATGTGTGAAAGTGTTCAAGGCTGGGTTGGATGGAGCTCTGAGCAACCTGGTCTAGCAGAAGGTGTCCATCTCCACAAAAGGGGGGTTGGAACTGGATGATCTTTAAGGTCCCTTTCAACTCAAACCGTTCTGTGATTCAATGGTTCTGTGATCTCTTTCCCACTTAGCATTATGGAAAAGAAAGAAAACTAAGAACACTTCCTGGAGTCACAAGTCAAGAATCTTTGGAGCTTATAATGGTTCCACCCTACTTTAAAAAMGATGAACTTTGTAATTCCCATGGTAACCAAAATGTCGGACTGTCATCCTTAAACGTGCTGCCCTAGTTAAATAAAGCTTTGACTGTGCATAGAATAAAGTTAAATCTTATAACTATCTGATTATCCTCTATGGTAAACTATAGATAGAGCAGCCCTATAGTAGGAAAACAGAACTGTAAATTAMATTTTCATACGATATATGTTTTTTCATGTGGAACACTTTATTTTGTTTTCAATGCTTAAGGGCCATGTCAGGGGGTATTTGAGAAGGGTGTTTCCTTCCCAGGCTTTTAAGTAATACAGCTACTCAGATAAACTCCTTTGTTCTTTCAAGTGAAAGACAAAATTGTCAAAGAGGCACTGAGTTTCCTTTAACACTTTTCTTATAGTTTCATAATGTCCTTTCAGCTGTCTTACCTTGCAAAGTGATCAGCTCTGGGGACTTAATATCATTCATTAATATTGATTATTACTCATTTCATGATCTTTTTGGGTGAAAAATAAAACTCAGTCGTCTTTCTGCGTACCCCTCTTCAAATTCCACATCACACTGTGCTCTYGGGAATATGACCATCTTCTTAGTAAATACCACAGTGTGAAAATGGTCRAAAGGAGGCGGGATGTATGAAACAGCTGTTTTCAATTTAGCTGGTTTGGGGTCCTCCAGCTGAGAAGCTAAGGCACTGTGTTTTGTTACTGCTAATACCCTATTGACCTTCACCACCACGGGATGGAGTTCTCCTAGTTTTCATAGGGATCTATAAAAACCTTTTTTGCTTTCTGGTTAGGATTTTTTTTAATGCACTGAAGGTCTCCTAAGCGTTGCACACAAATCTTTGTAACTTAGAGGGATATAAAATGTTGTTTACAGATGGAAAGACTGTGGAATGGGGGGAAAGGAAAGAGCAATAGAATCCCAGCCAAACTAATGTAAATATCTTCCTTAAAGGAGTTGCTCATAGACAATTAAACTCCCCACCCTTCCCAATTGTGGTCTTTCTCTGAGACCGACCCTGAAAGGGCTAGAGAATTCTGACAGAAAAAAAACCAGTTTATTCAGATGAGCTGTTGGTAGAGCATGGTCCACGTCAGGATATTTTGGACCTTGGTCAAACCCATCTCAAAATGTTGGCTTTTCTTTCAAGTTCTTTCCTCTGAACGGAGCCACAAAATGATTGCCAGATTGGCCTCTTTTGTGTTGCTGCCCTCTGTTTTTCTTCTTTTCTGGGGGTATGGAGACAGTCACCAGTGGTGTTAGTCAGTGACGTGGGTTGGTTTCACCAGCACAAACATCTGCCCAGAAATCTGTCCAGTTAGAGCTGGATAAAACAACTTGATCTTTTCAAGGCCCTCTTATGCTTTCTAAGAATTTGCACTGGGTCTGTTCCATCTTAGAGATGTCCTTTTTCCATATCTCACATTGGCCTTTGTGGTTTTTATCCTGGGACTTGGGCTGAGAGACAAGAAGGATGAGGAAGAAGAGTTTGATATTCTTGCTGTTGTGAATTTGTGATTAAAGCCTTGAGAACAGATTAAGCTGAAATTGCAGTTTGGGAAATGTAACCCGATAAAATAGCACAGACTTCACTCCCCTCCGTGGGAATCAAAACTAGCAGCTATTCCTGATGCACAACAAGCTGAGGTCTCCCTCCCTCAGCCCCCTTGTTTTCAGCTGCATTTGTTGTTCTGTATTGTGCGTGTTCCTTGCACATCTCAGGCTTTAAACCTCCCCCTTGCTAAAAACCAGTCTTTACTGAAATTAACAAAGCTGCATGAAAAGGCAAATAAAAACGTGTGAGATCAGCAGAAAAAAAAACTCATCACAAACCAAACCCTGAGTGTCCTTAGCTTCTCTAAATCCTACCCTTCCACTCGCATTTTGATGGCTGACGGCTGGGATATAGGAAGCAATTTTTGTTTGTTTATTTGTTTTCACTACAGGCAGATGAAACACTTGGAGGGAATAACCAACAAGATGTTGGGAGGCCACATTTAGATGTTATTTCCTCTTGGCCTCAGTGCCTGCCTGCATCTCCACAAGTGGAGATGTTGACTGGGAGACTGGACAGCAGATTTCCTCCGGAAATACTCCAACGAGAGCAGAATAAAACCGCATTGTTCCTGTCCTCTCATGCTTCAGAGCCCAACCAGTCTGGTAGTGACTTCCAGACCTGACCTGGGCTACAGATTTTCTGTTTCGAAAATAGCGTGCCCTGAATATCTGTAGTGATGACATCTATTAGCTAGCCTGAAAAATTTTCCTTTGAGGAGAGACTTTCTAGGATCCTGCTAATATTTGCAGGGGAAACCTCATTGCACACCAACCACTTTTCCATCACTCCCACCAGGGGATGACAGGACCTGTTTTTCATGCAGCATCTGGCTAGACCATCTACTTCTGATGAAATTAATTAGAAAAAATGATATAGCTCTTTTTTTATGAAGGCCCTTTCTTTTACATAAAGAAAAGGACTTGATATAGTCTGGAAAGGGAGCAAGTAGTTTTTGTGGTTTATTTTGTGACAGCTAGTGACATACGAGAGATTGCCAGGATGGTAGGACCCCTAGGACCTAACCAGCAGAGGGAAAGTCTGAGATGATGAACCCATTTATGTCTAGACCAGATTTAAGGCTACCCAGGGCACTTGAGCTGTTACAGTTTGACTGTTCATCCCACCTGCATACTGTGGTTCACCAGGACCATGACATGGTCACCTCCCAGGAAAGGGCTGCTGGAGGCAAAGCTTTCCTGGAAACTGAACTGAGAATCTGGAGCTCCTTGCTACTCAGCTGAGACTGGGAACCTCACCATGCCAAGAAAGAAAAGTACAGTTTGTTACTTGCTTTTCCTCTAATCAATTGTTCAGCCACACAAAGACACAGGCAAGCAGGTCAGATATTTCTCCTGCACCATGAAAAGGCAGGTGGAGCGGCTGCTAACACTGCTTCTCCTTGGGAATGCTTGCGAGGGATGAGAGTATCATGTTGTGGGGGAATCTACTTACAGCACTAGTGAGAGAAGAGATAGGACTGTTGTAGTATATCTGCAGAAGATTTTTTTTATTCTTTTGAGACTGCAGGACACACACAAGGAGCACACGGTTCAGTCTGATTGCATTACCTACCAATGATCACACTTACCTCCAGGTGCACCAGGCAGGGTTTTTGTGGACACCACAACACAGAGTTTTATTTCAAAAGAAACTTTTCTGAACTCTCAGTCTGACTGTGTCTGAGTCTAGAGCTTGGGATCTGAATCAGGTCTTGTTTTACCTCTGTGGATTTTACCTAATCCTCACTGAGTACTGCCAGAGCTCTTCTAACCTCATTTTTTCCTTTGGATCCCTCCGATAACACCATGTACCAGTCATGGTTATTTAGACGTCTTTAGGTTCTTTTCCCTAAAATAATAGGTATGTGAGAGGAAACATGCCAGATACAAACCGTCCCTATCCCCCAAAAAAGGCGAGAGGGTGGTGAGGGGGGAAGACTGAAGAATGTTAAAAAGAGAAACTCCTGCCTTTAATGGGTGCATTTTCCAAGGAAAATAGAAGAAAATATAACAGACACCAAGAATAACATCCGATTTTCTGCTGCCAGCCCATTTTATGAATTTAAAAACCAGTCAGTTTTATTCAGCATAGTTTCTGGGAAGGAAAAAAAAAAAAAGGCAGAGAGGGAACGATCCACACACTTCTAATCATATTCAAGTAGGCACTGTACAAAACCTGCTGGAAGCCAGCAGTGGTGATGACTGGCTCATTACCATTATATAAATAGTATTTAAAGTGCAGCTGGGCCCTCACATGAGCAGAGACCTAATTGATGCTGAAATATGTTCATTTCAAGTCCTGTGACTTCATGTGGAAAATATTACACTGGCTAATTAATGGCAATGAGAAGAGATGATGCATTGCCTTATAAAACAAGCAACTGAGATGCTGAGCCTCCATTCAAAAGGAAAAAGGGGAGGGGGAAAGAACTCTGGAAGTTTAAAGCATAAAAAGCCCCAACAAAATAAAATGCATGCTCACAGACTCTCAATGACACACACACATAATCAAGAAATAGAGACATTCAAGAGGAAATGACTTGCTATTTATCTAACGGCTTTCAAACCAAATCTGAGTTTATTGTATGTCCTTGACAGAAAGATAGCACTAAGCTCAGTGTCTATTCAAAAGAGTTCATGAAAATATAAATGCCTTAATTCTGGCAATTCTGAACACCAGCTACCTAATATCCTTTTCAGGCACTTAGCTAAGTTGCATCTACTGTGTCATTATTTAATACATACAAATAAGGATTGGCTCAAACTGGGAATGCAGGCTTGAATTAATGGGAGAAATGAATTGAGCACTGTTGTACAGCACAACAGACAGATTACTAACACGGTCTCCTCTGGCCATAAATTGTACAAATGTGTGAATTGAAACGTTAATGAAAGCTTTTAGTCTAATGTATGGTTCATCATACAAGGTGTAGTGAGCTGTGACAAAGGTGCAGCCAAAAGATTAGAAATGTGGACAAGTCATTTTTAGATAAGGCCAGCAGAACTAGATCTGTCACTGGGTAGTTAGTTGAGTGTGAATACCAGGTCGTCCCTACCATGCCCCTATCATATCTTGATATGATCCTTACTCTAGAGTACATTGAGAAGGAAATATCTACTGCAAGTTGTTCAAAGACAGAAATGGAGGTTGGTCCACCAAATATGAAGTCACAGAAGTTAGAAAACCAGCACTGGGTGTCTGGCAGCTTTCTTGCCTTCAGAGGACTGTTTGGCATGTAGACATTATCCATGTTTTTTCTCAGGATGGGATCTGACAGCCCTAAATGCTAGGTTTCCCAATGCACTCCTAGAAGACTTTATGATAGTGCCACGGATCTCACTGTCAGGAAAAGAACTGACTGCAAATTTCTGCTTTGTTTATGTTTTCTTACATTTTTCACAGCAAATTTCTTCCTACTTTCTGCAATCTGGATGATTATCTCTCCCCTCTGCTTACTCAATGCCTGGTTTTCAGTTTTTTTCTTTTTTTTTTCCTCTTCAGATTTTTATCTTTTCTGCATATATCATGTGTTCCAGTTCTTTCATAATTTAAAGATGTTTTCTTTGAATTTCATGATCTTGTCATTGTCTTCCTTTCAAATCAAATTAATTGTTCTGGGTTTTGATCTTTCTAGATTTTGTGGCTCAGTGACTTGATCCCTTTGCACAATTCCTACTGACCTGTCTTGTTGCCAGTTTATGCCATAAAACAAAATGTGCCATAAACCCTCAGCTCTTTTTTCTTTATCTGCCTCCTAAATCTTACTTTCCCATTAGTTCTTTGGGGAGTTTTCTTTTCTGACGGGCACCAATGAATACAATTAAACTGTAACCTTCCTTCATGCTATTTACTCCCAAATTATACTCCTCAAATTGCCTTTCTTCTACTTTTCTGCTGGGGTTGTTTCCATGACTCCTCCCAAATTATTGCTGTTTGTAAATTTCATCAAGCGCCTGATTATTTCCATTTCCAGAGATTAACGAAGATATTAAATGAGACTCTCGCAGAATCCAAGTAGGCACATCTGTCTCCATGAAACAATGTTTACAGCTAAGCCAGCCACAATGATTTTTGGAGTAGAATCTCAGGAAATAATTTTGGAAAAGCCAAAAATGTATCATCCGTTCAGATTTATTTCTCAGTAATATTGTGGTACTAACAAGTGATGTTAATGTGGAGAGTCAAAGGCCACAACTAGGACTGTTTTTCCTTACCCTGCTTCAGTCTTGTGCCACACAATTAGGTGTTACTTGGTTTGTGGATAGCTTAGGCTACCACTTACAGCCAGGACATCACACAAGACAATATAGCCCCAAGCGTGGATTACATCAGCAATTAGCAACTCTCTTTGTTGAGATTATCTGAGCTCTGTCTATCCACCCTTCCACCATGATGGCAATTTGTGACCTTTGCTGTCCAAACAACTAATGCAACCCTCCTCCCACCTCCCAAAAAAACCAAACCCAGAGCAAAACAAACCCACCCCAGACAAAGATTTCTACTCCATGTGCATCTCCCCCAGGGAAAAGGATAAGGCACAAACAACACTAGGCAGATGGCAGCTGTGTTATTTTCTGCCCTACTGGCAGGGGCCCAGAAACATGGCAGTGAAAATACATAAGATCCAGGACAGAACAAAATCAAATGGTTTCTCATAGTTTCTTTCCCAATAGTTCAAATCTTCATTTCAGCAGATGAGAATGTCATTGTAATGGCCACAGTTGTAAAAATTTAGCGTATCTATTTCTGAAACAATCTTCCCAGAAAGACTTGCCTATAGCTATCTATGAGCATGAGTACTGTGTGCACATTTATCTTTATCCTTGGAGCAAGTGGGGCTAGCACGGGGCACCTGAGAGCTAGAGGGGAAAGTGAACTTTATCCAGAACTCCCTTCATATGATCTGCAAGCCTCCCCTGTATTTGTTGTCATGCAGTTGCACTTCCCAAATTCATGCCAGCAGTTCCTTTCATCACACCCACACATGTTTGTGTTTGTTTGTTAAATGCCGACTGCATGGCCTGGGGCGGGCAAAGCAATTGAGACTTGCCACATTTCAGACTCACACCTGCATCTGAGGTGCAAGTGTGATCTTCCAAGTGTGGGGTGTCTTGGTTACTGACTGTTCAATAAGTGATAATGGAGGGGAGAGGGCTGGGTCTAGACCACCTCATATAGGTATTTACCTGAAATTCCACACTTGTCTGTGTCCAGTGACCTCGTCTGGCAATATTGGGGTCCCCTGTCCACTTCTCTGTTCAATGCATACACCATCTGCAGCTACCTGATCTTGCCATAATMTCTGTGGTATAGAGGCTGGATGGAGTCCAAAGAGTTCTGCCTGAGGTTGCGAGGAAGATCACCGAAGAAAGCTGTGATTTGAAGCATTATCTCCCAAATCCTAATTAATTTCCCTACTGGTAGGGGCCTTTCTCTCTCCTCTTGTGGTTTAATTTGCACGCCTGAAATGATGAATGAAAATAGAGCAGGAGTGAGAGAAGCAAGGCTGTTGGCCTGGTGCAGGCTTTGAACACACCCTTGGAGGGGAGCTTGGCTGTGGAGCCTGGCTGGCTTGCTCCGCTGAGGAGGCCTTTTCCAAATCCAGCTCTACCTAAGAGCCCAGGTTACAAATCTTCTCAGGCCTCAAGGGCCTGAGATACTCCTCAAGGGATCGTGTCCTCTCACCACCTGCCAAGAAAAAATGAGAAGCCCATGTTGCAGCTGCACACACAGGCTGGTTACGTGAGCATGCAAGAAACACGCACCCTTTGGGCACTCCGTAAAGTCTGGGAAAGAGGGACGACAGAAGACTTCAGGAATGGTCCTCTGACTTGAAAGTGTTTAATAACACAGGCGATTATGGGAAATTTGTGATGACCAAGGGACTAACAATTTTTTTTGTAGGAAAGAGTCTGGCAATAATAAAGCCTTCCTCCTGTCTCTTGTTTCTCATGTCTGTTTCAGCATTGACACAGATGCCCTTTAAGTTTTATCTGTCACTGTTATGAAAACTGTTCTCCAAAGATTTCTGATTTCATGTTGCCTTTTATTGTACTAACAAATATTAACTCAGCCAAAAGAGCAGACTCTCGTGGTCTACCATTTTGGTGAGCTGGGCGCAAACCACCTATTTTAGCAAAAGTATAGTAGACAAGGTGTAAACTACAGTTCAGCAAGAGTTTTTACGCTCCCCTCTGTTGTTTTTCTTTCCTCCAGTTTTTAAAAGATATTTGGATTGATATTTTTTAAAATAATTGCTGGTCAGGGATGTTTCAGAGCTGAACTGTATCCTTTGAAATGCTCTGACACAGTGATCTCAGAGGGGAAGAGAAAAAGTGGCTGAAACCACCAGCAATCTCCAGCTGCATCTATGGCTTTGGACAAGTTTGATCCGAACCCAAATGCCGGCAGATCAGGGCCTGTGCTGTGCAATTTTTCATTTGATACTCTCCAGCTTTGATTTCTGGGGAGGGGAAAGGAAAGGGTGGGTAGGGGATCAAAGGCAGCAGCTACATCCACACCCTCATGTTAAATCCAAAACCCACTTGCTTTAGGATGTTAAAGAAGACATAGAGGAAAAATAGAAAAAATATAGGAGGAAAAGTAGAAGAAAAAAGTTTTGCAGAAAGAGAAGGAAAACTGGGGATTTGAAGCTCGTATTCCACTGAAAGTTCAGCTGTGCAAATGTAAACCTCAGAGAAAAATGTACTTAATTTTTTTTTTTTCAGCTTTGGCATATATACCTCCTGTCATGCCACTGTCAGAATGAAACAGGAAGGTTGGTTTTGCCCAGTCCCTCTTGCACCACGCCGGCAGAGCCGCAATGGATCATTTGTCAGCATGGTGCCTCCTCAGCTGGCAAAAAGCAGACACAAAATAGAGGAGGATCACAAGATGTGACTGGAAGAAGTGAAGTTGCATTAACACTTTCTTCAGAGAGACTAAGCCAAGGAGTGGGTTGAGTTCTGGTGCTCTCCTCTGATCCATGTCTAGATATCCATGCTCTGGCTGATAGATGGCCTGCGACGGTAGAAGTGTAGTCTGGGCTTACACAGCCCGCAAATCCCATCTGCCTCTGGGGCACATGATCTCAAGCCTCTCCTAAAGTGGATTCTGGGGTGGGCTTATTTGTCCAACACTGGTTGCCAAAAGAGCAGCTGGGAAATGCGGAGGCAGCTGGCCCGGGCATGGTGAATGTCCTTAAAGATTGATGTAGTAGAAGAGTGTAGCTCCAGACAGGAATCCAGACTGGAGGGATTTCAGGCCATTTGGTTGGCGTCAGGGTGGTTGTCTGACCTGGAGGGCATAGCTGGGAGAGGTGCCATGAGAATAGGCTTAAATAAGCCAGTGCCCAAAAGTATGGGACTGAAGGGCTGGAGTACAGCCTGTGAACCCTGAGAAGTTGTATCTAGATCAGCAAGAAAGATCTGCTGCATCAGACCAGCTTTGTCAAACAAAATTAATTTCCGTTGCGGCAGCCACTCATAAGGGCATAAGGAACTTTTCACAGGGCAGAAAGCATTTATGGGATGGGTGACAGTTTGGAATAATGGTATGTATTTATATTTTTTATATGTGTATACTAGGGTTCACAGACCACTGTGCTATAGATGTGGGTGAGTATGTGGCTGTTATAAAGGGCCTCAAGACATTTCTTGCCACTACACTAGGATTTGTCTTGCCCAGACATTGCTGCAACAGCTGTTACCAGGGACTATCCTTCCTTTAATGGAAGGGAGCCAGGAGACAGTTTGGCCAAGAGGGAGTCAGCTGGGGGTCTCCATCACTGTGTCAGGAGGAGTAGAAAATGAAGCAGGTGATGTGCCATGCTCCAAAGCTCTGAAAGAGCAACCAAAGCACTTTGGAAAGGACCTCTAAGGGTGCTGAAGTTAATCTGGTAGTGATGTGGCTTCTTGCTGATGAACTATCGTGAAGAAAGTTTAGGGGACATTCTTTAAGGATCTGGTTTCATGGGCTGTACTATTGCCTCTTTTCTGGGTAGCAGGAAGTGCTGTCCACCAATGAACCACAGAAAAAGTAGCACTTGCCTGGGAAACCAAAACATTCTTCTTGAGTGAAACCTTTTCAGCAAGAACTGGCCAACCCAGACTCCTTTCTAGAAAGGGCAACTTCTGCTGAGACAGAAAGATTGCCAGTCCCCTGAAAACTTTGACTCCATGAGAGACAAMTCTTAAGAGAAACTGGTGCTGGAGGGATTTCCTGCAAGAGCAGGGGATGTTCTGAAGATGTGATTCAAACTCTGCCGAAATGTTTCTTTTCCATTGCCACCCTGTCTGATATCGCTTAATCAGCCATCTTACTTCGCTGGATTGTCCACCAGGAGCATGTCAGAGGTCATTTTCATGGTGCCCCCAGCATAAGTCCTCCCTTTCGCAGCTGAAGGTACAAAAGCAAAAACGGGTCAAATTCCTTCCCTGGTGCACTATCAATAGTTACACTTCATATGAACTTAGCCTAGTAAGCCTCTTTCCTTTAACAATCATTGCCCAGTGCTAAATTAGATAGGTTATAGTCAGTAATTTCTGGCAGAACCTTCCCAAGAAGTTCTCCCTGTAGGGAAATGGAATGATTGGTATTTTTTTATCTGTCTTAATATTTGAGTTGATGCCGGTATGGGGCCTAGAGGCTGCTATTTGTGCTCATAGCTAGAACAGCAACCTAGAGAAACACACACACACAAACACACACACACAGAGTCACAAATGTACTGCTGCTCCAGCCTGGAGGAATCTACCAGGAGTTAATTCTGAATGGCATTGTTCATTCTTTGATCTCACTGATAGTGCCAGCAAAGGAGGCACCACTAGGGAAACTACTGCAAAAGCCTTATCTGATTGCATTTATTAATAAACTAGGCTGGATTTGAATGATTCATCTAGGAGGGAATGCATCCCACTGCATAATCCACACACCAAGACATGCAACCCTTGCTTTCATGAGGTGAACTGTTCCAAAAGGTGTAGGAGAAACAGCACGGAGAAGGGAGGATGGAGTTTGGAAACAATATACTAGCTGATGTTTAGCATTCGAGCACAACTGATAAGAGAGTAACAGCTGCTAAAACACCAGCAAGCACACCAAAGAATGACCTATCTCGTACAGAGCCGTGAGACACATTGCTCAGAGGAAAGCCTGGAACCCAGACATGACTGCCTGGCATTAAGATACTGGCACAGAGCCACTGGGTGTTCAGACCATGTGGGTTTAAAAGAACTTGCCCAGATGGCTTCTGCCCTATAACCAGTACGGTCATAAACAACATGTGCTATTTCCTCATCATCTATCACAGAGGCTTCCCTTGGCCAGAGAGAGCACAAGACTGATTATTCTTGGCTCATCTTTTCTTGCTGGACAGAAGCTCCCTGATTCACATTCAGATTTAGTAGAATTGGTCTTGTGATTCCCAGATTACTAGTTTAGCTGCTCCATTAGGGGAACATCCAGGAATGGATGGGAACAGGTTCCAAAATTTGAGACTGAAAATTCTGAGACGTGCAATTGTCTTTTTTTTTCGGTCTCAGTAAGAGTTTGAACCATATTTAACGCAATGCCAGCTTTACAAGGTCATTGGCTCCGAAGTCCAATTCGCAAACCAAAGGCTTCTTTGGTAACTTGGAGCATTGTGCATTGCATCTCCCATTTGCTTTGCATCTGTAACAAAAAGCAGTAAGTTAAAGGAAAACACACAAGAAAAATGAACCATGTTGAGTCAGGGAAAGCTCATGGCACAGCTGTTCCCTTAGTTGTCAGCATCACGAATATGTGAGACTTCCAAAGCCAAAATCTCACATTGACCTCGATAATTACATCAACAGCAGGGAAGCACCTCCAGCAAGAAAGGAGATCACATTCTTGATTGCTGGAATTCTAATCATTTGTTTTTAATTTWGTCGGTATTTAAGTAGATAAAAAGAAACAAAGATTCTCTGCTGGATCTTTTCCTTGGAACAACAATTCGTCTCGCTCCATTTACCTGAGGCTAAAAAGTTCCTTTCTTCACCTCTGTCTAGGTGGTATCTCTAAAGACGGAGTTCCTTGAACTAATACAAGTGGGCAAAAGGACTTCATTCAAAATCTCGAGCAGGCAAGGAGTATCTATGCATGGGTTTCCAGATGCTGCCTGTTAGATYATAAACAAGTGCTGCTTTACAGTTCCAATAGTGCAGTGCTGCTCATCTTTGCCTGCAAAAGCAGGACTCAAAAAATCCTCAAAGCTTTTGCCTCTCCAGAAAGTGCAGTCTTAAATAGACACACATGTCCCCAAAGCCTCATTATAACGTGACTGAAAAAATACATCCTACTGCAACTGTTCGTTATTTATTCTTTGAGTAGTCACAGCCACATTTGTTCAAAAACATTTTTTCAAATGGTGAGAGCAAGAAATGGAACCTGATTTTGAATGACCATTTCAAATCTAAGTTCAAGCACAAAAAACAAAGATGCAGCCACACTAAATTCAGGCTAGCTCTATGATTAAAGAACACTTCAAACTGCACAAGTTAAAAGTAGAAACAATAAGTTAAGCATTTAAAATTAGGATAAATTTACTATCATTTAATTGCCAGATTCAAACCTGATAAAATGGTCTATCTACACATTTTCCACTTGCTACCTTCCAGAATAGACAATGGATAGGAAATATCAAGCCAGAAGTTGATGCTCTGGTAAGCTGTAAGCAAAAGGGAGTTCTAATTGAAAGGATTTCCATACCGTGGGCACTGCTGAGTGGCTGCCATGTTAATTATATGATCCCTTCTTCTAAAGCAATCTTCCACTTAGATTCCAAGTTTAACTCCTGCCAAGAGGTCTCTGAAATGCCATCAACAATTGTGTTTTCTGACAAAAAGATAAAGTTAACTAATTGTAAGCACCCTTTGCCGATGAACTTAAAAAAACCCCACTGGTTTCTCTTCCTGGAGAGACAGCAAATAACGTGGGTCATGTGCATTAATATTTTTGCACTGACATAACTTTGGCACAGGCCTTGGGTTCTTGCCAAGGTGCCACCTGGAACCGACAGCATACATTTAACACAACACAGAGCAACAGTCATATAAAATTAAATCACCCAGTGCCTTACCTCTGGGAAAGGGACAGAGGGGATATCTGGGGGAGAAGTACAGAAAAGAAGGCAGATACAGCATGATCCTCCTCTTAGCAGTCCTCCCATGGCACCTGTGCGATTTAAAGTCATCCTGGACTAAAGGTCCCATCCCCATGTGCCTTGCTTTGCATTTATCAAAACTGTATTTATGGAATTGAAATCCCTGATCACTCGGTTTCATTAGTAACTTAGCAGAGAAGCAGCTTATCTGGTAACAGAGGCACTTTAACCACAGCCAGGATTGTTGTCACTTGGAAAGATTAGTGGCTAATAATAGATTGATATAGCAATCTACAACTTCATTTTACAGGCATGACTAAGGTAATTTTTCACCTCTGCTTTCATTTGAACCCGGAATTTATTTGCCGGGCATGTGGTAGCATAATGTAGATGGTTTATGTTTGAACCAAGGCCATCTTCACACCCAGATGGGAGCAGCAGTGCCCTGTCAACTTGGGCAGTCTCCTCAAAAAGGCCAAGGATTGAAATTTCCAGGAGAATCTGTCTTCCATTCGTCTTCCTGGCAGCTCTGGACGTCTCCAGATTAGAAAGTTGAGCAGGTCTTTGCAGTTGCCAATGCATCTTTAGTCTTTTCCCTTTGTTATGCCAGTTTTAAACATGCAGCCACATTCATGGAATCAGCAGCTCGTCTAAACTTTCTTCTGAAAGTCTAGGTCACTGCCTGTGTGTCTGCGAAGCATTGCTCTGTAGGAGTGGGTATTAAAACAAGTACAAACTCTTCTGGTTACCCTTAGTTGAGTTGCTTCCTCATACAGATAAGCTTTCTGCAGACATTGAAATTATTTATAAGGGACTGCCCCGTTTGGTGTTGGTTTGCACAGGCACTTGATTTTAAAATATGAAGAAAGGATGTTTTACAGGATAATGTTACAGCTGTCACAAAAAGAGCTTGCACAGTGTATTTTTGGAGAAGGGATAAAAGAAAGAAGGGGCAGTTGCATTACTTTTCTGTGATAGCAATGCCCCTGCCATTATGTTTCTTATCAACTTTCAGCCTTTCCCCATAAACTGTTAAACGACTTATAACAACAAGAATATCTTTTTCCACTAATCCTGCCTCATTTTGAGTAATTTTCCTATAGTCATTCAGGGCTAGAAATGGCTAATATGACACTGCCCTCCTGGCTAGCTCAGCCTTCAAAGGTTGTCATTTTACTCATATCTCTGCCACCCGGCTGGTGATATTGTGCCAAGCTGTTTCCTCCTCTGGAAAATAAATTATTTTGGACTCTCCTTTGCAAGTCTGTTGTGAGATCTGCTGACACAATGCACTGTATAAGAGATGGACAATATTATGATTATTGTTGTTATTCTTAGCAAAGTTTGAAAGCTGATTTGCAATCCCTCTTTCTTCTCCTTTTTCTTTCCATGAAGGAGGCAGAAATCAGCAGGTGATGGGATCTGCAGGATTTATTTTTCATTATTGACTTTTTCCAAAACCTCAGAAATTTTATATTTCCCTTTCTAAAATACATATGCATCTCTAAGGACTAATCAAACACTTCAGTACTATTTTTGAATGGGTTTCTACACTTCTTTTTATTTTATTTCCTTTTGCTTTCTTTGTACCACCTCCTTAACAAAGATAGAAATAAATGGAATTCCATTTTGGAAAGGCATGAGAAACAGATGCAAACATGCATGCATTAGGCAAGGCATTCTCTGAAACCTCTTCAATTGGAAGGGCAGATTTAGGGAGATATTTGATGCTGGTAGCCTGTTGAATTGCTACCAAAGGCACTGCAGGATAACTGTCCATTTATGTCCAGCTACATAAATAAGCAAATAAGTATCACACACAAGTAAATATTTACACATAAAAATGTGTATATGTATTCCTTGGAGCAGAATTCCAAAGCTGGAATTAGGATAAGCAGTCACTGTATGTCCCTTTTTCAGTTGTATTTCCTGGTTAATATGCTTGATGCTATTTACAGAGTGGTTTTAGAACAGTTCTCTGGTTCTTAACACCTCTTTTAACTGCATTTTCATAGGATCTCAATCCAGACTTAGAGGGGGATATTGTAGGACTTCAGTTAAGCCCGTAGGACTCATGAGATGGGTGAGATTCCTGAAGGGTTTTCCTGTTCTCTGGTTTCCAAATGTCAGCAAGAAATTCACAACAGTGCTGCCTAACCCTAGAGTTGTTCTAGAATCTGAAGGCAGCTCGCTTTGTACCTGGGAGATGCCTGTGGAGGCAAAACATCTCTTTCACACATGCACAGAATGACAGTCCAGAGCTTTGAGCATTTTGTTGTCAGGCAGAGCACATCTGGTCTCTGGTGGATCTTACCCCCAAATCCTACAGATTTGGCTGATTTCATCTGCAGAGCAAAACAACAGGAACTTTCTTCATGTTTCAGGCTAAAAGCTAGAGAAATCATCTTCCTTGGCCTGACAGCCTAGGGAGCAGCTGAGATGATGAATATTTGTACTCTCAGAACCACGCTGTGATTCCAGTTCATTTATTATGAGAACTTTGACTCACTCTGGCCCAGAGAGGAGCTGAACTGGTGTCCTACAAGTGAACAACACTTTCCAGAAAATCCAACCAGTGGACCGGTCTCCACATGAAAGGTTGTTAATGCAGCGTGGAAGAGGGGCCCCTCTGAAGACCCTTCTGACTTCTCCTACTGAAGAGGAAGTGGTTGAGATGCTGGATCCCATAAACTGTGTCATCTGGCATTTTACATGCAGCCCTGTTGGATCGTATCTGTCACAAGCAAAGAGGAGACTTTTCTGTGGGCACCTCTTGCTTGGCTGTTGTGTAGCTTACTGTAGTCACCAGTTTACTGTAACACAATAAGGCACCAGGAAGTTGCAGTTCAATCCATGCCCGCTTCCGTAAATACAACTCAGTGAGGCCCAGTTCCCCAGGATGTTACCCAGCTCATTCTTTGCTGGCAAAAAAAACACCCCCTGGCAGGATTTGGTGCAGTGAATGCTGGAAATTTTCTCCTGACAGGACCAGGGACCCCTGCACAGAAGAGTTGCACAAAACTCMGAGAAAAGTAAGATCAGACAGCAACATGAACACCAGAGCCCTTTTCATTCTCTTTGAATAGCTTGTGGAGCTTCTTGACAAAAAGACACYACATGACACCAGATTCAAGGCCGAGCAGGAAACAGACCTTTCCTTGAGGACAACAGTAATGGACAGAGTTAGACCAGCAAAGAATGAAATGACAAAGAATAGAAGGATGAAAGCCCCTTGTTCCTCACAGCTCAAGTCCATCTTCTGGGAAGACATATATGTGAGACTCACCTATTTCTTCTTCACATCGTCCACCACTGGTTCCACAACAGGCTGAGATGTTCTTCATAGGGCAGTCAGACAGCTGTTGTCTCCATGGTCTTCCCCAGCACTGTGATGCCTTGTTGGTATCAAAGTGAGTGCATCAGCCTCTGGCTGCTTTGGAGTGAGGAGAAATGCCTTGAACAGCTCTCATCACCTGCTGCTCAGCATCTACATGTGCCTGTACAAGGTGTGATGAGATGGAGAGTCAGTCCTTTACTCTGCCTCAATTTCCTCACCTCAAGACATTGTAGCTCTCCCAGACCTATTGTAATAAAATGATACCATTGTGATAATTTTCTGTGATGTGACTGACTCCATTATTATAAAAGTTCTGATTTTCAGCTGGGGTCTATTTTCTAAGCTCCAAAGAGCAGTCGTGGTGTGGCATATATTTTCTTACCTTRCTTAAATGCTCTCATACAGGAACATACCATAGAAAGCATGATTCTGGTACAGAAGGACAGCACAGATTTTGCATTAAATCTGGTCTTCAGCCATATTTGGGAAACATGTTATATGTCCTAATAGGCAGTAGCACAACCTTTAGCCCCTTCCCTGGTGCCTTTTGCTGCCTGAACGTAGCTTTGAATTTTACTGGCTAGCAATATCCACCAGGAGACGCTAAAGTAATCTGAGATCCTGGGGCACATCGAAGCCCTGTTCACACCCTCCGTGTCCTAATCCTGCTCCTCATTGTAGCTGCAGGCAGGCAGGGAGGTCGACAAGTGGCGACCCTGTACCACGGAGAGATCTTTCCACCTCYGGAGAGGCTGGTTCAATTTGCTGGCCCAGCGCAGTGCAACCCCCGCCATCCCTTGCAGCCCCAGCACGGGGTAAGGGTGTAGGTGACAGTGATGTTACTGTCACTCCTTGGCCTGTGTGGGCTTTATGGCCGGAGGGCTGTGACAAGGAGGAGTATGTGTGTCTGGCACGCCGAGAGAGGGAGGGAGCTCCAGGCATGGGCGTGATGACAGTAGATGGTGAAATCATTAGCCCGGGATTATAGTGAGAGATGGGGCCCGAGCCACAAGAGCAGAGCCTGCATCCAAAGCTCAAGGGTGGTGGGGTTGGGCTTGGGCCCATCTCATATTCAAACTTCAGTGCAGAATTCAGCAAAACGACACACTAGGCCCAAGGGAGAAAAAAAAACTTATTCACACACACAGATTAGCTGTGGAGGGGGATGCAGGGAAATACCTGCCAAGTATACTGTTTAAATATTAATGATCTCTTCTTTTCTGCTAATTTAAAAATTTTTTTCTCCCTTTTTTTTCCCCAGTGGGAAAGCCCCTCCCCACTTTTATATTGGATCTGGTGCCTTTATTCCCTTCTYGAAGAGACATTCCATCCATCCCCAACATATTGAGCAACATGTCTCTGCCATGCAATAAACACAGTGACCCAGCTCTCMCATCTCTGCCTTAGAAAGCAAAAGTCCAGCCTGTCTTGGAAAGGACAAACCATCTGCCAAGGCAAAGGAAGCTGCAGGCCGATTCAGAGCCAGGGCGCCCAAATTCAGCCTCCACTAGGTTAAAAAATAAAAAAGTAAAAATAAAGGTCACCTTTAGATTTCAATCAAGATTAGAATTTCCCAAGTTCAGGCTTGTTTTAATAAGGGGGCTGAACCAGATTGCTGAGCTGAAACTTCCCGGCCCACTGGGGATATTTCAGCTTTGGAATAAAATTTTGCTTAAAGCCCCACAGGTTTGAATTCTTTTCCAGCAATAGCTCAGTTTTTCTGCTTGAACAAAACAGCAGCAAAAGTGATGGCTGGTTAATATTGTGATTGGTTCTGTGCTTTATGACAGTGTCCCTTGCAGTGTTTAGGGAAGAGGATTTAGAAGATTGGGTAGTCAGGGGTGAGGCTCGAACATTAGTGCAGCTCTGGCAAAACATGAAAAACAAGAACTGCTCTGTCTTGCCTCATTTGTTGAAGATTAATTTTGATTTTTTTTTTATGCTTGCAAGCTAGGATGCTCCTTGTTTTATGCCTTTGCAGAGATTGTTTCAAGAAGGGCCATTTGAAGAARAGAAAGTTGGTGGTAGATGGAATCTACTGAAAACCATCTATGAGACATGGACACTTATAGTACTTTGATACCTGCACCAAAAGCCATTAGATACTTTCTATCATTCTCCTGAACAGAAGTCCACTCTCCTGAGGACAAAGRTCTATGTCAAAAAAGGTTTTCTCCTGGGCCATTAAAATGTAGCTGGACTGCTACAAGGATGGTACAACATTTCCACCTTGATCTTTACCTGTTTGGTATAAACTGGTGGGAGGATTTGTGCCTTAGAAGGTTGAGATTGCTGCTGTTGATTTTTTGATCTCTCACTCAAGGGAATAAGACGTGAACAAAAGAACAACAATTGTTACAACTGTCCCCATCCACAGAAGCCCTTCCCTGATACCAGACACCAGTATGTGCCTGAAGAAGAGCATGATGGGAGGCAATCCTGAAGCAGTCTTGCCTCTGTTCTTGCAGTTTCCAGTCAYGTGGATTATTTTTCATGTAATGACTTTCCACTGATTTCTCCCTCATGAACTGATCCAATCACTTGTTGAATTTGGTGTCCTGAGGCAGGGAGTTCCACAGCTGAGTTACCTCTTATGAGAGAAGCTGACTTTTTTTCTGTTTTGATCCTGCATTCTACTAGTTTAACTTGATACCTGCCCATCCTCTCCTTCCCAGCATGAGCTGCACACAGGTAAAATAAAAATCTTCCCTGGGAATGGGGTCAGTTGTGGAGATGACCTCCTCTCATAAACTCCAATGGAACATTTTCCCCACAGTGCTTCTAAGCTGTGATCAGACGAGTTCACAGAGTCCCATSGCCTTGGATCAGAGACAGGGCTTGGATCACACAAGGGCTGACGTGTGTGATAATGTATGGGCAGGGCTGGGCTGGCACAACAACATGGACACTTACACTGTCTTCTAGTAAATGTGTCTTGAACATGACCTCCAGGGCATTTCTATTCTCACCAGGAAGACAYATTTGCTGTGGCTGTTTTTATTTTTTTTCAGTAAATAAATTGATCCAGCCCAGATTTTGACCTTTTACAGAGTTAAAATGTAAGCCACCACCCAGAGAACCTAGAAAGGATGAAAGATATGAAARGATGTCTTTGCAAAATACAGACATTTATTTTCCAACTAAGCAACTAAGCTTTAARGTTTTGTGGACTATATGACAACACTAATTGGCAAGCACTAATTGGCAAATTTAGAAACGAATCCCGCAATGCAGAAGTAAAATAGCCATTCAGTAATAATCCCTCTTGGAACAAAGACAGGAAATTCAATATCTTTGCAGAATCCAAAGTTAGACTGGGGCCATGGGTTTCATGAACAGCTTCTCCAGGGATTGCATTTGTAAACCATAAACAGATTAAGAAAACCCACTCCTTCAAAATAGCCTCATTACAGTAAATTTTCCCCTTACTTAAATCCTATCTGCATTTGTGCTGTAAAGTCCCAAAAAGTCATCGTAGGATTGGAATCTTCTTGCCATGCAATGTTTTCCTTGGTCAAGAAAAGAAGGGAGGAGAAAAAGAAAAGAGCAAAACAGAGAGATATGTCCTGCAAAACAAATAAATAGCAACATTTTGTTTGAGTTTGGTTGCGGTTTTTTCCCCAGCAAATCCCCTCCTACATGTTTCTATGGCTCTGGATGTCATGAATTGTTTGCATATTCTTTTTTGCTATCAGAGCTTACTCCCCAGCCAAGTTATTAGAAAATAAAAATATACTGGTAACAGAAAAAGACTAATCAGTGATTAGCTAGAAACCTAGAGGAGGTAAAAGAAGGAAAAACAAAGAACTTGTAGCTATGTTTCTCATCTGGGACTGGTCATGATAGCCAAGAGAATGGCAGCTAGAGCAAGAATGATTTGTAATGCACAAGCTGCAGACTCACTAGTTGCTTGTGTGTCCATATCTTTCAAACCCATAAAGATCTGATCTTCGTGAATATGACTTAGGAAGGTGAAAGATATATGACTGGGGAAAACTGTTTTACCCCTGTTATTGAAAACAATGTCTTTAAAGGAAGCCTACAACTGTAAGAAGGAAAAAAAAATAAAAGAAGAAAAAAAAGAGAAGAGAAAAAAAAAGAAGAAAAAAAAGGAAAAAAGAAGAAAAGTCAACATAACAGGATAAATTATAAAGAGTCACAAGTATACACACAGGGTTATGTAGAAGATTATACATATCATTGATACAAGAAAAAAGACCTACTGTAAAGCAGAACCTAACCCTTATGCTGGTTCAGAAGGCTATGCAGAATGCTTCCAGCAGGTCAACTTTGTGAATACTCTTCTCCCCAAAGAGCTRCTTTGATCACTGAGAAGAAGACTAAAAGGAGACTTGACGGGAATGCTTAAATACAGTTGTTTTTAACTGAATGGAGAAAACACTGCTAAAGAATTTCATCACAATGCTAAAAAAATCTCTGCATCTGTTATGGAGGCTGAACAACTGAAAGTTACCTAAAATGTGAGAAAAATAAAGGAAGGTCAGACTTGAACTTGCTATGAGCTTAGAGGTGAAATATTTAACCCTGTTTTCACAATCAAAAAGGAAGCAAAAAGACAAAAGAGAAAAAAAAATAAAACTAGAAAATTCCTTTTTC
The DNA here is from genome assembly GCA_018881555.1 of Amblyornis subalaris. Classification (NCBI taxonomy): domain Eukaryota; kingdom Metazoa; phylum Chordata; class Aves; order Passeriformes; family Ptilonorhynchidae; genus Amblyornis; species Amblyornis subalaris. Next base: position 3,458,497 of record JACAXG010000025.1, read on the forward strand.
GGGTCACTSTCTAGCTGCCCTTAAGGTCATTTTATCCTAATGGTGCTTCTGATGTGGACACCTGCTCAGTGGGAACTGTGCTGAGCTCACTAATTCATTTCACAGCATCACTGGTAGGAAGTTATGTGTAACAAAGCCCAGGCCATGTGCATGCAGATGTTTTTTTTTTTTTTTACTCGTTGTGAAAAGGCTTTCGGAATGATGAGTTACAATCACATGGAACAGACTTTTTTTTGTTTTGCAAAAAGCAGTTGTTGCAGCAAGAGTACCTGATTCATAAACTGCCTGGTTTAGCAGGGGGATGCAGAATCATACACACAATGGCCCAGATTTTTGCAGATATATTTAGGTAGCCAAGTTGTGTTAATTTCAGAGGGAGTGAGACATCCTGAACCCTCTAAGCATTATGCCATTTTTCCATTATATCTGAGAGCATTATTCTTCATGTTCTTACTCATCTCTAGAGTATCCTCCTTGGTTCCTTACTCCTAAGATTTACTCATTATATTCCAACTCTGCTGTACCAGGCCTTTCACTTGAGTTTATTGCATTTTTATATCCCTRTTCCATCATTCTGTCACGCTTACTGGAACTTTGTTCTGAGCCCAGTATCAAAAAGTCCTTTTTGAGTTTTCTGATGTGGTTCCATTAGTTGAATAGAGAAATTTTCTGACTTGGTTTTTTTTTAGAGAAAAGACTTTGGCCTTTGTTGCTGGCCTTTTTTGAGAGCCTGTGTATCTGGCAACAAAGCAAGAAAAAGGCAAGGAAGTGTTATCACACCCATTTTAGGAAACTGAGGCAGAGCAAGGGAAAGAATGAGAGAGCAATTGTCTACATGAGTAACACAAAGACCACAGAGCACCAAGCTCTGATCTGTGAAGTCACAGGACACCCTAAACCTAACCACTGAGATTTCCTTCTATTCAGCAAATGATGAATGACATTTGTCTGGTGCTCCCCTATGCTAAGGTAATCTTCGATGCGATGGTAGAAGACTCCATACCTTATTTTAGTCTTTTGTCTTCTACGGATTTTTTCTATAGTTTTAAATGATTTTACCTAGGTGTAATTTTTGAGGTGAAACACGGTGTAGAAAGATGTACCTACAGAGATGCCTTTCATGCTCCCAGTTGATTTCATCAGAATTCTGCTTCAAGTATCAAATCAGCCTTTTGGAAGTATCTGTAAACAAGATTTGATGGTGGTGTGACAAACGAGGACTCAATATCTGCCAAAACCAGAGTGATTGTCCTCTGGACAGATATAGGATGCTAGTGGTAAAACAAAATCAAGGCCAGTGTTAAAGTCCTTGGACCCTGTGAGCCCCACTGCACCAGGGACTCTTTCCATTGTCACAAGCTCACYCCAAACATGAACTGATGTCCTGTGAAGCTGGCAGCTGGCTCCCTAGAGGGCGTCTGGCCATGTTTCCTTTTATTGGTCACCTGAGAGGCTACTACAACTTCACAGTTCCTGCATGCAGGGAGCCAGGAGTTCGGACATTACTTGCATTAAGAAGCAATGACATCCATAGAAGATAGACTAAATTCTTGTTCCCACCTCCCCTTTCTTCTCTCATCTACCTGCAGGTGCTTCTGAAATAGAAATCTTTTGGATGCATCCCATGGGAGTCAGTGGGGGGTGAGCGTTGACTCCTGTGAGATTCAGGYGCCAGCTCTTTGGGGATGTTCAGATCATATGTCTAGACAAGATAACATCCTTCTCCAAACCCAGGAGCTAACCCCTGGGGAACCCATTATTCATGTATAAAACACCAAGAGAAACTTTCACTGCATGCAGCTTCCTTTTTTTTCCCCTCCTCCCCGTGGGAATTTGCTTGGTTTAACCCTTTCATCCCTATGAGGCAGTGACTTCCCTGCTTAAAGCCATGACTGTTTATCCTTTCACCCTTCAGGGCTCAGTACTCTGCACCTGCAAAAACAGTGTGGCTGGCTGAACAGTGCCAGGTGAGCCTTCAGCATCGGCTTTAATGTGAAGTCCAAGCCCAGAGATATCTCCTCCCTTCCCCCTGGAGAATAATAGTTCTTGGACTAAACCTTCAGCCCTGTCTATAGTGCCCAGGTAGCGCAAAACACCTGGCAGTTTGCCCTAAGAAAGCACCTGGAGCTGCTCCTGAGACAGAGGAATACCCAGAGCATACTAGAGTAATGGGGATATGCAAGGCACAGAATGAATACAAGACACTTTATTCTGACCTACTTTCAGTAACATCAGGCCCCTAGAAAATCTTATGATCTGGTGTAACTTTGCAAAGGTTAAGGAATGGTTTGCATTCTGGGTGACAGTAACTGGGGGTAAAGCATCTCCCAAGACTAAGGAATGTGTAAAATCAGAGAGTGCTGTCCAGACACGCACTTTTCCCTTTACGGGCTGACCAAAGGGTTACACACACCTTTTTCATGTTTGCTATGGCCATGGACAGATGCTACTGATTTTACATGAGCTAGTCTGATTGTGCAAATTCATCGACAGATCACTTTTAATCTGGTTACATGACTGGGTTATTTTGTTTAGTTGCCATCGCTGAATTGTTACACCATCTGATTTTTGCAAGGTCCTCAACACATGGAGGCCAAGTTAGTGTCTCCACTTTTTGGTTTTCCTCAGCATATTGTCCTTTTTTCCTAAGGCTTTTGATTTGGATTATAATGGGCAGAGAGGAAAACACAGATAAACATAGAACAGCCTCTGTGAGAAGATCTGCTTTGATCTGTCTCTTGCAACATGGCAAGAGACATCTGTCCACAAAAACATTTGTCCCAGCAGTTCAGTTGTTGAAAGATGGAAGGGAGTTGCATGTCTTTATGAGGTCAAGTTGGCAGAAGAGAGAAGAAATTTGGTCCCTACAGTAACCGCTATATCCAGAAATTATCTGGATCTTGGGTATGACTGATCATGTGTATCTATTTATGAAAGGCATTTGCAGGCAACAGTAGCACTATATTGCTCTCTGTTATTGCATCTTGGCTGAGTTGGAAAAGTCCCTTCTAGGCAGGTGGTGTGTTTAAACTGCATGAATCCAACACCCCTCTCCATTTATGAAACAAGTAGCAATGGAGATAAGAAAATGGAATCCAGTAGACATAAATTATGCTTATTGAACAAAACAACAAACCCTTTTCTTTTTCCTGTGCTTTGAGAATTGAAGAGATTTCACAAARTCACATCTGATTCATCACAGTAATAGAGGTCCATGGGTGGATTAGAGTAGTAAAATTCTTAAAAGCAACAATGTGGAAAAATCAAACATTTTTAATAAATGTTTCTACATTTAGAAAGAAGTGGGATGTTGCACTCTTACGACATGAGAATAGTGAACTCAGATCCCAGTCCATTAGTAGCTAAGTATGGTTTTAAACAACTTCAGTCAGGGATAAACATTTTGAAACCAGTAGGCCTGGATAACTTGCACCCAAGAGTCCTAAAAAGGTTGTCTGAAGATCTCTAGCCAACTCACTTTAGTTTTGAATAAATCTTGGCCTACCCAGTAAATTCCAGTAGATCATAGCAGCTAATTTCGTGCCAATATGCAAAAGGCCAAGAAAGATGACCCAACCAATAGTAAGCCAGTTAGCTTGACACCAGTCTTAGGCAAAATTAAAAAGCAAAGCCAACCAAACAAAAAAAAAGCCAAACCCACAAAAACAGGAGTCATATAATTAAAAATTAGAGAACAATTGTACTTACTGTCAGTCAATATAGTTTAATAGAAATGGGCCATGTAGAACCAAGATTCATTCTCTGATGAGATCACTACTTTTTTTACCAAATGCCATGGTGAAAAGATAACAGACTTTAAAGAACTTTATCTTTCCCAATATGCTCATTTCAAAAGCAAGCTGCTCTGTCTAATTCCAATAAACTGCAAGTTGCTCTGTCTAATTCCAACTCCAGTAAATGGGAGTTGATTAAACTGCTGTACAAAAAGAACTTGTGAATTAGGACACTTTTACAAATGAAGGTTTTCTGGAGTATTTGGTTGAGGAGATGAAGAAATCAAATCTTTTCCCAGTGTTATCCAATAGTTTAATCAAATAAAACTGCAAAGAACTAGCAGGAATTTATTTTTATTTTTATTTTTATTTTTATTTTTATTTTTATTTTTTAAAAGCTCAGAACAATCCTCCCACACACAAACATTCCTGCCATGCAAGGAAACAATGGAAAAGAGTTAAAAAGTCTGAATTTTAGCCTAACTTTTACTCGATTGAGAACAAAACCAGTATTTCAGCCCCTCATGAGTTATTGTGAAGAGATTTTTCTCTCTTGAAGGTGAAGAGAGACATTGATTAAAAATATCAAGATGTTTGATAAACCCAGCCTATTCAAATGAAGTATATACATGGGAACAAACAAATAATTTTGGAGATAGCCTCAATAAAGAAGACTGTTTTCTGAAAAGTGGTGGCTCTGAAAGGGTCATAGTGGGCAAGTGATTGAACATGTGGGAAAATTGTACTCAGAGAGTAGTTATCAATGGTTCACTGACAAAATGGAAGGGTATTGGAGTAAAGTTCTACAGGGATTTGTTCCTGCTTCCTGTGCTATTCAATATTTTCATTAATGACTGAATGATGGAATTGKGTTACTAAGTTTGCTGATGACACCAAGCTGGGAGTAACTGGAGATGCTAGAAGGCAGGAGGATTTAGTATGATTATAACAAATTGGAGAAATAATCTGTAAAAAATAGAGTGATCTTAAGTAGGAATGATTAYAAATATTCATTCCTTAGGCAGCAACTAAAATTTTCCCAGATATGGGATAGATGGTGCTCTCTGGGTAGTGAGGATCTGGAGCTACACTAGAACATGATCTGAACATGARTCAACAGTGTCCTAATATTGCAAAAAAGACAAACAGTGTGGGGGATGTATAAACACAAGTGTCGCCTGTGAAATATGCGCAGTAATCCTTTCCCGGAGCTCAACATTGATAAAGCCGTAGCTGGAGGCTCTTCCAGAGTCCTAAGGGTAACTTTAGACCTGTGATGCCAAACAAGATGCAGATCAACTGGAGGAAGTTGAGAGGTGACTGATAAGGTCAGAGGTCTAGAAAAGGAGACGTTGTTTACCCTACACTGTAGGTACGTAAAAGGATTGCAGCAGAAAGGAAAGGGATGCTCAGTTTGCTCATGCTTATGGCAAGACAAAGTCATGGCCTAAACAACAGGAGAGGATCYCAGATAGGACTGAGGGTAAAAACTTTCTAATCAGAAGGCAGTGAATTGCTTCAGTGCATGGCTTGGGGTGATGTTCCCCTGGGAGGACTACTGGAGGTCTTTAAGAACAAATTAGAGAAACATCTGCAGGGAAAAACAGCTGGAACTGATCCTGAATTAGGGGAGGGAGGTAGGCTGGAAAGGAATCTTAAAGTCACTCTAAYTTATGAACATTTTAGTGAAAGAAGCAATTCCATAGATGCTATAATAGTACAGGAGGGAGTGTTAATTAGTAGAGTTGTGACTCTTAGTACACGGATGAACTTTGTATCCAAAGCTCTTGCTTTCTTCAGCAGAATGATGTAAATTATGATGCAGAAAACATTTCATTGAGGCTTACGGTTTGCAGGGACAATGTAAGATATCTGTAAACATGGTTCTCATTTAGGCAATAGTTTCAGTCAAAGGAAGTGGGAATAATATTTAAATTAATGAAAAATTTTGGTTTTATATTATCAAATAAAAATATTTTATTTCTTGCTTTGGAATTATATTTTATATTAAAGTTGATATTTTTAAAGATAAAAGTTTCATAGATGATTTAAAAAGTGTTGAGTTACTTCAAAATGAAGCCTAGTAGTTTTCTTTGAACCAAAATTAATTTTGGGATTTTGTTCTCAAAAACAATATCTGCGTACAAAATAAAGTGGGKTTTTTTTCAGCAATATTTTGTTTGGTAATGGAACAGAAAAAGCTTATTATTACCCACTTGTGTTTKTCAAGCCTTTTGAGACCTGGGCAAGCCTTCCTACATAGCAGTTGTGCACCAGCCCGTCTCAACTACTTCCCTGGGCAGTCTTGATTAAGAATACTCTCTCTCCTTTGGACTGCAGGCTTTCTCTCTCATTCAGTAATTTGCACCAGGGAGGTAGCTATTATATTCCTCTATGCTTAATGTCATACAGAGGCACAAAAACCAATGAAAAATTGGCAAAATATGAAGACAAGGGCATAGATGGCCCAGTAAAAGAGATGGCAGATAAAATGTGGTGGTCTTTGATACCTAGGAAAGCATGGCAGTAATTTCTTTAAATCTCAAGATGACTGATCTATGATTTGCCAAAATCTTCTTTCCTTCTCTTTATGTCATACACTTCTTGTGGATGTTATCTCCTGTCAAGTGTACCTAATCTGGCCTGTGTTACTCTAAACCTTCTGTGAGGAGTAAATCACCCTCCGCCTCACCCAGCTCCCTTCCATGTCTTTCTCTGACTAGCCCAATCCACTCGCTCCACAGCCTGCTCTTTACATTTAAATCAGTGAGGCTTATGGAGTTGGAGGGGGTTGAGCCCTCTACTCACCTGTTTACATCTTCCGAACTCCCCTTCTCAGCCAGGCGTGTTCATGGAGAGATATCAGACTTTGCCTCCCTCAGTAACATGGGCTGCTGTTGTTCAGGCAAGAGCTGCCCTTAAAGTGAGGGTATCAGAAATTGCCCAACAGCTGCAGAGACTCCTGAAGGTCACTTTCTGGTAAGGAAMCCAGTGGGGTGTTGGCTTTGTATCTGGGGGCCTATTTTACTTCTACAGTAGCTCGCTTGTTCCTTTAAATGGGAGCCTTGAACAGGGTTCCTGCTTGAGGCAACTTCAWTGCAGTTGATTTATTTATTTTTGGGTTTTTTGAAGTACAGAGTGCCTATCTTCTCTCGGGCAACACATGTAAAATCAAGTGTCTGAGTTGGGCCCTGCTTGCACGAGGTCTCATTGACACCAGATGGGAAGCAGCAGGGGTATCAAACCAGTGTAAAGATGCTCAGAACAATACCCTGTGTGTTTCTAGATATCTTACCAGGCTGAACAGAAAAAGGATTATTTTTAAAAATTCTCTGTATCTCCTTGCTAAGCAAATCGGTAAGGTCTGTGTTCCTTTTCCAGTGCTTATTGGACATGGCTTCCTTTCTACAGACACGGGAAATGAAAGCAATTATTTGTCTTTAAAGTACTCTGCAGTTGTAATTTAGTTCTGTGGCCTGTTAATTTAACTAACCCCAATTCATTTTAGTTTGTCCCAGCAAGTTATGGAAAAGATACAATTTTGAAGACTTCTGACAACTAATGCACTTTGAGGTTCAGCCCAGGGAGCTTACAAGAGCTGTATTTTCTATGATTCCTCCAAGCTCGGGGCATGGAATTAACCTTTTTTCACGGCCGATAGGGTTCCAACTGCAGTTGAAGCTCCTCTCCAAGTATGTACGCAAGGATCTGTAATGCCAGTGACCCTTTGTGGCCCTTCATCCTCCCTCCTGACTTTCTTCCTCTTGATGCGTCTATTTCCACAGAGTGAGTTTTGTTTGGACTCCTGATTAAGATGTTGGGCCCTGAAGCTTCTATCTCTGCCAGACTGCAGCTGTGAACAAATACCTTTGACTGTCCAGAGCAGAAGGGACTGGTATCAGATCATCAAGGTTATTTCCTGCTGTCAGCACTGTCTTCTTGAAGATGTGTCCCACTCTCAACCACAGAGRATATGGGCAATTCTGGATCACTGCAGGAGCACTTCAACGACCTGTCCTCCATCATCTTGTTGAATTGTCCAAGGACTTTACAGGGAAATTGGCAATGAAGTAGAATTCTATTAAAGTGGGGCATAAATTGTCCTTCAGAAAGGCTTCAAGAGAAAAGAACAAACTCACCCAGGCCAACAAAAGGATTCCTGGGGATGAATTTGGCACTGTACAGGGTGTATATGTTTCAATATAAAGTCTATGAATACAATAAGTGGCGCAGAATATTTCTGCTCAATATAATTAATATCTTCTATGATATTTTATTCTGTTCCATTTCCCTCTGAATTAAAAAAGCAAGTAATTCAACCCACYTGAGAGCAAAAGCGAGGTGCAAGGAATCTCTGTCTTCAAACAGGATGAGTGAGTGCTAATGTGAGCATGTTACAAAGAAAAACTTTGCCTCTGAAAAGAGTTTTATGTTTCCCTGAAGCAAGGAGTAGCTGCATTTGTACCAGCTCTACAGCCTGTCTGATATTGATATGTCTTGAGTCATCTTTGAAAGCCTGGTTCTTTCTTCTGATAGATAAATATAACCCTAGATTATTTTCACCCATCTGCGAGAGAAATCATTATGAAATTAACCAGTGATCAACCAAACCACACGGGGAGCTCAGATAGGGTTTTTAGGCTTTTTCGAATGGCTGGCTTTTCTTTCTCCATCTGGTTGTGTTTAGCTCTGAAATATAATTTTCGGTGCTGATCACTGCTGGGTAGACCATACAATTAAGGTATTTGAAAAACAAACATTTCTAAACCACTGATCACTGGGGAGATGGCTTAGAAACGACAGCCCATTTTCCAAGAAGATGGTTAGGAAAGGGAACCTGAAAGCTTAAGATAACATTGAAAAGGAAACAGAAGAAGTCCAGGGAGGGAAAAAAAAAAACAAAAGGAGAAAAAAGACACCAACCAAATAAACCCACCCTCACAAGGATTTTAACTGCTTCTCTAGTACTTTCAGACTTATATTACTTGAATGCTTTAAGGAATCCAGCCTGGTTTCTGTGTATTTCTACGGCATCATGCCTTTACACAAGAGATATATACTGAGAAGCAGAACTTGCGACAGAAAACAGGCAATATTTGCAGTCATAGGAGGAATTTCAGCACTGTAACTCTTTTTTGGACTTAACAATATCAAATTTCAAGCAGGAACAAGTGCAKGACTGAAGGCCCAGAGACAAATTTGGACGTGCCTCTCTTTACTGGTACCCTCCTGATTATTTCTTTTTCCCACCTAAACTCAGCTCACTTTGGCTCACCTCCCATTATCCTCGGGCAGCTGCATTTTTCTTCTTAAACAATTCCAAAACTGTTCTTTGCTGAAGATAAGTGCCTGGCTCATTTTCACATGAAAGATGATTTAAAGCCAGGAAGTTTTTTACAGTTCCATTTTGACTACTTTATCAGTTAACAAAGAAGATAGAGACAGTAAAAAAATAAAGACTCTGTGATTTGGTGGCCGGTGCAGGAACACAAGTGTTCAGGAGGAAGTCAGAAATTAACACTTTTGAATTCTTGCAGAGTTCAGATATAAGTGTGAATGCTGCTGAGGCACTATAATGTAATCTGTTTAAATCAAAAATCAGGATCTCCATCTTGGGGAAGGTTCAACCCAGTCCTCAGATGAAAAAGTATAAGCCCATCTCTAGCAATAGCACTGCTATTGCAATCAACACTGTTGTGAAAATAATTGCTTAAGGATAGGACATATCTGGATTTCCTCGAAGTCCATGGCTGCCTATGACAGAGGAGAGTAAAGGTTTTGGATCCTGCAAAGGAAGTTGATGCAGAGGCCAGTGTAGAAGCCTCCAGAATCTGAGATAAGCTTTGACTAAGCCTTTTAATACTTGGATGCTTAAGCRAAGATAACCTCCAAGCTTTTGGCAGCCTTGCCCACAACTAGCTGAAACACAGAAGGACCAGGTAATTACCTAATGTGGTAAGAGCAGTTATGGGAAGTGTGTAAAAGGTAAGACAAATTCTACCTGACACCAAGGCTTGCTCTCACATCTGGGGTTTTCATACCCAATGCAAGTTCTTTCCTTAATTTTGCTGAGATGCAACTGTTGAGGTGAGTCTTAGCGTGGCTTTGCTTCCTTCCYAGTCAACACTCCAAAAATCTTGGATGTTGTGGAGAATAGGGCGTGGAGTACTGTGTCCTTCTTCCAGACTATTTACTAGGATGGARACACTGTAAAAATGCTCAATTTTGCATTTTTTGAACAGTTGTTACTCAAAACATGGTTGTAGTCAAATCCACAGAGTTAGACCGCCCCAGACACTGGGAAGACTGCATCTCAGCATGTCAGCAGTGTGCAGGAGTTGCTGAATCCCTGGAAAGCACCTAGGGAGCTTCCATAAACAACTTTTAAAATGATAATGATAGTTAATGACCTAATTTCCTAGCCAGCCAAAATACCTGCGGAATCAAAGTCCCATATCTGAATTAATCTAAACTCCTGGGAGGTTTTGTTCTGGTCTTAATATTCACAATTACTCCTTTATGTCTGGCATTTTTGGGGCCAAATCAAGACCCCATTTTAGATATCCAAACAGTTGGATATATTATTTATTTTCTGCAAAATATCAGAGATTGCAGTATTGTGTAAATGCAAGGGGTTTCAAGGCAAATGCTATTTTACCACCCTGCAACGAGGCAGATGTATGTGCAGAATATATTACATAAACAGCAGTCTAGCCTCAAAAACTTCAGCAAAAAGAGAGCCTATAGCCTTCTAAATTTCTTGATCCCATTACAGTTACTTTTTTTGTTATTTCTAACCCAAATTTTCTTTGCTGTAAATTGCTAACTTTCCCCTTCATCCTTTAATCAATTGCTAAAGAGTTACCATCAACCTCTTTATAACAGCTTGCCACATACTGAAAGACAATTTATCATTTCTCTCTCCACCTTCATTTTTTTTTTCTTTAAACTGGCATGTAGTATGCAGTGAGTCCTGGATTTTACCTATAAGCTCTGCCTGTTCTAGAAAGGCATCTAAGCTGCATTGCCATCAGCTCAGAGTGAGACCTATCTATGTGGGGCTCACTAGGCAAATCTATGCAAACTGAAAAATCAGCATATTCTGCCTGCTCTTGCAAGACAGCCTTTTGTGGTGAGTTCCTTATAATTATCAGTTAATTGTTGTGGATCCCATGTTGCCAAAAATTTGAAGATGTGAAGATTGGATGCTGGTACAATTTGCAGCTCGCAGGGTACTTAGCTATTCCAACAAAGATTTCAGCACCTTTCTACAGTGTATGCCCACAAGCCTGTGCTCTGGTATAAATGACAATAGGGTTTCTGACTTGTGATATCATCTCCCTTTCATAGTAAGACTGGATAGAGCTGGTTGGTTTGATTTAACCTTCCTTTTCTTGGTATTCTTCCTTTGCAAAAGCATCTGTGTAGTTAAAAAGTCCCTGAAAGTGTATGAAATGTTCTTCAATAGCCTGAGACATGGATTGAAAGTCCTAATTCTAACCTATTAGAGGAAACATATTTTCCCCTTCCTTGACTTCAGTTTTGTGCAACTATCTGCAAAATAACAGCCCAGGTGCACATGACAGGTCTCCTTTGTGCACRTGCTTCTGGTTTTGCTGATCAGTTTTTCCCTCCTACACTTAGATACTTCTAGTGAGAAGACAAGGATTTGGGACCAGCTCTGGGCAGTAACTGTAGGACTACTTACACACCACGTGCCAGAGAACAGTTMACTCCTCTCCAGAATTCTGGTGGTGAGATGTAGCGAACATGGCATGAAAGTTCCCACACCTCACTCAGTGGGAACACATGCTGTGCACAAACTTGCCAATATCTCACTGTGCATCCTTCATAGGAGCAAAGCCATTTCACTTGAGCCCTCACCAAGTTCTCTCTTTGCACCCAGAGAAGCACAGCTTCATTGCACCCGGAAAAACAATAAGGAAGCAAAGATGATCCATAGCCTGTTAGTTTTTTATAGTGAACAGAATAGATTCCTATAGCCATGTGGAACTCATGAGCTCAAATCTATCACACCATGGATTATACTTTATGCAATTGTATTTACATTTATTTAATAACATTAAAAATTACAGTGGGARCCAATCAAATTTCTAAACCAGCAGCACTTTAGAAAAGAGCCAGCTTGGGCAACCAAGGCCAGGACTTGGTTAGCTGTCTGCTTTGGTACATGTGAAATTGATTTTTTTCACTCACTCTACCATTGTCTCTTTCCCTTTTTTTCAGTACAACTCAGTTTTCCTGGCCTTGATCACAGAAAATCCCTAGCAACTCAAACACTCAGTCGGCATATATGCTGCTTTATCTGCAGTGCTTTATGAGTTTGCACGTGCCAGAATAAAGTTCAAAAGCTTCTTATCCTCAATTTCACAAATATATATAAATATATATATATAAACGAGGAGTGCTCCATAGCCCAATAAATTCACCATTTAGGATGAAGACTTTTAATTTATTTGCTTATACAAATCTTCTGACTCTTTCTAAAAACCTGGTAATTCAATCTGTGTTCTGCATGAACTGCAGTAATATAGTATTAGTGATACTGTTGAGTCAGATTCTGAGTTTCTTCCTTAAGCCAAATTATTATTGGCTTGCATGTGAGTTTTGTGTGAGTGAAGACATCAGATTTTAGCCCTTGTATAACTCCAGGTTTCATGTAACTCATTGCAAAATATTTTAAGAACTAGTTATACCTAGCTAGTAGGCATACCATTACAGGTGAAATGCCGTGATGAGTGGGATGAGCTACAAGTAATTGAGCTACAACAAAAAGACTGCACAGAACATTTCACTGGGAGAGATGACAAGAAATGAATAGCATTACACCTTCAGTGAAAGTTTGGGTAAAAGGAATCAAGTTACCTTGTTGGAAAGAAAATTCAGTGAAGGGTTTAGTAACATTTCACCATGACACTAAAAGAGCCTAGCTTTACAAAATACACCAAAGTTGTTCAGAGCATGCCACTGATGGAGAGATAGAAGGTTCAGCATGAGGCTGGAAATAAGTTCATCACAGGACAGACTTCAGCTTAGTAGCATTCTTTAGTGTTGGGCTGGAAACTGCAGTGACTCAGTACTGGTCACTGCCCTGAATTGGTCAGGCAGTTGAACCAGATGATCCTTCTATGTCTCTTCCAACTGCAATATTCTGTTCTATTCTTTTACATTACATTACATTACATGTGAGGAGCTTATAGAACACATCCGTACACTCTGTACAAGACTCTTTCTTGACGCCCAGCTAAACACTCATCCTAGTTTTTCCTTAGTATTCATCTTTGTTTCTGTGTGAGTGCAAGACATACCAAGCAAGAAAAAGCACACTGCACTAGCCAATTCAAATAGAGAACATTGGCTAGGGCTGCGGGGTGGGATATAGTTGTTATCTTGATATGCTGAGAATGGTTTCTCATATTCAACTGTGTGCAACTGCACTGAGCGTCCACTCTGCAGGTACAAATCCCATTCTAGTATTCCCTGCTTCACTGTGAAAAAAAGCGGCTTAATAAAGGTGTAAAGAAATAAATGAAATTTAAAAAAAATTTTAAAAGGAGTTTTGTGGAAGGAAAAAAGTGATGAGACAGACCCCTCTTACCACTGGCAAAGATATCAGAGTAGTTTGTAAGGAAATACCAATCTTTTGGGTTGTGACTGGCTTGCTGAGCACTTCCCCTGTCAAATAATTGCCCGTGAAATTGCAGYCCATACGGTTAAAATATTAGACAGGATAACATTACAGTTTTTAATCCACAGCTGAGACAAAGCAGAGATCAGGAATAATCCTGTTCAACAGCACCACGTTTACTGTCTGATGTGGGAGGTGTTGATTAGCTTTTAAGTAGAAACATATTTTTTAAAGTTACATAATCTGATGCTCATATTTCCCCCTCCCCCTTGAAAAGAATTAAACTAAATATTATGAGAGATTAAAAAGCTCTCCAGACCTTTGGTTTTGGGGTAAAGGGGGTGCACCTGCAGCTGGGGTTTTCCTTTCTCCTGCTCCCAAACCCATTACTCAGTGAAGAATATTTGTGCAGTGTGTTGTGCATAAGATCACACATTCAAGTCATCAGAACCTGACTCAGCTATTACTCAGTACTTCCTTGGGCAAAACCAGTGGAAATCTGCCCGAAGGAAGACTAGAGATTGAGTGAAATGGCAGGAGATATGAGAAACTGAGTCATAGAAATTGGAAGGAGAAAGGATCTCTTTCCTTGTTCCTTGACCATGATGACTTGTCCCAGCAGCTTTGCACCTTGGGACACCCCTTGCAGGGCACCACATAACTTCCTGTTGTTTTTCTCATCTTGATGTGGCCCCTCTTCTGTAGAGCTGGTTTTGGACACAATTCTTAGATGTTCACTGATGCCTTTCTCTTCCCGGTTGGACCTTAAAAAATCAATCACGAGCCAGACGTGGTTAGGGGGATAAAAGGTTTACCTTTATAAGGATCCTTAGGTGCACAATTAGTCAGATGGAAACGCCAACCCCCCCACACACACACGTGACCTGTATACCGCTTTTATAGATTTTGCAAATTAGCATATCTGACAAGAATTACCAATTAGAATCGTAATTTGTGAGGTAATTTCCCCCTTGTTGTAATCCCTTCTAAACCYYCCCCTTCTTTTAGAGAGCTAACTTTGTTTATAAAAATATGTCTCGAAGAGCTGGTCTTGAGACCAGAGAACCAAGATAGGATAGGGCCTTGAAATGTGTTTTGTCTTSCTGTCTATCAGGGCAGGGAACAGTACCAGGAAAACAAAGTGCAAACTACAGCTACGTGTGTTAAAATTAACAAAGAATATAGAAGAGAAAAAAGGTAAAACCTTAATTTGGCATCACCACTAAATCAATTTTGTTGCCTGTTGCTGTTTGTGCAGGTACTGAAAGACAGGGCATGAGCCCTTCTGTAAGGGTTTTCTGGTCGTGCCTGCTACCTGCTGTCCTGTATGCAGATTGTGCTGGGAATTCGTCTAGGTTACTCAAAAGAGGTAAGATTTGAGAGGACAAAGTTCCACCTTCTTGGCCGTATTTTTGCTGGAGCACATTGAGTAAGGTCCTGGTTCAAAATGTTCCAGCTGTGGCCCTGAAGGTAACATGAAGAAATCAACAGAGTAAAACTATGCAAAAAATAAAATTTAGAAATGTTCTTAATTTGGCATAGTTAGCCTAAGTTAGTCAAAGTAATTTAGAGAACTAGTGGAGCCAAAACAATTCACGTTGCTCTGGGTTAGTCCAATAAAGAATCCTAAACTTAAATTTGAACCTCTGCTATAAGTCAACTAAAGTTAAGAACAGTGCTTATTTTCCACTTTCTTCCTCTCTCTATTTTTTCCTTTCTTTGAAGTGTAGACATCCCTGCCAACAGGCACCTAAATAAAATTGGAGGGATTTTTCAGAAGTGCTGAGCACAAACAAATCTAATCAAAATCAGAAAAAGCTGTGGGTGTTCAGAAATTTTAGGTGCCCAAACAGGGATTTGGCTTCACAGAGTCAGACGCCCTTTTTTGAGAACTTTTGGCTCAAAAATATACTACCCAACCCATAATGTGAGTGTAATGTTCAGTGAAATGTCAAGCTCAGTTTAAACCTCTGGGAAACTAATAAAGTCCATGTACAGTATTCACCTGGGAAATTGGCCCTTTTTCTTTTCTTGCAATTACTTAGGAAACAAGACTCAGTGCAAGAATCATAATGTTGCTTTTTTGTCCATTTTTTTTCTCTCTCTCTCTTTCTGTCTCTTTTTAAAAATTCTTTCTTACATTTTTAAAAAATTTCTAATATATGTGTATACATATCTGTTTATTTATTTTCCTTATTTTCATCATTCTGGAATTTCAAGCACATAAAAAATGCCGGAGTAATAGCCCTGAAAGCAATTTTCCAGGTTGAACTTGGAGGTGAAAGATTACATCACTCACCCAGCCTGGGCTCTGGGGCCAGCTCCATCAACACTACGAAGAATCTTCTGAGGAACTGCATCAGCCTTTCTTCTAAAAGTGCTTTGTGTAATGGGCACAACTGGCTGCTACAGCCTAGATGGATATGAACATAAACCAGGGGACACAAAAATGACCCTCGTTTTACAGTGTTTGACATTCAACTCCTTGGAGTGCAGCAACACCAAGCTGAAGGTGCTCTAAATGGGTGTGTCCTTCTCAGTGCAGAGACGAATACTGTGTGGAATAGAGAGAGTTTGCTCCCATGTGCAAGACCTCAGTACCTGAGGATCAAGGGTGAGAGGTTGTTGGGTTGTTGGTGGGTTTTGCTTGTGTCAAGAAGAAAGTACACTGGAAATGGGGGGGAAGAAAGAAAAGCTGAATATCAGGCTCTGTCAAAACATCCAAGCGGCTGGAAATAGGGTTTGGCTAAAGGAAAAAGGACAAACATCAATCAATACAGATGTTATTTCCAAGCTTCCGAGAGGGTATTGCAATCCAGATTTCTGGCCCAGGAGTCAGACCCTTGCCCAGTAGCAGCTGTGTTTTATGTACCCGATCCCCCCTTAACATTTTCCATTTTAGCCAAGTCTCACCATACTTCCGCTCTTGCTCTCTGAAATTCAGATGAAACAGCTGCAGGATGCACCATGCCAGGCAACGCCTTCTTTAATTTTCTCTCTCACAGCAATAATAAATAAATTAAGCCAGTTGACGCTGCATAAATGAGAAGGTTAATCAAAACCAGACCCTGCCGGTGGCCCAGTTCCAGTTGAGCTCAGATGGGTGGCAAGGGCAGAGCCAGCTTCATGCAAAAATTTGAATAAAGATGCCGATGGTTGGAGAGGGCCTGGCATGTATGGGATGGCCTTGAGACCCTTTGTATTATAAGCTTTACCAAAGATGGGCTCTGATCTTGTTGGTGCTCAGCCTTCTGCTCAGGACATCCTGTCCTTTCCTTCCAAACTTCCAGCCTGAAGTGATTGCTCATTTGAAAACCACACACTGTTTGCTGCACTTAAGCATGAAAAAGCGTTCTGAGAAAGGACCATCACAGGCCACAGGCAACATATGTATCTATTTATTTTCCATTAGTATTAACTATATTTTTAAAAAACAGCTCTTTCATTCCCTTCTTCAGTTGGAACTAGGAGAGGCAGGTCCTGTTCTGGGAAGCACAGTTATTTCTCCTGGTGTGAGTACAGACAGATGCATGTGTTCAGAGGAGAAAGTCCCTATGAAACAGAAAGCCTATGAACCAGATGACCAAACATCTCCAGGCTGGACTAATAAGCTCTGATTTAAATTCCTTTTCCTTACAGAAACTCACTGGAAGAAACCATTAAGAATGTGGTTTTGAGAGCTGAGAGGCACCTATATACTCAAGAGGAGTCAACAAAAACTGCAGATACTTAAAGCATCCAGCTCTCAGACCCATAGGCCAGGCTTCAGTCACTAAACGTTAGATATCAAACTGAAATGTCCAAATCAGGCGTGTAATAACTGAAGGCTTCCTCTGTGAAACATATTGGCACAGAAAGGTTCAGAGTTTTCATTTTCTAAGTGCCTTTTTGGTTTGTATATGGATGGAACTTACTGCTTCTTAGCACTGCAGTCAGGAGAGTGATGTTCAGAGTCTTGAGGTCTCAATTCTTCTGCTTGTACCTGCTCTAAATTCCTGTTTCCTACGCTTGAACTGGAAATGGCTCTATAAGGCAAAGGGTGCATCCTGCTACATCTCTGTAAAGATCCTAACACAGTAGTAAAAAATATTAAAAATTATAACTAATTAGAGCAGGAGAAGTGAGGCACTCTTTCCTTTTTATCTGAGGTCTTGCATGATGTGATAGGGTTAAAAGAATTCTGAAAAAATGTGCAGTTTACACATTTCACTGCTGAATATAAAGGACGAGGGCCGAAACAATGAGAGTGATACATTCCAAAGGCTGATAATACAAGAAAAATCTTTCAGCTCAGCTTTCAAGCCCCAGTGGAGACCACTTGGGTAAAACAAAACAAAACAAAACATAACAAATCAAAACAAAACCAAACAAAACAAAATTATGTGTTCATCTGGAATTCATTGAGGGTTACTCCATAAGAAAGGATTACAAGTAAAGTGGACATAATCATATGCATACGATCCAGAAGAATTAAGGTGTCTTCCTGCAGAATCATCGAAGAGCTGCTCTGTAGGCGTAGTCCATGAGAAGGAATGGAGAACCAAAATTTTTTTTACAGATCCTTCTGTAAGCCTTCACTCGACATATGTGCCCAGCAGCAGGCTCATCTGCTCAGTCAGGGCCTTGGCAGCTGCTTTTGCTAGCTCAAGTCTCGTGTTAAGAGGAGGCATTGAACAATATTAATGTTTTCTGTACTTACCCTCTGTCAGCCTCTAGATTCATCACTAAATTGGTGCATTTCCCAGCTCCTCTGGCCAGGCTCTTTGGCAACAGCAAAATCCCCTGACCTAGTTATTTCTAATCCTCGTACCTGGTACACTGGCAGAAAAACAGCTCTGCTGTCCTGAAGATATCTTCAAACTATTCTGAAACCTTTTACCCATCTAGTGCCTTCCTGCTGTGCTGGGGAAAAGGGAATTCCAACATATTTTGTGCAATTCAGAGTCTCAGAAGAGTTGTCCACATGTCACCATCTACTGAGGCAAAGGACATTTCATGTGGTTTTGGCGAGAGACTGGCAGTGGAAACCTCCATAATACCTACTGCTACCCAGTGGATGTGCTTGTTTTTCATTTGAAAACATTTTGTTGAGTAAAATCCTGGCTAGGATAACTGCCTGTCTATCCCATTTATATTATTTTTCAGAGCAGACGGAAATGTTATGTTCCTGCAGCATGGCACAACTGCAGAACCTGTCTTTGCCCATTTCCTCATTAATTCCCTTAACAACTGGGCAGATCACAACGTTTCCATACTGAAACCCTCTAGAAGGGATTGAACTAAATGGGTATCCTTTTCTCAAGAGAACTCATCTCCAGGTTACTCAGAAGTTATTTGGTGATATCTGGGTGATGGGCTCAGCTTCCTCTTTTGTGAGGATGATTTCTCAGGACTGCATTTACAGTCTGGGAGTGAACAGAACTTTGTGGAGGGATTTTGAAAGGAAGTTCATGGAGACCAATGCAAGTACTAAGGAAGGGGAAATGAACACATGTGATTTATGTTATAATTGATAGCATTAAAGATTGTGTAGAGAAAGAGCCATCAACAAACCTTTGGTTGTTCAGAGAAATGAGTTTGTATGTTTGGACATTGACATTAAAAGTCTATATGTAGGTGCCTACAAATGTTCATACCAACAGGTATTTAGGGTACCCCTGCTGATGAGACTTACATTTACCAGATCAAAGGTTAGAAGTTAACATGTGTAATTGAGGCAAAATTATCCCTGCCCTGGCACTGATTTCCCAGCCTAGAACAGTTCTCTGCTTCGTGTCTTAGTGGGATATTTCTAAAATACTCCCTGAGAGCAGAACTACCCTTGGAACTCTACCAAACTAAAAGCTAATCATATTTATTCTCCACCTGTAATGTATCTGTTCTTGCTGTTGATACCAATCCAGCATGGGTAAATGAATATAAAAGGGAATTGTGAAAAGAATGTGACTTTTAAGCTCATTTCAAATTCGAAATTCAAAACAAAAAGGAAATCAGAACTTTTGTTTCTGTGTTAAACTAGTATGAAGCTGTGGGATTTTCTTTTTTTCTCACTCTTCTTTTTCCTCCTTATAAATTGTAGATTTTTAGACATTAGTTTGAAATTACGGTTTTGAAAAAGAAAAAAAAGGAAACATTTCCCCTCCATTTAGATTTCTGAAATTCCAGAAGTTAATTTCAGACTGAAAATGTAGAGACTAGACTAAATTTTCCAGAAAAAAATCTCCCAGAAAAATTCTAGTTAAAAGAAAGAAAGATAGTCAATAAAATGTCAGTCTTGACCCAGACTTGCCTTTTTTTTTTTTGTCACAGAAAGAAGGTCCTTAAAGAAAAGTCCTCCCTTCTTCTGCCCTAAATCCTGCACAGCCACAGAGTCAGAGGAATATGTCATGCTCTCCTCCTTTTTTTCAGTCAAAGGAAGTGGTAAGGCATCCCATTTTACAACACTGCTTGCTGCGAGTGTCACCTTGTGCTGTTTGATCACAGAACAGAAGGGGAAGCTCATGTTCGTTAGTGAGGCTTGTGTCAGTGCAGTGAAGAAGGACTCGTGTGCTCTATGTTGTGTCCAGCATGGCTCAAATGCTTTAGCTTAATTAAAAAGTAAAGCATACAAACAAGGGACACAGCAAAAATCCCAAGCCATAATGACTGGCAGAGTCAGCCTCACACACAATTTCTTTCCCGCGCGAGTTACCTAGCACCCACCAGTTCCAGTGAAACTATCTGGTTTTATCAGCTCCAGTCTGGTGGAATATCAAGCATTTCACATGAGCCATCTGTTCCGTAAAAGTTTTTCTTCTAAAAAACCTGTTTCCCAAAATGACAAAGCCATGGGGAGAAGTTTCTGAAATTGTCTGTCTGGCTAGGTTCCTGTAGGAGTCAGTCATCTAATGCTCCTGGAATTTCCGAACAATGAATGAATGAATTGTGCCATACACTTAGTTAACTAATGTGAGAGCTTTGGAAAGGTATATGCTGCATATATACATATTTATAGATACACATATACATGTATATAAAAACACATATATCTCTTTGTATATCTAAGTAAACAGCAGACTGTACTTCAGGGAAGTTCAAGGCTGAAGAAGCTGTTTATGCATTAGTGGCCTTGAAACTCAACCACAGAATACTAGGGAGAGCGTTAAATCATGAGAGGGAAACCTGGAGCTGAGGATGATTTATCACTGGTGAATGACACATTTTGTGAGTCAGAAGTGAGCTGCTTCAGCAGAACTGGCTTTAGGACAAAGTGCTCAGCACTCCATTAGGCCCGTCCTTAAAAAATCTTCATGCTCTCTCATTTTCACAAATGTCAGTCAATAATTTTTCCCATAATGATCATGTCCCAAGGCCAGATAATAAAAAAGGACATCACCCTGTGAAAAGGACCAGAACAGAAGCTGAAATGTGGCAGCAATTTCGTTCTTGGTGTATCACTGGCAAAAGGCTGAGTGCATTCCAACCCAAATGGAGCCACTCACCTTTGTCTTCAGTACTCTGCTATTGTATTCCATTTAGCCTTTTGTGTTAGATCTTGTTGAAACACTCCTTTCTAAGCCTCCTAGTTTATTCCAGTACGTGCCATCCAGGTTCCTGATAATCAGTATGTAATAATGCATTCTACTACCAGTACAAATACCAGTGCAAATGGGAATGTAAACATGGCCTTTATGTGCCACATGTCAACGCTTTTTCTGTTAAATAAAATCACCAGTCTTAACTCAATATTTTTATTCCCCCTTCACAGATGGGTCAGTGGAGAAAGAAGTAGATTTATATTTGGTTCAAAGCCACAAAATTAACCAGCTTTCTTTGTCCAGGCTTTCTTTGTGCATTTCTATGGTGTGTATTGAGTCCTCTTCTCCTTTGCCCCTTCATCGCTTGCCTAACAAATATTTGAGAGAGTCTAAATCCAAGAATGGTGGTGTTTTTCCATGTTTGCTTTCACAGGATGTAGAGGCAGACTACATGCCTTCCACCAGTGCCATCCAGGCACAAAGACTTTTAGGCTATGTTTGTATGTTCCACAGGAGCGTGTGCCAGGCAGCTGGCTGAGATGGCATGCGCTGCATCTACACTTTGTGTGAACAGATCTCCATCAGCATGACTTCTGGCAGTCCTTCCTACCTCTTCTACCCTGCTCCAGGAGTTATCAGAGTCCCTTATGAAGTAGCCAAGAGGACTTTCCTGCCTGGTTTTGGTTTCCCAAAGTTGTGAGGAGGTAGAGGATGTCCTGAGTAGATAGAGGAGTGACTGGGACCAGTGTATGGGATGAAGTGGGCCCAGGCTCTCTCACCATCATACTCCAGAACATAATTAAATCTGTTTCTGGGCTGAGTTTTCTGTCCAAGCAGGACACAGAAAGTCCCACAAGGAGGTGGCTGCAGGTGAGGGGAAGTCCAGGATAATTTTGCTCTCTGAAGAAATAACAGAGCTCCAAGCAAGTTTGGGACAGTTAGCTGCTAAGCTGGCATTTTTGTGGTTTTCAGATAAAGGCACCAAGATTAGTCAAAGAGGGTGGCTATTGGCAGACACTGGTGCTATGACATGATATGATGACATTTCTGCCATGATTTTAGGCCCTCAAGCATGGAATGAGCCCAGCCTTGGACCTCCAGCATCAGAAGAGAGCTACCTGCAGAAAATCACTGCAGAGAATCATGTCAGAACAGGGATCGAGCATGAAGACTGCACTTTCTCCAGAAGAAAAACAAAACAGAGGCCAGCACAGACAGGTGCGTGAGCCTTGCTGAAATATGAAGTGCACTCCAGGGACAGAGTGCAATCAAAAGAAGGACTTCCCTTGCTTTAGACCTGGGCTCTGCATCATGTCTGTCTCCTGCTACCAATTGAAAAAGCTCCGTCATGCCTGTGATCTGTGTTTAGTCCCTGCTGTTTGTGTAAGAACTAGTAGCAATAATTTCCAAAATAGGCCTAAGCAGTATTGGCCCCACAGCAGAGAGCTGTGGTCAGATTTAGTGGGAGGGAGGGGAAGCATAGAGATTGGGAAGGATTAGGGTTGCACCAGTATATCTGGCCAGCATCTCGCTGTTTTACTTTGATGTGGTTCTCTAGAAAAGACTGCAAGAACAGGTTTTGCAGCTTTTGCTAGACGTGAACTTCTGAATAAGGAGGCAAAATGTGGAGGAAGGACTAGGAAAAACCCAACATTCAGTCTCTTAGAGCCCTTTTGTGCATCTGGCTGCTGCTTAGATTTGTAAATGTCCTGGTACTACAGCAAAGGGTACATTCTCCTGAAAACAGACCTTGCATGACATGGCTTAGCAAAGGCGAGGCTTGAAATGCTCATCATCAGTCCAGCGATAGATCTGGTGATGTAGCTCACCTGGAGAGTTAGGATTGTTTTTCTGGCACTGTGTTTTATTAACACGCACATCTGTGTGTCTGCATAAGAAATGTATGTGTGAGAGATACTTGCATGTATGTAAAAGAAACAATCTCTGGGAGTAGGTCTAGATGGATTTTTTTTGTAATCTGTGCATTGTAAACTGCAGCTTGACACTCATCTGCAACAAGAGGCTGGTGGAGAGCACCCCCAGGAGCAAACATCATCAAAAAAAAAAAGCCTCAGCAGGCTGTCTGCAGGTTCTGTGCAAGGCACCTGAGCAGCCAGAAGCAAGACAGAGCACGCCATGCTCAGTCACTCATTAAAAATGCAGCAGGCACAGGCCCAGAGTGGACCAACCTATTCAAAGGTTTGGGCTTATTTCAGGACACCTACGTAGGCAGGATGGGGCAAGATGCCCGAGGCTGTCTGCTTGGGAGCAGGACACCTCACTGTGGAAAGGAAGCATTTCTTTCCCCGGCTGACCTACCACAGGGCTGGCAGGAGGTGCTGCAGAGGTACTGATTCACGGAGGCARGAGATGGGAGAGGCAGCACCTCTGCATCCCCACGGGTGCAAATCCCCTGCCCCACAGCCCTGCAGAGAGGTCGCAGCTGTTGTGGACAGGGCTGCCTGCTCCCTCTCTTGTATGGTCAGGGCCCTCCTGGAAACACAATCTCATGCCTCCTCTGCAGGGTGAGCACCTGGGGAAGTACCTGGAGTCAGGTCATGACTAGCTGAGCTGGACTGTGCTGACCACAGCCCAGGAGTTACCGTCTATCCAGATCAGGAGACAGATTGCATATTTTCTTCACCTCTTTAGAGAAAGGGAGCACAGCCATAGATTATCAAAGACGTTTAGACACCAAAGTTCCAGAATTGGGACCAGCAGCACTTACCCAGGGACCTTGGAGCAGAAAATAAGTTTGAATCAGTTTGCAAACTCTACCCTAGACCCACCTTGTCCTATAGGTGCTGCACAAACCTCAGGGCTCACAGTTTTCCAAGTACCTGAAAAGGCAACAGCTGTTCTCAGTGCTGGGAGCATCCCTTTTAATTCCCTTGTTACATCTGTTAACTCATTTGCCCCCTGTGAGAAGGAAAATGAATCACGGCTGTCTTTTGTTTGTTAAATGTTAACAACCCTGTGGAAAAACCCTCATAAAATATTCATCCTATCCTGCTCCTCTAAATTAGACAGTTACAGTTCTAACAAGCCCCAGAGAAGAGTTTTTCATTCTCTCAGTCAAAGGTACAGTCGAATATTTCTGCAGGCTTTTCTGTACTCTGCATCACCCTCAGCCAAAATTTCTGCTCCCCCAAGCTCTTTGCTGCTTTTATTCTTGCATATCTTTGTGCATCTGGCGTTACAATAGGAGAAGTAAAGGTTTCCAAATGCATTCATTCACGTTCCTGATTTAATGGTAAAGAAAAGGAATATATTTGCTGTTGCAAATGCAAGGAATGATGGGTGTTTGTGTGTGTGCTTGCAGGTGTCACCAAGTGAATACTTCCCACCTGGGTAGGGAGAGAGAGAGACGTCTAAGATGTTTTCAGCCCAGAAGGTAATTGCAAGACCTTGGACATTACACCATCCACTGCTTTCTTAGTTGCAGGGAAATTATTTTACTCTAGTGAGTGCTCACCTTCTCTTTTTCTTTTGTCAGCAAGGCAGAACAGAGATGTTTTCACAGTACCTGTCTCCCCATGTGCCTTCAGACTTTCCCTTCCCAACTGGGTCCATGTTTCCACAAGGACAAGGATCGGCACAGCTGAAAGAGACCAGCTCCCTGCTCTCTGGCTCCTTCCTGCCTTTCCTTGTGGCTTCACCGTGCCTTGCTCCCAACCAGATTTTTCATGACTCGCAACAGGAGGGAAACAATCCTCAGATACTCTTTGTTGCTTGAAAGCACCAAGGAGTGAAAGAAAAAGGGAGGGGGAAAAATTTAAACTGGAGGAGGGGGAAAATGGTTTTATGCCAGCTCCCTTTCTGAATAATCATTATGGGTAATGACTTGCAGATTTTCAGTGTGGCCTGTGTTACTTCAGGCTGATTTGTTCCATACCGTGACCTGAGCGAGCTTGCGAGACACGAGGCATGTGCTTTCCTGTGTTTCAGGTTCTTCTTGGAGTCTGAAGCAAGAAGTTGCTCTGAGCAAGCTGATGATGACTCCCTGGCTGCACTGTGAGCTCCTGCCTGCAAATCAAAAGGTTTCTTTGTGAGCAAGGGTGAAATATCATGCATGGGGTCCTGTTCATAGCATGGGGAGCTATTTTCCCTGTGGTGTTCCTTTTTACCACTGCTCAGAAACAAAGTTGGCTTTCCCAACCCTGGGCAGGCTGCCCTGCATCCCTCATCCTCTCCGTGGTCACAGCCAGGGAAGGAGAGAAAAATTCAGACTAGGTTGTGCAGGAGAAGAGGTCTCAGAGAAGTAATTCACTCAGGRAACACCCTACTCCAGAATAATTACCAAAGTAGATATGTGTTTATAGGAGGAAGCTTTTGGAGAGGATAGTGTTACCTCCTGGGGCAGGAGCAAGCACTTGGGTCTCTGCTCCAAACCACTGACAAGTGTCACAGTCCACTGGGAGAAGCCACAGAGGCAGAGAGGGTTTGTAGAAACAACAGGAAAGATTAGGGAGTCAGTCTTGGTGAACAGCTTGTTTCTGAGACACCAAGGCAAACTTCTTGGTTTGTGATTGGGTAAAAGTCAGTCAATCTCTGCCACTTTTGCTGGCAGGATTTGCTCTAATTTGAGAAAACACTCAAGCTGATGGGAAGGATGGAGTAAACTGGGTTTCAAAGAGAAGGAAACAAGGCTCTCCCCTTCCGTGAGCCACTCGTTCTGGTGTGAGCCTTCGTCAGCGAGTGACTTTCCGATCTGGCTGTAAGGCTGCACTGAAATTAGACAACAATCCCACTGAACTTTGCAGGAGTGGGTTGGACTTTCAGACATGCCAGAGCTTGAGGAACAAATACCCTTCATGCACACCCTTAAATCCTCTAGGAAAAAATCTCACAACAACTCTGGTTTCACAGGGCATAAAGTGCTCTTGTTTTCCTAGCACACATTCTATATGTGGAAAGAAAAAAATAAATAAATGAAATTACAGCTAATAAATTTGTTAAGTGCAGAAAGGTTTCGTTTTTACATATAGCGGTGCTCAGTAGCACCACTAAAGTTAAAGGTCTGTCAACATTTTTGTTAATAAACCCCCAATTTTCATGAGTTTATTACTGTCATAAAAGCCTGTTTCTGAGTTCAGCTTGCCGTAAGAGTCCTCAGGTCCTGTCCCCCTCCAGTCTGAAGCCTGGAGAGTACACACAGATGTAATTCAAACATTTACTCCACCCTGATTTTGCAGCACTGAACTCCATTAAAAAGACTTATTTGCGTCTCAAAGAAATAAAAAAGTGGAGGCACAAGTCTTTATGTTTATACCACAGAGGAACAGTGTTAGAATTAGATAATTTTTTAACAATACAATGAAATTGTTTTGGCTGTATTTAGAGCTGCAGGAATGTAAAATGGAACAGGAGGCAGACTTACAGGGTAGTGTTTCCATGAAACAGTCTGGCTTCACGTGGGAGCTGTGGAAGAGAGAGAAGGGGAAAGGGATTCAGTCTGACATTTAGGTGTCCAATGCTCTATTACCTCCCCTGCCTGGGGTGGTATGACCCGCCATTGAACCTCAAAGGTAAGGATTACTAAGGGAGAGGACAGATCTTAAAAGAGTCTTTAGAACCTTGAGAGGTTTCTGGGTGAAAATAAAAAAAACCAAACCAAAAACCAAAATTTGTTCAGTTCTCCTAGTCCAGTGGTCACAGGTACGTGAAGAGAAGGCTTTTTCTCCAGCTGTCTTAAGGGATGAGGAGGACAAGGATGAATATGGACTGTAACAGCAATATCAGTTTTTCAGAGTCAAAACTATGTTTCAATAGCCGCAGGACCAAGCCTGCCAGAGTTCGAGAAGTGTTTGGACAACACCTTCAGGCATATGACATGATTCTCGGGGCTGTCCTGTACAGAGCCATGAATTGAACTTTGATGATCCTTGAGGGTCCCTTCCAACTCAGAATATCCGTGATTCTGTGGATAGGAATAGGATCTAATTTCTCTGCATGCCAGCCCAGTGTTCTAACCACTAGTGTTGCTTAGTTATTAGAAATCTTCCAACTTTTAAAAGACGTATCACTGCTTGCTGTCTACAAGGGAGAGCAAGAAGTCAGGTCAAAAGAGCCTAGATCTTGGAATTTTTTATGTATCCACCTTAGTAAGCCTGATTCACGCCTGCTTTGCACCGTATTCCAATTTTACTCTAGACTCTACTATTTCAGTTTACATCTGAAATATTTTATACAGCCACTTGATGTCACCTGTTGTAGGAAATTTGGCATCTCACCAGGTACAAAGAAAATGCCTAGTCCTATTTGGGGAATGCAGCCATGAAAGATTCTTTGTACTAGGAACCACGGTACCTTATTTGCACAAAAATCAATAGTCTTTTCCCTAGGATACTCAATGAAAGAATCAAAAGTGTTAATTCAACTACTACTTCTTACAAAGCATCTTGGATCCACATGTCCTAGGATATGCTCCGTATCATTACATTTTAACTTGGTCTGCTTTGACTTTGTCAAGGTCTCCGGCTAAGAGTTGGGGTACCCTATAACTTCAGCATTTTTAGTTATCTTCTACACACTTGTAGAGCAATCAGATATCCAGATATTCCTCAGAATTCATATTCAGATTGTTCAGCATCATGGGAACAGATTTTTCAAGATAATAACCACTAGTCTGAATCCTAATGGGTATCAGAGATGTCTAGGAATGGTAGATCAGCTTCCCTGTGAAGGACTGAGAAAGACGTCCCCTGGAACAGCCAAGGTCCTTGTTCAGGCCAGGACCCCATCTTTCTATTTCTAGAAAATATATATTCAGGTTTCTTTCAGTGTCAGGAACCTGGGTATTTGCTCTCACCATGGATTTAGACAGGGGAAAATTCCTCTGTATGCTTCTGGCCACGTAGAATTACGGCTTGGAGACCTTTTTGAAATCTAACCACGTTAGAAGAAACTATGTGTGGGACCATGGGACCGGGCTTTGGAGGGATGAGTACCTTGTGTTGCTTTAGGGTTAAAGGTGTCTGTAGGATTTCTTGGTGATACTTTGTACCATTTACCTCTTGCAGGCTTACCCGTTCTTTTCCGCTCCCTTTATTTAGCAACATGCTGCAGACACACAAAAAGGTGACTATTCATGGCCTGGCAGGTGGAAGATTAATTCTGACAGAGGAAGAATTTCTTGATGAAGTGACTTCAAAGGCAAAATACCATGGAGAGGGAGGGGGAAGCAGGCAACACTTGTGTGAAGGAAGAAGAGGGAGGCTGTGCCAGTTGGCATCAAATGCTAGAAGGATAACCTTCGTCCTCAGGGCTGACACTGGCAGCTCAGCTTAGTGCACTGGCAGCTCTGCTTGTGCTGCAGTTTCAGCTTCCCCAGCTCCTGGCTGATTTGCATCCAGGGACACAGAGGGCACCTGGCCCATGTCCAGAGCCTGCACCAGGTAGAGCAAAGAAAGCTTTGAAAGAAACGGTAGAGGTATGTAACAAATCTCTTCTGGGAAAACTGAGCTCTTTATCCCTCCTTCCTTCTCAACTTGTACTAGAGCTGACTAAATCCCCAGTGGTCTTGAGGCCTCTGTGTAAAGTTTCTTTTTTAAATTATTATTATTAATATTAATATTATTATTAATATTAATATTAAAATTCTGTCACATGGTCTTCCTCAGGCACATGACTGAGCTGATCCACCCATCTTGGTGAGCACCATGGGAAGAGGTCTGACTGACTCTCGTCTTCCTTTCTGAATTGCCATTGATTGGAAATTTCTCTCACGAGGCAATTGTCTCAAGCTGATTATGGTGGCATTTGAAATAGGGGGAAATACAGAAATGTCAGAAATAAATCCTTGCACTTAGGGGCCACTATCTCACATAAGACCAGCACTTCTACAATCCACAACAAAATGAGCAGGCTGTGGGAGCAGAACAGGGATTAGCCATGATCCTTTGCAACTTTTCCACCAAAGGACTCTTATTCTCTTTCAAACCACACTTTTCTATGTCGTGGGTGTCCTGGACATGGATGAAGTTAGGCAGGCATGAAGTTCTGTGGAGGTAGCTGCAACTTCATCCTGAAACATATTGTTTGTAAGGATCATGCAGTTTTCCTCAGTGTGGAAGCAATACCTCTTGTACAGCAGAAATAAATTCTCATCATACTCCAGAGCAGGAAGTGAAGCAGAATGTTCTGTCAAGATCAAACTATGTGGGAAACCGAAGGAGACAGAAGGTACCACTTCAGCAAGCTAGCCAAGGCTTTGAAGCACGTCTTCAGCCCTTGTGGTAGGTGTGCTTTAGTTTCCTAATATATTTTAAAATGTGCTACGCAAACACAAAGATAGTTCAGAAACCTCAGCATAATTCTGTATAGAGGTCTTTCATTATGCAAGCCAAGGTCAATGAAAACTCATCAGCCACAGAAATCTTGGTCTCAGGTGACTTGTTAACATCACTTCACCTGAGTTTTTTTCTCCTCTCCTCTTAAAAGAAAGTAACTGACTGGTTTAGAGAGTGGAAAGCCATACTTTGAAATAATGCAGCCTCACAAACCTGATGTGTAGGTTTTTAAACTTATTAAACCCAGAACTTGGAGTTGCTTCAGAAGATGGGTTTCAGAGATGGCAAATTTCTCTGAGCTGGACTGAACTTGGGGAATGATCAAGGAAAATCAACATCAAAGATTTTTATTGCAAACCGGCAAGGATTATGTACACAGTCATGGAGAGCCTTTTCATCAACTTCTTCTACCACCAGGCCACGAAGAACTTAATTTGGCCTTGTGTATTATAAAGATGTTTAACCAAATTGGTTTTTTGGTTAAAGCCAGTGGAGTAATCCCAAATGTTTTGTGTCTGATAATGTCCCTGGCCATATAAAAGGTTAAGAAGAGCTCTGATGGCTGTGAGCAAGACAGTTATCCCGGGACAATAAAATACAGGTTCTACATCTCATCCCCAGCTTTTACAGCTGACATTAGTAGATTTTATCCAACTGCAAAGGCAAGATGAAGTGTGAGGCAGAGGAAAAATGGAGTTCAGAGGCTATCAGCATCTAAGCCTGCAGTTTGATAAGACAGATGGTGCTGGATACACCAGCTGTAAGAGCTTCTGTGGCACCACACAGCCTCGGTGGTCAGTCCAGCCTCTGAACCACAGCATGTTGCTCCCCATGTCTAATAAGCACCGCTTTTGAGGCCCGTGCTCCGAACCCTTTGTGTTGCTGTTTGGGACACATTTCTTTCCTATCACGGAGAAGGACAAGGGGAGTGAACAGCTGGGATTGAGGGTGTGGGGGACTCACAGATTTGATGGAATGGGGCTTGGGAACAACTTTGAGATGCAAAGCAGAAATTCTGCTTCTAACTTCTTCCGCTCTCCACAGATGTCAGCCAGGGAGTCCATCTACCACACCCTTTCTAATCTGCCTTAGTGGCAGATCTGAAGCAATTGTAGCTCAAAGGAACTTGCTGCACTCCTATAGCAACCTCTGTAAATACAATGTCACAGAAGTGGGACCAGCAGCCAAATCACCAGCTCACTGTTAGGGAAGCAACAGCCAACACCTCTTGTCCTCCTACAAAAATGTCACAAAGTCCCTACTGACTCCTGTTGCTTCCTTCAGCCTACACGATTTCTTCCATTCATTCACGTGTTGTCTTAAATTCCGAATCTAGCAGCAGCCCAAGCTGGGATAGGAGTGATCCTCAAATCTTAGAACAACTCCTTCTCTCTCCCTGCAGAGAGAATATATGCCAACAGTACAAGATGTTCTACAGCCACATCTTCAGGCATAGCTTGCATTCTAATATGGCTTTTCTCAAGGGCTAGAAACTCGTGTCTGGCTCATTATAGGAATGCAGGTTAATATCAACTTGCACCAAAAATCAAGTATTTTAAGGGCTGCAGCTTAGTTGTCACTTCTTGCAATAGAACCCAGCAGGAATGACAGATGTTTCAGGTGTCTAAGGAGTGATGGCTGCTCCAGGGAGTCTGCAGAGCTGGGGAATAAAATGTGTTTGGTTCTGCTTATCATGAAAAAGAAGAAGAAGCAGAAGCAGAAGAAGCAGAAGAAGCAGAAGAAGCAGCAGAAGAAGAAAATTAAAAATCAGTTCCTACAGCAGTATTTAGCAGTGATACATAGTAAGGGCAGAGCTTTGCAGGATATGGAAAGAATGTGATCCTGATTCCAGGGAAGCTGAACAGATTGCCAGTTCCACAAAGTGTCAGAGCATTGCTGTCAGGGAAAGGAAAGACAAATATGTTTTTTAGACAAACAAACTAAACAATTCCTAAAACATTTGCAGGCTGTGATTATCAAAACTTGAGGAAAAAATATCATTCACATGTGGACCACTGTTCAACGATGACAGGAACTGAAAGACAATATGCCAAGACAGGCAGGGATGCATCCTGGATGGGTTACTGGGGACTGCATTAGATCATCAATGAAAAGTTTCATTGTTTTAAACCTTTTCTTGTATGCTATTAACACCCCACACCTTCTGTTCCCTGTACTCCATAGTCTCACAGCCTCTTTTCCATCCTTATCTGCACATTTTGCCCCCAATTTTGCCCAAGCTCAAACAGTAACCCAAAGAGAAAGCAGCTGTCCTGAAACTCTTTCTCTTCTAAGGGAAAAATCCTCTCCCTAAATCCTCAGTGAGTACAGAACCCATGCCTGCCTTTCTCCTCCAGACACCCTGCCTTCTGCTAAACAAGAAACTAAAAAACCCATAACCAAACCAAACCAAAACAGACCTTTAAAATTTTGAAAGAGATGTGACAGTTTTAAAGGAACTGAGTAAACAGTTTACCCACAAGGACAAACAATATTTTTGTTTCTCTAAATAAGTTGTCTTGGGTATGTAGAATTACCAAAAACCCACAGGAATCTCATGTCTGAGCTGAGAGATCCTTTGAGACTGGACTCCCGAAGGGCAATGCTTTCAGTCCGTGCCTCTCTGGAAGCTAACTTACAGATGTAAGTGTGCAAATCCCGGGCTTACAGCTCAACTTAGATCTGTAACCACAGGGTATGTTTTAGTGCTCAGAAGAAGAATGAGTAATACATTCATAGCTAAAGGTTTTACAGTACAGATTCATGCAGCACCTGTCAGGACTGATTTAAACTTTCCTAATCCTACCATATGGGGGAAGATGCACTAGAGGACACCTCGTGAGCCCTGCTGATTGTGTTGGCATTAAGTGTTAGGAAGCATTGCAAGCTTGCCCTCACTGTGTCTTGTCACCACTGGGGCCTGAGGAGACATCCCTCCACTCTGTGACTCTGACAGATGCTTTGATGCTGGGATCAGCACGGATTTCAGTTACTGTTCAGAGACTCCTAATGATTCTCCACAGTTTATACCACTTGAACCACTAGCTCAGGTGAGATAGACAAGAACTTGCTGAATTCCAAGACTTCAGTAATGAGGAACTGAAGAGTTGCCCCAAATGACTATCTGCAGCATTGCTCTTCACCTTCATTTTTAATCTACTGTGTTTTATTGCTTGTTTGTGGGATGGTTACAACATCCTTGTTCTGTGATTCCCTTCCCATTTAAATTCCTGATGTGAACTCAACCTGAGTTCCAGGTTAGAATAATTTTTCTATATACAAATATATATTTACTGAACATCTTTAAAAAGTATTTGTGTGGGATTTAAGATAACATTGAAATTCCTTTTGCTGATGATTTATAAGGCTATTTTCTCCCTGTCTAGACGCTTTCAATATTTGCAATTAGCTGATGGAAAAATAAACGGTGGAGTATTCTTTCCAAACCTCCATTGGAGAGGAAAAAAGGTCTCCATCATGTAAAGTAAATACTCTTCCGTCAAGTCAGCCAGGAAGAAGCTTCTAAAAGGCAAAAGACATGGAGGATGAGTCCGGCTAGTGTTGTATTAAGGTGTAGAATTTGGATAAGAAAGGGGTAGAGAGATTTTATAGCTCCAGGGAAAAGAAGGAGAAAACAAGATATTATGCCAGAGACATTTTTCTTGGGCTGATTGCAAAATTAGCTGGAGCTGAAGCTAATTGATTGTGTAGGCAGATGAAACAAATTTGAGATGACTATAAATAGCAACAGTCTTTCCGTGCAGCTGTAAATCTGAGCTGGAGAGCTGTCTTAAATTCATTGTGAACATTTGCAAACATGGAAGGGAGAAGGGAGTAAAATATAATAAAGTAGAACAAAGCATGGTCACATAAAGCGTACACACAGAGAGCCCAGCACAGAGAGAAATTGTCAGGGTCAAGCCTTACAAGACAGATGAGAGCTAGAATTTAATCTCACAGATGTTGTGGCCTGATGCATTTTACCTGTCTCACCCCCTCAACCACAGCTTGGGAGAGGCAGAATTAAGTTCTTTCTTTTGTCTTTAGAGGATTTTATGTCAGATAGTGTTGCTGCCTCTTCATGGAGGAAGAGAGCGAGTGAAGCAAGAGGCTAGGTCTGTTTGTCTGGATATCAACAGAGAAAAATGCCACATCCCATCAACCACTGGGAATGGGAAAGACATTGTGTGCTCTATGGAAACTGGGAATACATGTGGGCAGACCCTTGCCATGCTTTTTTCCCCCCCTCTTTAAGGTGGGGGAATCATTTTTTTTTCCATCAGGATTAAGCTACACGTTTAAACTCTGTTCTACCAGCTATGATGAGCAATAGCCTGGTGAGGGAAAGCTATGGTTGCAATCCAAAGGAGTGATGGCTGTCAGAATTAKTCTCCTTTGCATGTCGCCAGTGGCAACTTTCAGCATCCATACCCTTACCCCCAGCCTGGCTGGTCTCCAGAGACAATGATCTCCCCGTGGTATAAAGACTACAGGCATGGATGCAGCCTTTCTTGCACCACTCTCTGGAGAGCTGTTGAGGGACCAAACCATTGATCTYGGTCATTCATCTGGCCATCTGTGGGACGGGTCACCCCGTACGTACCAGCTGACAATATAATTCTCACAGTTAAAGGCCAAAAGTGTAGAATGCCATCACCTGAAACTGCAGAGTAACTTCAAGAATTGCATAACTAGAATTCAATTAGGATGAAAGATGTAACGCTTAGACTTTTTCAAAAGGGGTCATCAGGCTTTTACCACCAGCATTACCATTCTAGTCATATCTGTGGGCTACACTCTGCTCTTTTGTGTGGAGATCTGTGTTCAGCAGGCGAGACTTCCCACACTGAGGAGTTATGGTTTACAGATACAAGCCAGACAAAAGCATAGAAGGAGAAAAGACAAACACAAGGGTTTACCCAGCCACTGGTTGGAGGCTGTCTGCTTCCCACATCTCTCACAGGAAGGCGACTGGAGTGACTGTTTTACAGGTAGGGTGAGCAAGGAGCATTCTCATGGTCAGCTGGGTGTGGAGGATGACCAGTAACTTTTCCAGCTTGGGTAACTCCCTTGGTTGGCCATGCTTCTGCTGGGTGATGACAAGGCAGTTCAGCTACCAGCAAAGGCTGTGCAGAAAGGAAGGAAAAGCTGGGGCACTATATCAGGGCACTTCATTCCACCATGTGCTCTGCTAGCCATGGTTCATCCATTTGATGTGAGCCATCACCCTGTGGAGGAGACTTCCCTGGCTTGGCTGAACCCAGTCCAGCTCAGCAAAGAGCTTCTCTAGTGTTCTTCTGCTAAATACAGTGTATTTTTATGAATTTTTAAACTGTTCACCTCACAGCCATAAGGAATGAGCCTCTCTGCCTACACTCAGGCCAAGCCCATGAGGTTGTGATGTGACCGTGATTCCTCTCTCTGACCCATTGAAACATGCCAGAGGTCTGGGATCTCTCCAAGGCAGAAGGAGCCTGGATGTTCCTAAAATGAGTGTTGGATAAGCAGAGTTAATTCTTTTGGGCTCATTCATGTGCTTGGGTTTGGCCCAGCCTGCCGGGCAAAATCTGCTTGGTATGCTTCAAGGCCTGCTGTATCAAAAGCACCAGCTGTGGTGAGTAAACCAAGGCAGTGGTTTGACTCCTGAACCATCTAKGGGAAAACCCCCTTGGATTGGATTTCTCATGTCCTTTTCCTGATAAGAAAATGCCATTCCAAGACTAACACCCACCCACCCCAAAATCGTGCACGCAATCTCCATCTGACCCGTCACCTCCCTCCTGACAACTGAAAGCATCTGTGTTTATCTTCTTTTTTACTGGGTTTCAAGCAACAATGCTATGCTCTCATGGAGGATTCTTTTATCAGCTTCAGGGCCAGGAACCTAAAAGGAGTTAACCTGGAGGTCACTTTCTAACAATTTCACTACTCAGTCCAAAAAATCACCTTGGAGATTTCATGTTTAATCAAGTCATTTTTACAGCTTTTCTGCTAAAGAGAGAGGTGCACTTCGATTGAAGATAAAATCCATCAAATGATGCAATTCATTTCATCTGGCGTCGCGGAGTCTCTGTCCACTTGAGGAAAAGGCTGCACACATGGAGAGGAAGGCTTCTGTTTTGGGAGGGGGGGAAGGAGGATTGTTGGGCTTGTTCTTCAAGTCCAGTTTTAACATCACTCTCCTGCTGAACCCTATCTGACTTCTCTGAGAAGACAAACAAGGCAAACAGCTCCCATTGAATATACTCTGCCTGGGTCTGTATGTCAGGTTTGGTCTTTGGTTTCACCAGTTTCTATAAGTGTACCTTCCATTTAGAAGACTCTCGTCCTTTGGTATGACACTCATTTCGTGAGATGTGGGAATCAATTATATAAATCCACATTTACTTGCCTATATATCTGCTAGTGTGCTGTATCATTCATGTTCTGCTTGCAAAAAGCCTGCTCACACTTATCCTGGTCACGGAGGTGAATGGGAAAATTCGGGTCTGCCAGAAAGTCTGTGTCTACATACAGCCATGATCAGGGCTCCCTTCCCTTTGCTTCTGCAACAAGAAGTATTCTACCAAGGTTTGAGATAATCTAATTTCCATCACACACCATATGGTTCCAGCTCCAATATGGGTTAACACACATATGTCCGAATGGGAATCAGGTGTATCCAAAACTCAGGGCCCCTACCAGGATAAGAGGAGAGTTGCAAAATCCCTGCAATACCTGTATTGACACATTTAAACCAGCTGTGTAGCAAGCAACGAGGAAAGGCTTGTTTCGTGCCTCTTACCCACTCACACCTCTTTCATGTTTTGCCCAGTTGGACATCTGGCATGTTTTTTACTACACACCCAATGCTGAGCTTTCATTTCAGGCGACCCATTCTGATTCTATCAGAGCTGACTTCTGCCCTTATAAATGCATGAAACTCAAGGCTTGTCTTGAGGCAGAGCCAAGGACTAGGAACGTTGCTCAGCAATGGGTCAACCTCAAAGGGTTTGAAGCATCTGCTCTTTTGTGCTCCCAGGGATTCACATGCTGATGCCCACAACTGTTGGTCTCTGAGTGAGGCAGATGGTATTGTCCTGGGTGTCTGACCTAGCTGATTCCATCACTGTAGGATTCTTCTGCAGTTCATCTTAAATCTGTTTCCCACTGGAACTATACAAGAAGAGACTTGCTACTGGCATTATGTTAATGGAAGCAAAATGTATGCACCTGGTACATCCTACTGTACTCAACAGCCATCCCAGCTGAGATTGCACAGGGATCTAAAACAACCAAATGCTGAAAGCTTTTGCAGAAAGAAGTTGCAGGAGGATCTTATTTGGCTCAACAAAGGGAGAATATTGTTTCAAGACGTAAAGAGAATGAGAAATGAGTCTGGGAGGAGGAGARTTTAGCCTCACACATGATAGTGATTCAACAGAAAGCAGGTCTCAGTCTCTTGGCCCAGGTTTCCCAAAGCAGGGGATTCTTTTAATTGTAGTCAACACTAATAGAATTAGCTGATCTTCAAGTCATAGGTACTTAAAGTCTCCAGCTGTGCCAGTCACAGTCCAGTATGAACTTCAGATGTGCTGTCTAGTTCTGCCTGTGACATCATTATACATGGTCAGCAATATCATATTCCCTACTGGGCATAAAAGTATGGTCTTAAATATGAGTTCAGCTTTGTTCATCTCACACCCTAATGTCTCATCTCTTAAGAACAAAACTTTATGAGCTTCTAACATGTGAGTAAGAAAGAAGCCACCAGAGATGTCTGTAGAATAAGCTGGGTCTCAGGACTGGAAAGAGAGTCAGAGATCTTAGTTCAAGGCGGACACAAAGCCTTTAGAAGAAAGTATAGGGGGGTGTGGAAGCTGCGAGACAAGCCAGTAGACTGGGTGGGGTGGAGGACAGCTGGGAAAGGGGTGATGAAGTAAAAATGGAAAAAGTTGCTGGGTGGATCAAAGTCTAAACAAGGATTTATGAGAGGCATACAAGAAATTTGGAGGGTGAATACCATGAGCAGTGACGGTATTTGACCATATTCTGAAGGTTTTGGGGTGGAGGAATAGACAGATTTCCCAAGAGAAGATTGTCTTCCCTGCTCCTTTATCTCTGCACTTCTCAAGAGCTCTACATTTGTCCCTGCACCAGAACCTCCATCTTCACTTTATTTTGCAGCCTTTCGTCTATTAGTGCTTCTAGTTTTCTTGCCTTGCTGCATGCTCCTACCAATGCCAAGATGGCTCAGCAATGATTTCCCAGTTCACCCTAGGCAGGTTCTCTCCCTCTTGTTCRTTATTTGTTTGCTCAAATCTGTCTGGTTGAGGGCCAAATGCCCTAAATTCCAAGAGTTCCTTTTTTTGAGCTTCTTTTATCTCCTTGGGAGATTAAGTGRTGCTGTGGGATCTCAGTCCAGGATCGTACCAGTGTTGGAAGAGGAGAGGGATTTCTGTCATGTCTAAATCTCCATCATACCCACCTGGTTCTTCTGCTACTGAACAGCAGCAGGCGGAATGACAAAGATAAAGAAAGCAAATCACCAAAATCTTAGAAAATCTTGGGTACGATTTAGCCATCTCCAGTAAACACAAAGTTCCCGTGACTTCAAGGTGCAAGGAATTCACTCTGCTAGTGCTTCTGGAATGAGATATCTCTTCACACCATCCTTTGTCCTCAGCAGGCTTGGAAGGCACAAGCTGTCTAATTGAAGTGAAAGCAATTAACGGAGACATTTTTACTACCCTTATTAAAGGGAGAAGGAGGCTTTGATATGGCACGATGTCCACTAGATGATGCAATTAATTTATTTTGGCTGGCCAGTGCTCTTGCCTGGGTCTGTGTGTTATTAGAGGGTGGTGCTTCTAGAATGGTTGTTCTTCCCACTGCCTGCAGGCCCTAGGGTCAGGTTCTGCTCCACCAATAACATGACTCATCTCTGCATACAACAATTCCTCAAGTGATACCAAAGTGACCGCAACATCAGTCAGATTCCAATCATCTAAATCCAGTAATGATGGCTACTTCCCCGGAATCCTCTTTAGAGCAGCTCACACACTTGTTCCTAACTGTGGAATGAAAGTCAGCAGGGAACAGGTTGGTTTTCACAAAATAACATGTGAGAAAGGCCCAAGGGTGAATATCATTTACATTTCTGTCCTCATTAATATGCCTCTTCACTAATGAACTAAGTTGAATGCCCTTGTAGAAAGACACACTTGTCCTGATGAAGAGGATGGTGCTGTGACAGTAGGCAACCCATCCAACTTTGGCTACCCAATATAATCAAGCACCTCTGAGYTTAAGGCAGAGAAATAGTCATCTGACAACCCTGATTCCAGTTGCCCTTTGAGTAGCTCAGTTTGCATCTATGAGCTATAAAAAGAATCAAAGATAGGTACAAAAAGAAATTTATGTGAAAACTCTTCTGCTCCCCGTTCTTCCATTCTTTCTTCTTTAGTTTCTCTTAAATAAGTGTCTTCTAAGTCAAATGGGCAAGAGAGCTAATTACAGAAGGTGGATGGGTTAAGACAACCACGCTTCATCCTGGAACCCTGGAAGAATTAAAGCAACTTTCTCTGTCAATTTTTCACAAAGTTATTAACAAGTAAAGAGACCTCAGCCAACCCCACCCCAGGTAACATGGTGCCACTGTGAGGTCAGCCCCACTGTGTTTCTCTTGGTTAACAGATGCTAGGGAGGGGAAAACAATGGGATGGAGAATTTGCATCCTCTGGGTTGAAGAAAGCTCTTTGGAGCAAGTAATGCAACTTGATTTTTTAATTAAATCCTTATGGTCTGCATAATTAGAACTACCAGTTATGCAGTAGCCCCAAAACTCATTTAGGAAAGCCAAGTTCTTTATGGCAAGGCAAATGGACCTTAAAAAGAAGCTCTATTGTCAGAGGGTCATAATCTGAGATCAGTTAGAATCTGATTCCATCAGAAAAAACTGTTCAGCAGCTCTGCATCAACAGTTTACTGTTTCACTCAGGGCTAAAGAAACAGGCAGGTTCATTTTATAATATATCCTGTATCCAGGTTATTTCTCTTCTCTGTGGTGAAGATAATCCATAAGGTTCTATGAATACAACCTAATACTTTCCCTCCAGTTTGAAACTTGTTATGAACTTTCTCCTCTGTCAGGATATAACTGTATCACTTACAGGAATTAGGCACAACACTCCTCTTTCCCTTTAGGTAAGAGCCTGGACCTGATTTGCTCATGAAGGCTGATCCTGTTCCTAGAGAATAAAACTTCAGCCATGAAACTGAGATGAAATCTTGAGAGTTCTTAGAAATCATTCCTCTTTTCTGGAGGTTTGGAACATGATTCCCTGCTAGTCAGAGTAATAGATCAACTTGGAAGAGCACTTTTATGATTTTCTTGGATTTGACATCATTTTACAGTGATGAATTTAGTTTCTGCCTGTCCTACATAGAAAAAGCAGTGAGAGCCAGTTAGGCAGATGAATTTGTTCTGACAATAGCATCTGTAGGACAGGGACATATTTTTTGCCAGGAAACATTCAGTACTTTTAAATATCTGATATTTTTAGTTTTTTTTTCATTTTCAAGTATTTGTTAATATTTATTCCACATGGGGGACAGATCTGACAAAACCACAAGATTCATGAAAATTCATTCACCTTAAATGCTCTGGGCATCTTAAGGTCTTGACCATGCTGCGTTCAGGAGCAGTTCCACTTTGCAGGGAATTAGTTTCTATTTATTTCACTGGAAACCAAACTGAGATCCTACCAAAATTACTGCATATTTGACCAAAAGAAAGGATGTCCAGAAATGTTTTCTGCCAGATAGGTACGCATGAATCCCTTCGCGGTAGCAGGATACGATATTTTGGACTTTCTGGAAATCAGTGCCAAGTTCACAGTGGACACACAAAATGTTTTGTACAACCTCTGTCATGGTTCAGGACTGATGCCAGAGGAGAAAGAAAAAAAAAGTGATCTCCTGCCCAAATTCTTCCTTATAATGAGTATGTGTGAGACTAACTATGATCTCGTGGAAATCTCTATTTTGTGGTCATTAGGTATTATTTACATGTCATCAAACTGGCTGTGTTACCTGCTGTGTCCCCTACAACTCACCTCCAGCAAAATCATTGCTGTATCAAAGAAGGAATCTGCTTGAAACTACTCACACCACTGGTTGTACCTTAACCTCTTGTTTACTGGTGTTTAACTCACAAGAAGTCAGCTGCAAATGAAATGAAAGTACAGACATGTAAACAGCACCCTCCAAAATAGGGCAATGCTCACTTAACAAAGGTCCTGCAGTACTATGGTGCCAGAAAAGGACTAGTTATCTGCCCAGAACCCATGGGAATCCTGAATAGTGGAAGTATGAGATTATTGCTACTACTCTTGTTACTGTGCTACTACACAGGTGTAATTGAGTGATCTCTGTATTTGTGGAATGATATGACCCACTCATCGCTTTGCCGAAACCTCATATTCCATGGCTGGCAATGTTCAAATAGTGGGAAGGGTCAGAACAGTATTTGCCTGAATTACTGCTCTGGATTTTTCCTCAGGTTTTGCCTCAGCAGATACATGTTAGCAGGGTYTGACCTGACTTGCACTCTGTGGCGAAAGATGCAATCATACCCTGTTGTCAACAAGCATGTGTGGCCATAATTTGACAAATACAATGTGAACGAGTTTGATGCAGATTCAGTATTTAAAGATACATGTAATACATTGCTGGCTTTTTATCATGGGTTTTAGGGTTGTATTGTAGTGCTGAGAAAATTCTCATCATCTCTATTTCACTGCCTCTCAGCCAGCTGACACCTACACACCATGGGGAGTCTTGAGGAGGCACAAATGCTTCTGTTCCTCCCATCTATCTCCAGGCTCCTAACAAAGGTGCGAAATTAAGGGGAGAGCCTATTGAGTCTCCCTCCACAGTCAGCTATGGAAGGTTCATCACAAGTAAGACCTTAAGCACTCTTTGGGGGACCCTGTCTTTACAGTGTGTTCAGCAGGACCAGGGCAATGATCATCTGCCTGCACTCAGCACTGGTGAGGCCATATCTTGAGTCCTGTGTTCAGTTTTGGTCCTCCCACTGCACAAAAACCGTTGTAGGACTGGAGCATGTCCAGAGAAGGGCAATGAGGCTGGTGAAGGGTCTGGAGCACAAGTCCTGTGAGGAGTGGCTGAAGGAACTGGGGCTGTTTAGTCTGGGGAGGAGGAGGCTCAGGGGAGACCTTATTGCTCTCTACAACTGCCTGAAAGGAGGCTGTAGACAGGTGGGGGTCAGTCTCCTCTCACAAGATATGATAGGACAAGAGAAAATGGCCTCAAGTTGCACCAGGGGAGGTTTAGATTGGGTATTGAGAAAAAATTCTTCATCAAAAGGATTGTCGAGCACTGGAACAGGCTGCCCAGGAAAGTGGTGGAACCACCATACCTCGAGATATTTAAAAGACGTGGAGAGGTGGCACT
This sequence comes from Amblyornis subalaris, assembly GCA_018881555.1. Lineage (NCBI taxonomy): Eukaryota > Metazoa > Chordata > Aves > Passeriformes > Ptilonorhynchidae > Amblyornis > Amblyornis subalaris. The sequence goes on from JACAXG010000025.1 coordinate 3,500,144, forward strand.
TGGGGATGTAGTTTAGTGGTGGATTTGGCAGTGTTGGCTTAATGACTGGACTTAATGATCTTAAAGGTCTTTTCAACCTAAACAATTCTTTTTCTGTTATTCTACCCATAGACCACAGAGGCAGGGCTATGAGTGCTTAAAATTAGGTGGGACGAATCTAGGTATTAAAGCAGAAGTTCAAAGCAGAGTGGAGAGCTCATACTCAGGAGGGTTCCTCAAATTTTAAGATCTGTAACACAGCAGTAACCCATTTAAGGGCCTTACCCTGCAGTGAGGGCATCTTCTCCAGTGTGTAATCCTTACTAGTTTGCACTGCTCTGCTTGACTCCCTGAAGGAATTATATCAGTCCGTAGCGTGAAGACCTTACAGAGAGTGGCAGCTATCACTAGGCAATGTTCAGAGTGAAAGCACAGCTGGTGCTCCAAATTGCAAGGCCGTGATGTATGACCTCTGAGGAGAGAGATTACCAAGCCTACTTTGCTTTTGATACTTTCTTGTTAAGGTAATCAAGTGTTGTCTTCTCACTGAAGATCATGGAAACAAAGAAGGTGTATCTGAGCAGAAAAAGTGGCAAGTGTCTGACATGTCACAAAGAGAAGGTAAAGCTGCACAACCCCTAAGCCTAGAAATTTCAAACCCAGATTGAAGTTATGTTACTACAACCCTTATATATGATGACGGACAGCCTCCTTAGAAGTAGATCCACATATTTTTAGGTGTATCAGCCATCAAGCAGGACTTATCTCATCCCGGGCTCCCCGTAGAAGTAGGTAGGCTCAAGCAGAATAAAAAGTTAGATCAACAAATTGTCTTAATTTCCCACTGGAAATGCCAAAACCAGGAGTGACCTAAACCCCTGCCTTCTGCTCTGAGTATCAAGAAAATACCAGGATTACCAATGGTCCCTTACTTTCTAGACTTAAGCAGATGTGCCATTTTAAACCAAAAATTCAAAGGGAAAACAGTCTTTGCAGATAAATTGCTATTTTGTTACAATGCTAAGTAAATTGAAGGAAAATCCATACACACTGGGAAAAAAAAAAATCACTGACCTGAGACAGAATATTTTATTTCTGAATTGACTCAAAATATTTTGAGTCAGATGAGTTCAATAATGAATTACTTTCCAGTTACAGTGCAGGGTTACAGTTCAGGACGTTTTCTCAGTAGATGGGACACTCTGTTATCCTATAATGCAATGCAGATGTTTCTCTTTTTGCCTTATGCAAGGATGATTATCTATAAGGGTTTTTGGAGTTTTCACACAATCCAGACATGGAGACTACAAAGAGCAGCCTTCCAAACTACATGTCCCAGAAGGATGTAACACAAGGGAAAAGCTCAGTTTGAATACAGAAGTGACCTGAAATAGAGCATTTTGGGGTAGTTTTGACACACCACAAGAAAACATTTTGATTTCAGGAATGGTGAAATATTTTGTTTTGCTTGAAAATGTCAGGCAAAATGCTTTGACTTTGCCAGAAAAAAAAAAAAGGTTTTGGTTTTTTTGGGTTTTTTTCCCAAAATTTCCACACAGAGAAAAAGTCTTGACATTTGAGCTCTTTGTTCCAATGTGGGATGAAAACAAACATTGAAATGTCAGGATTTGCTGCAGGATGAATTTTGCCAAATTTTTCATGTAATGCCTTGGCCCCAGAATTTGCATTTTACTTTGAAGTATGGGTGGATGCTCAAAGGGTGGGAGGGATTTTGTAAGAGAGGATCATATGTTCATAAGAACCTGGACATCCATGTGTTCCAGTTCCTGTGATGGTTTAGAGCGTTTAAGGATTGCAACTAACGGGTAGTGGATGCAAACAAACAGGAAGATGGCACTGTACAACATGGAAGGTCTTGTCTCTACTTAGTTTTCTCTCCTTCCATAAGCAGGGAAACTGCCTTAGGTCTGTATCTGATTTTAGCTTGATTAATGAAAATCAGAAACAATGGGAAGCTCTTGTCTTGAAGTCATTGGGAGTGTTGCCTGAGTGAGGTCTGATGGAGGAAAAAAATCCAAAGTCAACCTTGGACAGCTTGGCCCAATGCAAGTTTGGAGTTATCTCAGCAAGTATGGCAAATGTGGTCACATGCCCTATTGGCTGTAAGCAATTAAGAGTCATAAATCTGGACTACTGTCACAATTCACTCTGTACAAATATCCTTAGAGGGATTTGGTTCTGCCAGCATTGAACAATACATTGGTGGGAATGAGCTACAAGAGGATTATATGTGGATATTTCTTTATGGGGAACAGGCATGTTGACAGCAGGATTTTTGGTTTTACTGCCTTCATGGATTTCTTAGAACAGTACCCTTTACATACCCAAACACAAACTGCAAACTAAAAAGATAAAGAAATACAGAAAAGCTGGACAAGGYTTCTGGTTAACTCTGGATGAACTCTGAACTCCAAGTATTTCAGCAGCAGAACATCAATATCTGTTTTGAAACCTCACACATGGGCACCTAGAGGTGGTAGTAAATGTCCCAGCTCCAAAGGCCAAGCTGTGTTTAGGTGCAGAAAAGCACAGGGTTGGTGTACAAAAGAGCATATTTTTCAGTCAGCCCAGTCAATACCATCACATAAACAAAGTTGCTTTACCTCTCCATTTTACAGGATTCTTTGGATCAGCAGGTTCATGACCCACAGCCTTGGAGAGATGTTCAATTTTTGGTGAACAAGACAGCGTAACTCTCACCTCCTATAGTAAATTTATGATGTTACTGGGTTAACAGATCTGAAAATATCTGAACAACCTAATCTAGGAGTTTTTAATATTTCCAATCAAAAATGACCAGATGGCTACAGACATAGAAGGAAGTCCAGAAAGATAGAATGAGGTATTTTCAACATCCCAGGTGGATTTTTTTTTAAAACTTTTGAACAGTGAAGTGCCAGAGGAGATCACTTTGAGTGCACAGGGAACATGCAGTTCTTTGAGTAATTTGTGAAGGGTGTATTTCACAGTGCAATGAAGATGATAGGCAAGGTATGAATGCTAAAAATCGTGTCAAGGCTGTTAGAATTACACCCTTATTATTTATTTCACAATATCTCTGGGACATGAGATGAACTGGGTTCAATGTTGTACACTTGCATTAGGAAAAACATTTTTTTTATGAAAAGATTTTTGTCTTCATGTAACGCACAAAATTTTGCAACGAGACACTGGTTTCTTCAAGGAATAGATGATTTGTCTCAGCTGGGCATGGAAAAAGGCCAACATTCCTTCACCTCCACAGTACTGTGCTTTGTCCCCAACAGATATCAGCAACTTAGACCAAAACATTGTTCTGGCTTCAGGTGTCTTGTAAAGAATGAAATAAGGAGAGTTTTTGAGCTTAAAGATCATGAGCCCATTTGCACTCAAGGAAAAAGATGGTGAGTGGGACTTTCAGAAACAGAAGAACCTGCCTTTTCCTCCCCCTTGAGTTCATGAGGAAGCCGACATTTTAAAGATGGTCCCTCAACCACATCAATTTAAGTGTCTGTGGTCTGGACCACTATTTCAAAAAAGCCATCACATTTCTCAGGAATGGCCTGACAAGAAAAATCACTGTCTAGAGAACTTCTACAAGTGTTTATTACTTTGCACGACTGCCACTCTCACTGTGGGACAAAATCACCACCTTTTCAGGCCTCTCAACCCCTGAAGAGAGAAACTGGTCACAGAGCTTATTCTGCTCCGAGTCCCACCCGTGCCCTGAACCCTGGGCTGTCTTACAGATGCCTCCAGCCTGCCTGCAGACAGCCTCCGCAGGCGTGCCGAGTCCTGTTCTATCCAGCTGGCAGAGTCAGATCTAGGTGGAAGGAAGGATGCTCTCCAGCTATGTAAGAGGCCATGGCCAGGGCCTTAGCTTGTGGGCAGGAGGCAAGCACAGTCTTGAGGCCACTGTTAGCAGACAGTGAAGACACATCCAGAAAATCAAGTAGAAAACTTGAAGGATGCCAGCCCTGAAGACATTGACCCAAGGTAGGTGGCCATCTCAGTATGGAAGCCAAAAATAACATATGCTACTGAGCTTGAACGGTCCCTTCCCATCAGCCTAAGGGAAATTTTCTGTGGAAGATGGCTGAGCCAGCGCCTTGCATGTGAAGAGAACATGTCTTTTATCCAAGATGTCGGCCCTYTGCCTAATAAAAAATTTCACATTCCCCTTTCCCTTCTGGAACACAAATTACTTCCCAAGATGCAAAATTGTTATTAATGATTTTCATATCCCATTTGTAAGGCAACGATTAGAAGTCTGGATTAGACTCTACCCTTCTCTTTTCCTAAGAGCTGTCAAACCTGACTCCGAAGGAGTCTGCTCTTCTAGACATCCTCTAACACTTGTTGCTTCAACTTGGCACAATGCTGTCTAACACCCATCACGATATTTTGCATCTACTAATGAGCCTCATGTAGCTCCAGTCTCAGATTGCACTGCAAGCTGTCAGCATCATCAGAACAAACCTGTTGCTGTGATGGCTGAGRATCCATGGCATCGAGAGAGCTGGATTCCAAACTGATGCTGATGAAGAGCAGACATCCAATTTTCCATTAAAAAGGTAAACACTGGACAATTCRACGTCAGCAGAACTAACCAGCCCAAGGGGAAAGAAAACAACAAAAGGAAGAAAAAGAAAAAAGTATATGCAGTTGCCMCTGCTTTTTTTTTTTTTAAGCTAGAATAACTGAATGTTCCCAGCTTCCTCACAAGGGAAATGATTTTATGTGCTAATGTTAGAGGAGAGGTTTGGAGGCTGCCTCAGTGAATGGAGTCATGCAAGGTAGCATGGAAAAAATAAAGGAAAACAGTGGTAGAAGAACAGTGATAAAAACCATATCTTAAAAATAAAAACAGAGAATGAAAGGTGTTGGGATCTGAAATGTAACATGACTCACCAGAAAGATTTTCAAAGGGGAACTGTTGCCCCTTTTGCCTTAAGTCAACCACAAGGCTGTTTTGATGGAGAGGAACAGTGGACAAGGTGCTGTATTTGGACTCAGCTGAGGAAGGTCCTACTCCTGACTTTAACCCCAACACACTGTGTAATCCCAGGCAAGTTCCTCCCTTTCCTGGGACTCGTCTTTCCTCCTACTGTTTGCCTGTCTTCTCGAGCGTAACCATGACCTCTGGGGCAGGGAAGAAGACAATGTTCTTTGGTTGAGAACATTCCGRGAGTGTCTTGCTTGAACAGAAGTCCTCTGAGCAGCCAGAAGCCGTGCTGGTGAAAACACTCCTGTCTCCCTGGCCTCATCAACATCTTGCCAGGAAGCAGCTGAGCTCTTGGCAGCTCTGCAAGTTCCAGGCATCCTCAGTGGCACCAGGAAACGGCTCTGAAGTGGGGGATTTTCCTGAATGGCAGGGATTCCCCACATTTTCCCAATCCAAGATCCAAGACAGTAGCACTGGAATTCCCAGAATTCAGAGCAGTTGGCTGATTTTTTTCCCCTCTTTTTTGGTCTCCTTTTTTTTTGCTTCAGAAAACACTTCGACAAAAGTCTTTTCATTCCTCCTGTTGTCCCCTTGAAAAAAATAAAATTAAAATCAAACAGTAGACTCTATTACATGAGAAATTATGTCTGCTGTTTTCCTACAAAATTAGAAAAAAACCACATTTTTTTAATACATCAGAATTGATCAGGAAGTCATTCCTGCAAAGGGATATGGGACAGAATCTTTTATGTCCCTCCTTAAGCTTCCAGATATGAACAAAAGAACACCAGTGTCAGGGTCAGACCACAAGTTCAGTTGTGCTGGCACCCATGACCAGCAGATTTCAAGGGACATTAAGGACACAGCAAACATGTTTCAAACCTTCCTCAGAGCACTCTTCCTGCCTCAAGTCCTCTGTGGCTCTTGCTGAGTCAGAGATGGTGTTTCAGAAAAAGTGTTTTCTTCCTAAAATCTTTCTAGCGAGGGTTTGAACCCAGGTAAGCAACCTGTGGCAGTGATGCTGGCTTAGCTATGCATGGTGAAGAAATAYCTATTTTCATTAGTATTGAACAAACTGGCTTCACTGGCACTGACTTTGAAGGCTGAGTGTAGGATTCTAGACTCCATTTATTGTCTATAGAGATAGATATGCACCCTCAGGGCAAAATTTATCTCATCTTGGGCTACGTGTCTCAGGCACAGGCAAAAGGCTGGAGACACCCATTTCCCTCCCCACCTTTCACCTCCTCCCTGTAAAGGCAGTCTAGGGTGTCTAGCTCAACTTTAGAAAACGAAATTTTAGATAGTCAGGCTGAAGTGAATTTCCCCTACAAGTACCAAGAATCTGTGACAGCTTTACCAGACATCACAGGATCACAGGTAGCAACGCAGACCAAGAAAGCACCATGTTGTTACAAATGTGCTGTTACTSTCTTGGCTGATGGAAAAGATACCTGTGGAAAACAAAAGGTGTAATCAAGAATCTAAAGATGCAGCCCAGGAAATCCGGAAATCCCTGAACTACCAACGGTGATATCTGAGAGGAGATCCCAAGGAACAGATCACTCAGATAGATTCTGTTTCTTACTCTCTTTTCCTTCCACTCTCTGAGACAGGATGCAGGATCATGGATTGTAGGTCTGTCAGTTACCTTTTTATTTCTCCTAGTAATAGCTTAACTGGAAGCTAATGGTATATAAATATGTGATAKATATATGGGATATGTGATATAAATATGGGATATAAATATTAATAAGGACAGGCATGGAGAAGCAGAAATATTCACCCATGTGGGACGTGTCCCATTGAAGTCCTTACCATTATCAGACACTGAGAACAGAGAATTGCATAGAAGCAAATGTCTCAACCCCCACTTCAGCATTTAAATCACTTCATCATCTTATTTTCACCACAGGGAAACAGAGACTTTCTGGCTTCTCCGCTCTTAGCCACCACAGGTCCTACATCTCTCAGGTCAATAATGGTTGCACCATGCTAGGAGTAGGATGCTGGTCAGTAGAGCACATGGGAACCTTCACAGTGCAGACATGTCCAGCAGCAGCTGATAAATGGATTTGCATCTTACAAATAACCCGCTCTGGATTCAAAGATGTTCAGTCATACATACAACATAATACATTGCTTTTCTCCCTCTCACCTGCTTTACTCTATCTAAACACTATGTTCTCTTAGGAGTCCAACTTTTGGAAGCCAAGCAGTTACTGACACAGGAGGAAAGCTTGGAACATTTAACAAACTAAAAAGACTTAATGAAATAGAAATATTCATGACAAAGAAAACCTATTTTCTGCATTAAAATTCTGCTAAATAATGAGCTTTTTACAACACTCTTCTAAAGATCGGGTTTGGAACTTTCACAGCCAGCAACAAGAGGATTATGAACCAGGGTTCAAAACCAAGTAGAGGTTTTACCTCAGAATGATCTCCTTTCCTTTTTCCTCAGCAGCTGCTTGAACTACCACTGCACTGCTTTAGAAAGACTCAGTCCTCGAGATGGCCTTCAAATTCACCCTTTTGGGCCTGTCCCCCCACTCCACTGCTAACCAAGCCTTCATTTCTTAAGCACACAGCACTTAATTTGATTTCCACCCCTTAGGATTTACATCTTTGATGTAATTCTGTTAATGTCAAAGATATTACGGCGAGGACTCATCTGGGATCTTGTATACAGCTGTTGTGTTCCAGGCTGGAGGAATTCACATTCCTCCACCACACCCAAATCTGCCCTGGGTTATCAATACTCTGATAAGCAACTCAATTGCCTTTAGACTGGTTAGGGAATTTATCTACTCCTATTTTCTTTCTTCATTTTCCCTGGGCTCCCTCCCCTTTGATTTTTCACTTTTCAGGCCATGACATTCCTGATAATTCCTAGATCTCTGGATTCCTACCTCCTCCTTCTGTTGTTGCTAACACACAGCTCTGTCTGGAGCCAGATTTAATTAGACCACAAGAAAAATGAACCACAATGAAGTTACATCAAGGGTGCGATTTCAAGACACAAGAGCCAGGAAACACAGAAAACTGGGGGAAAAAAAAAAAAAGAAGAAAAAAGAAAAAGAGAAAACAGGAAAAATTTAGAACAAACTTTGTTCTAACCCTGTAGTGTCCCACCTCTAGCACTGCTATGATGTTCAAACACTCCTTACACAATAGGGAGTTGATGAGGAAAAACTTTGGAAAGGCCTGGGGAGGATCTGCCGGAATGCTTTGGCCCTATAGCTTTATTCTGTGTGGGTTTGATGCTGTGCCAAGCTTTATGACACTTACATCAAGGTTGCTCTCTGCCGTGATGCACCGTCGAAGCTAAATCACCTACTCGTCATGGAATTTACAATGATTTCACCGTGCTTTGGTTGAGAACATGTTATCATTACCTTCCGTTTTTTATTACCCCAAAGGCCTTTCCAGCTCACAGCATACTGTGCTCCAGGAACTTTTTTGCTGCCATGATTGTATGTCATCATGTAAATTCAGCAAGGAATACAATAGAGACCTGGTCTATCCCAAGGCCTCCAGGCACTGATGTAATAGAAATAATAAAGCATAATCATAAGGAAGAAAATGGCATGTAGCTCTGCCGTGTGGAGTATGGAAATGGATATGGGTGACTGACGCTGACGTAATTCACTCCTACCAAATGGAGGCAAACGGCCCAGAAAAGGGCTCCTCCTGCACAGCACCAGCAGAGTTATGCCAGTTTCAATAAAACCCTTCTTTGGTGGAAGGAACCATCTTAGCCATTGTAACACAGGGGAGTCTTAGTCTGTGCCTTCTTAGGTTTGGGGTTTGGGTTTTCCCTTCCACTGATTACTTGCGAAAAATATTTTCTTTTACCTAAAGGAAAGAAAAAAAGAGGAAAGAAGATTCTCTGATAACTTGTATGTTGGGTAGCACATTAGCACGGATCTGCACCTAGATCTATTTCTCACTTCTTTGTCCCTCAGCTTCCCCCTTCATGAATTAAAATAGGATAGAAGAGTTTATAAGATCTGCACCTCTGTGGGGAATTCTAAGCTTAAAAGGATGTAGCTGGTTTGGAATAATAAACACTCAAGTGTTCAGTTAGAAATTCTGCTGTGCAAAACACAGAGCTCTAGTTAACTTTCTATTGATTTATAATGGACCTTTTCGCTTTGGTTCTCAGATTGAATTGGATCCTTGTGCCTGTGAATTATTCCACTGAGAGCTGGAACATGTAGTCATTGATCATGTCTCATTTCATGTAGGACAGAGGGTTTCTCCCACCTGGGAAAGTGCTGTTAACCCAAACCTYAGGCTCACAGTTTCCCAGGACACACAGTTCTGTAGCTGGAAGGACATTTTGGTTGGAGGTTCAGTATTGTGATTGGGTAAGATCAAAACTGGAGATAYGGAACTTCTCTCTGTAATGAACTTTTTAGTGGACTTTCCTGGTTAATTGCATYCTGGGTGATTTAAAAGGCAGGCTGATTAAAACCAGAGGGGAACAGCGAGGCGAGGGAGGTAAGGCTAGGCAACTGGGGCATCTATAAAAGCAGGCAAAGTTAGAAAGCAAGCTTTCCTTTCAGTAGGGCTCATCTGGCAGCTGGCTGGAGCTAGTAGGAGATGAGAGAGGCTTTGTTAGTGGTGTATACCACCTACTTTCAGATATAGCTCAGTGGGGAAGTTTCTTTGTTGGGTATGGGAGGGGTTTGGCTTTAGCTAGTCCTCTCCTCGCAGATGGAGTCAGGCTCTTCAAAGAACAAATTTAGTCTCCATATTATCTACCCTTCGGCGTTTCTGAATGACTCACTGGTGTACTTAGTTGAATAGAGAACAGTTATCAAGTCAACCACAGGATTTTGCAAACCACCTTAGCATCGTTGTAGGTATCTCAGTTGAACACACCTACTCTTTCTGAAGAAAATGCTAAAAACAAGTAAGCAGCTCTCCTTGCTGTCCCGTGCAGTGAATCAAGGAAAAACCATTGAATCACGTAATGGTTTGGGTTGGAAGGGGCCTTAAAGATCATCTAGTTCCAACCCCCCTGCCACTGAAGCTGAGCAATATGCTACTAATATGCCTCTTCTCATGTTTTGAAAGACAGAGACTGGAAAAAGATGGCAATATGATCTGATCTGGAAGATCTGTTTGTGAGGAGAAACTGAAAAAAAAAAGTGGGAAATTGAATGTGCTGCTTGTTCCTTGACTCTGTTGACAGATGTACACACACAAGCAGCTTTTACAGCAATCAGGAGTAAGTGATGAGTTTTCTGCCATTAGATATTTTTTGCCAAGCACAACAAGCTTTTGAGAAAGCATGAATCTTTCAGCAAGTAACAGAAACATTTACAGTTAGGAATATGCATTGGGGAAAAATGAGATATTATGGAAGAGATGACCTTTGAGATAAATCACACTGAGAATCAAGGAAGCAAGTTGCTTTTTCTGCTTCTTTCCCTGACCTCCTGGAGGGCTCTGCATAAGACTTTTTCCTTCTGAACTTATTTCCCCTTTGGTTCTTACTTACAGTGGAAGGACCTTCTCTGTGTGTACAGCACTCACAACAAGTGACCTTTTGATTTTCACCACAGTCTCTGAAAGCCCCCCAAAATAAAAGACAAGCTTTGTATTCTCCCTTTTCCTTGGGACTGGAAATAAGCTCCTCTCCAAGACAAGTTCTGGGTGTCTTCCTCTGAAGCATCTATTCTTCTGGCCACTGTCCTTGCTCTCTCCTTCAGTACAGACAATACTAAGCCTATCCTCAGAGAAAGTAAAAGCCCTTCCTCCAGAGAAAAGGGCTACTGACCTGAGAAAACCACATGGTTTCAGGACCAGAACAAATTTGAGGAGGAAGGGTCCCTGAAAGACCACCCCTTACACTGCTCCAGGAGACACCTGACAAACAGTGTACTGTGCTGTGCTTCACCTGGAGGCTGGCAGAAGAGGAGGCAGGAAGCAGGTCACTGGGAATGTCCACTCCTTGAGCCTCGTGGTGCCACTACTCATGGACCTCTCTCCCTGCACACCTTGCATCTATGAGGAGAGCCAGTTTGTCAGATCCAAATCTTGATCTCTTAGCCACAAAGACACCCAGGTTTCTGTGCACCTCTGTGAGACACCTTATTACCTACTAGGGTAAGTGCTATCTTCTTCTGTCCTGCTAGCCTAAGCAGTTGTCTTCACACAGAGAAAATCTGTCTGTGCTGAGGAGAAATTCCAGAAGCAACAATGGACAGAAAAAACCAAGAAGGTTTCAAGGGTGGTGGTGCCAAAGCCTGGGTTCTAAAGCTRTGTCAGCAACAGGGATTAAGGGCACAATAGAGCCTGTGGACTTACTGACCATGCACACTATTTGCACAGCAAAAGACACAGGACAAAAAATCTCAAGCTCAGGCTTATCGGCCTAATGTGTGTCCTTGTGCCCCCATCATGACTAGTCCAAGCAAAGATGAGTGTGCTACTGGTCTGCATGGGTGGAGATGGGCAAAGCCCTTGGTACAGCCTGCAAGGGGCATGGAGAAGCCAGGCCGAGCACTGTGACAATAAACCAGCAATGACACAACAGACCTGCATTTGCAGGCTGGAGCTTCTGCTGCTTCTGGAAATGGTGCCTCAGCAGAAGCAACTGGGAGAGATTCTGTAAATGAGGGATTGGGCTGGTTTCCTTTTCCCATACTACAAATTTTTGGTGGCCTTAAAATACCTTTTGAAAGTGCAGGATATGGGTATGTAGTCAGAACATTTTTCTACTTCTGGAAATGTTGTTCCTGCACTGAGCTGCCCTCATTCTCCACTTTCTTCTCCCCACCGAGATGGAAATGCACGAGTAAGCGTATGTATTATTTGAAGACTTGCATGCAGGCCAGATCTTCTCATGGTTGAATTACTAGCCAGCCACTCAGCCTGCCTCAAAGAAATGCTTTCTCTCGTGAAACTTTCCAAGCTGGTTTAATCCACCTTGGGTGGCAAACTCCATGAGCTCTTCCCCTGCTGGCACACACTTTGCATTCACCAGAGCCTAAATTAGCTCTGGGTAATTCCAGCGATGTCTCGGTCTGTGGAAAGGATTCTCCAGCTGAATGCATCATGATGCATGCTCCCCTCCCTCTACCTGGGTAGTCTCTTAAGTTCAAGGGCTGGGAAGTGAAGGGCCAAGAAGGAAAGAGGGAGCAAGCCAGTTATTTGGAAATATTAGTATATTCTTTCTCTCCAAGGAAGGAGACTGTGTGGTTTAACAGGAGATGCCTCAACAGCTGTTTCACAGGAGGCTATCGCAGCTGGGGATTCTTGGCAGGATCAAATGGATCTGTGCTCTTTCCTTCTAGACAGGGGTGTCTCTTCTTTTCTATGTTCCCCCTTACCTCCAAAGTGTCACCTACACTTATGACCTTGTTCTGGGATGGTTTGCAGCAATATCCCATTTTTCGTCTATAGGGACAGGAATACTCTTGTGACAGGATTCACCAGAGGGTGCTGTTACACATTGCSTTTTACATTTTTTCCTAGCCTGGAATGATAATGTAGCCTTTTAAGGGGACACTGAAATGTTGCCAGTTTTAATATGTCAGCTCCTCTTCTGAGTGGGAAGCTGCAAAAAGTAGCAGTTTTTTCCTCTTCTTCCTCTGTGTCTTTGAGGGGTTTAATTTTGGGGGTTTTATTTGGTTTTGGCTTTTTTTTTATTTTCTCCAACTGTCAACAGGAAATTATTCTTGTTGCAGTTTTCCTCCTCACAAAGAGGAGTTTGCTGAGTGCTTCTGTTTGGCTGTGAATAGCATAATTAATTTGTTTTGCACTCCTAACCTGCCTGCCATGGGCTGGATTTCTCCTATGGTAGAAAGCATCTGCATTTGCTATGGCTCCATAGACAGAAGGATGCCCTGGTTTCCYTTCATCACCACCAGGAAGACCTCTGAAGTGTTACTTGAACCCAGAGGACCAGCTTCATTCCTAGCTGGAAGGGAGGGAGTTAGGGACAGGCTGCAAGAACTGTCCTTTTGGGCAGTAGCCCGAAGCACAACACATTTATCAGTTCCRCCTTCTCTGAGAAGAAGAGGGTGGCAAGGATGAGGCCAAGGAACTGCTGTTCCAGGGCAATTTGACAAGCACAGAGCATGTTGCAAACAGCTTTCAGGCTTGCAACAGAGACCTGTTTGTTTCTCCTGTTTAATTTGGGAACCATGCATCCAAGCACAYTTGGTATGTCTCCATGCGTAAGCCTATACTGCAGCCTATTGATTTCCTTCACCCTTGGCAAGAATATCACAGCGGATTTTGGCTTTGCCTGTAATCTCTTGAGTGGATGAGACTAGAAATTTAAATGAGAGCTTAACTTGCTGACCGTCTGCATTGCCCACATGATGGCTGCTCCTTTGGCTCTGGTCTGGAGCTGTCTGTTTGGATGAGAAAACTTGGGTACAGGGCAGGAAGGGCTGGTTCCCATCTGCGCTCTGCCCCTACCGACAGTGCGGATGGATCTGGTTCCAGGGACTTGGCTCTGCGAACCGGATGCGGAACRTGAGCACGTCCCCCAGGGGCTGCACAGGTACAGGCGCTGTTATTTTTGACGTATGTCTGGTTTTAATCTTGAAGCAAGGCCCTGGATGCAGCCACCTGGCTCACCAAGAGTACTGCTGTTGCCTTGCAGTCTAAGCACAAGATCATGGATCCATTTTTTCCTCTCCCTGTGCAAGAAACAACCAGAGAAAATATGAGTTTCTGGTGAGGAAATAACATCTTATTTTGGGGGTGGTCTTTCTATGACCATATGGCTTTAGTGGGAGCACTGACCACCSGTGAAGTAGGTTTGGTGATCCCAGCCTACAGCTTCTGCAGAGAGCAATTTTTTTATTACACAACTTTGCTTGCAACGTAGTTTTTTCTAAGCTTTTCAATTCAGAAGTGCTCTCAGTCACCTTGGCGTTTCCTGCCCTGATTAAAACTWACTGTAACACACGAAAATATAGTCAAACAATACATTTTCATAAAGGTAAGAAATCTTCTCCAAGCGAGCAAATATGAAGGCACCAGTAAATTCCATTCCATGATTACTTTGCTAATCAAAACAGCTTTCTTCTAGTTACTTTATAGCTTGAAAACCCAACAGAAAACACTCCCATGAGCCATTGGTAAGAGAAGGTAAGCAATAAATTTAATAGTGATGGGATGTTTACCAGTTTCTATGTGATTTTATTTATTTCTTAGAAAAATAACAATGAGACCAAAGACAAGACTCCCAGTAGTAATTCCCCTGGACAGATACCTTTCTAGCTTATTCCAGCTTGGAAGGGAAGTGATGCTCTCTTTGGGTATTGACATGTATTCTCTTCTCTACTTTGAACTGCCTCCAAAGGATAGTCCTGTGTTAAACCTTTCTGTGTTGGGGACTTTGAAATAATCTATTTGTGTCACGTGTTTACAAGAAATAAAGTAGTATTGCAAGAAATGTAAAGCTTCTCCATCGATGACACAGTGCTTAAGGCCACTGAAACAGTTGCCAGGATGTTGGTTTGATTTCACTGAATGGAGAACTAGTGCTCCAGCAGTCAGTGCTTGAGGACCTGAGTCACCACTGCCAGAGAGAGGTGGGGAAGGAGGAAGTTTGCCTCTTCCTTGTGATTCACCATATGATGCTGTCAGGCATTGAAGTGAAATCCTGACAATAACACATCCGTCCAGGAAATGGGCCAGAAAAGGTCCATTTCACTGCTGTCAGTGAAATTCGTTAAATCCCCATTCTCCTRCACTCTGACCTTGTAAATGTGTTTAGGAAGTCAGGGAATTATATTCTTGAAGGGATTACACTGTCTTATTTTAACAATATTGATGTAAGCACCTTTGTCTATAACYTCTGAAGGAGTTTGAAAGGTTTCCTTCAGTGGTACTTATTGAGTGCTGCACAGACAACTGAACTGGCCTCAGAGAGGCAAAATATCTTAATTTGTTCCRTTGATAACCACACGGGATAGGGAGAAACACAAGTAAAACCTAGATGCTGCAACTGTTTTGGGAGAGGAGAAGTGAGATTTCCAGAAGTTCTTGACATGTGACAATGATTAAATTTGCTGCCTCTAAGAACTACATTAATGGAGGGCCTAAAACTGGTATAAGGTCTAATAATTTCTAGTTTAAGAAATCATAACAGTCAGCATGGATTTACCATACACAACTCAGGTTCAACCAACCTAATTGCCCTTTGTGATGAAATGACTGTGTGGACAAGGGGAGAGCAGTGGATGTAATATTGATTTATTAAGGCTTTGGAGACAGTCTGAAAAAGTATTCATGTTATGAAGCTCATGAAATATGGGCTAGATGATCAAGCTGTTAGGTGAAAAAAAATGTCTGGAGTGCTGAGTTCAAAGAATAAAATTCAAAGACTTAGTCTCCGCCATAGGTGGCTGGTAACTAAAGAAGCATCCCTGGAGTCTGTACTGTGGTTGGTATTTTCATCTGGATGATGACACAGAATGTATCCCCATCATATTTGCAGGTGATACTGAATTAGGGGAAATGGTTGATGTTTCATATCAAAGAACTTTTGGGTAAGATGGAGAATTTGAGGGCTGAACTGACAGAAACCTTACAAGACTAAGGAAGGAGAAGTACCTATAAAGCAGAATAATGCCGTACATTGATACTACCTGGGAAGCAACTGGCTGAGCAGCAGCCCTCCCCAAAAGGACTTTCGGGGTTGAGATGTGTACTAGGTTGAAGACATGCCAGCAGTGCACTGTCACTGCAAATAGGGCGAATTGTCTGCTGAGCTGCATTAGAAGGAAGGTGGCCAGAAGCTTGAAGGAAGCTGGGCACATATATACATTGCAGCAAGGCTACAATAGCTTTGTCTTCACCATTCTCTGCCTCAGCCCACCTTGCATGCTCAGTCATCTATCATCAGATATCAATATCACTTTGTCTTTGTTCATCTAGGGACTTAAGGCAGTAAGATCAAAGCTTCCTTGGGTACCACTCTGTAGGTTTCTGTTACACCTGTGGTTGAAGTGGAGACGTATTTACACCTTTTGCTTCTGGGGGTTCCCTCCTCTTCCTCTCTCACTCCTCCCCCACACCTCAAAGCTTGCAGTCAACCTCAGTTGAATATCATTAGATATTAGAAATGTGAGACAGCTGTCCAGATGCTCAGAGAAATGACCCGAGAGGAAAGAGTCAGGTGATGCATCCCAGGAAATGGATCCTGTCCTAAGAGGAAAATGCATTYATCATTCAGATAACTTCTGCCACAGAAAAGCCATCTGGATAAACAAGGACAGAGTTACACAACCATTGTGCAGATCCTCATTCCTTCCTGGCCAGTTGTAAAAAGGCAGATGTGTAACACAGGGTTTCATCTGTAAGCAGAGAGAGAATAGGAGACTGTGAAGGAAGAAAGCACAGGCTGGGACTTCTGARGCCAGCAGCGAAAAGTGAGTGCCTTGCTTCCTTCATCAGATCCTTTGCATCCTTCACAAGACTTGAAGCTGGAAGTTGGTCAGTGGAGGACTCAGAYCAACACAGTCATGTTACCAGGAGACATAAAACCAAGAGAAAAGGGGAAATGGGAGTTTCAGAAGTCCACTTGCAGACTTCCACTTTCTCCAGCTTCTGCACTGCTAAACAAGCCAACATGAGGTATCATTGCAGGACCTACCTCCTTCCTACATCTCAATCCTGCTGCTGCTCACTGAGAGCTGCTTTTAACCTGCTGGAATTATTGGCTGACCATCTTTCATTACCTCTCATCACATAGGAGGCCTGTGTCCCCACATCTCTCCTGGATGCCCCTTACCCTGCTCCCTAGCCCTTCAACAGGAGCTCCTTCATGTCCTGTCTCTCCCACAAGGAAGGAAACTGCCGGAGGTGTTTGTTGGCTCAAGGAAGCAAAGGAAGAGTTTGATGGAAGAGTGAGAAAATGAAGTTCAGTAGAAATAATTGGAGCATTGTGGTGATTTTCTACAAAGCCAGCATGGAGGAGGAATAAATTCTCACTAAATATTCACAGGCTGACTAGAGCTCATATTTTCTGCAATGTTCCCATTTATAGCCCCAAGTAATAGGAGAAACATTAACCAAAGAAAGCCAAATGTTACCTGTCTCCAGTGGAGGAGCAAACGTTTGAGGAAGACTCAGGTTCAGTGCTGATTTTTCAATTTGGAAAGGGTCAACACTGACATCTGATTGACAGCCTCAAAAAGTGTATGAATCCTATACACCCCAAAAGCCAAGCAAGGCCCAAGTACTGCACAAATATCATTCCCCCTCACTCCAGGAGGAAGGCTGTGGGACAGGCTGAGAAGTCATAGCAAGCTATGTGAATTCACAGATTGGCCCTCATAAATAGTGGAATATTGTCCAGGAGAGAGGCAGCTATGAGAACAGGCTTGGAAGCTAGCTAGAATATGGCAAATCTATCCAGCAGCTGAGATAACAAGAACACACGCAGGAGAGTTAAGGGCAGAAGGAAATGGGTGTACAGTGTGTGTCATAAATTACAAAAAGAGAGTAAGCAGGGTGTGCATGGGAGACTGGATGCCATGAGCAAAGGTCAGAACCAGACACTGAAATGAAGAGGTACATGTGTGATGCAGCAGAAGCTGTAACTTAACCAGCTTATGRGAAAATCCACAAAGAGATGGGAAAGGAAATATTTTTTTATTTACTTTTTTCCCCCCCCTTGCCAAATACTGCGGGTCATTAGCTGGGACAAGCTCTGTGGATAACAGAACGGACTCTCCAGAGACCGAGCTCTTACATCTCTGCTCTGAGTCTGCCAGCTAAAGCTGAGGCATCTCAGACAGTCACRGCATCTACAGAAATCAGCATTCCCTATAGAACAGGCCTAAGATGCCTGACTACAGTGTCTGCTTCTGTGAGAGAAGCTGGTTATAAAAATGAAGGCAGCAGGGTGCAAGAGAGATGASATACTGGGGCTGGCCTAAGTTATCCATATATTCTCTTCCAGCATAAAGGGAGATGCTCTAGGTAATCCCACACTCTTCATTTCCTCCCACTTTCCTCTGGAGAGCTGAGCATTTCTGGAAAGTGATTTAAATTCCTGCTCTTGGCTCCTCTACATTCACACTGCAAAAGCTGGGGGTCTTGACTCAGGGATGTCGTTCCTGTGTCAGCACCATCCCTGCAGGTTCCTCATGCTCTGCCAAGTGAAAGAGCTGTGCAGTATTTAGAGCAGTAATTTACACCACAGAAAACATAGGCTATGGTCTTTATTTTTACTATTCAAATCCTCTGTGTCCTGTGACATGGTTCCTCATAAAGTAACAGTGAAAAATATACTTTGTTGCTCTGAAGAGGATGTACAGCAAGTACTATGAGATGCTCCAATATGACTGTGGAAACCATGGAGTGCTTTAGCTCTGAAATGTTGCCATGTTCATACACAAAATATATTCATACAGTGTTATTTGCACAARGGATGTGAGAATCAGCCTTTCTATAGTTGGGTAAACCTCAGGATTCTGGTATTCCCTGGCTGAAGGTCTGGCCTTTAAAAGTATATATCCATATTTTAAAAAGAAAAGCCAGAGTTATGTTTCCAGCCTTCCTGGCAGAAGAAAGAAAGTTATGAACAATGACTGAATATTACCACTCCTCAGACTGGAAAGCAAATAAAAAAGAGCTTCAAATGTTATTTTTCTTCCCTTAAACACTTCATCTAGCAAATTAGTGTTTTGGTGGCTTTTGTGCTTTATAGGTTTTGTGCTTTTCCAAAGTTTTTCCCTGAAGCACGATCTTGGTTGCAGAACTGCAGGCAAGGGAAAAAAATCAGCATGTTTTCAGCAGGCACTGTGTTGAATCTAGCTGCTGGATGAATCTAGCCCACTCCTCTCTTCACTGCCACCCTGCTTGATGTATTTAAAATCTCCAAAGATCTTCCTTTAAGATACCAGGGCTTCCCATTGTGCTAGCTTTTATTGGATTTCAGGTGCCATTCAGTCAACCCCCTCAGCTGCTTAAATTCTTGAAATGCTAGGATCATATTTCACCTGATCTGGCACTGAACCATGTTCGCTATCTCACCCCAAAATTAATTAAACCATAAATTTTCGGAATAAACACGCAGCATCCACTATCACTGAAACAGTCTGGGCTTTGTTGAGCAAACTGCTGCAAGAACAAAGCTGCCTCTTTCTCTTTCTTCCCACCCTGCACTTCTCTTCTCTTGATGTGTATCAGCAAATACAGTAAATACAGTACTCTCTCTCCCTCTTACAGAGAGATAATTCTTGTTCTGCCGTTGTCACCGTTTTATAGACACAGGAGAAACTGCAACAGCTCACAGGGTGAGATCTTACAGGACAGCAATAACTCTACTAAGAAGAGGAGCTGTTCTCCAAAATGAATGCACATACTTTCCTGTTTGCAGGCAGCCCTGGAAAACGCTACTTTTATTTGCTCCTTACCTCAGTTTCCCATCTGTACTGTGAGTTTTTCAGCCTGACACTGGTGCTGGTCACTTAAAATTCATTAATGAAGCAGACATTATTACGTAATTCACCCAAGGAGATTATTTAGGTATGCACAAAATTGTTAGTGATAATCTTGTAGCTGTCTCAGAATAAATAGTCTCTCCTTCTAAATCCTTGTTCCATAACTGTGAAATTTAGGCTACAACAGTAATTTTTAAAGCTAACACTTGCCATTCCAAAACACATACTATTTAAAACTACTGAGGAGTAAATAGCTAAAACAGGGATTTCCATTTCCTGTTCTGAACCTTTAACTGTCCGGAGGCTGCAGAATCTCTCTCAGATCTGAGGAAAGCCTTATCCCTGAAACTTGCTTAATTTTATTTTCTGGATAGCCTGCTCATTTCAAATACAAAGCACTACTTTTCCCCACAGTTTAGGACCAAGAATTCTGCCACTTCACAAACATGACTCAGAGGATACATTTACCCTTATCCTCAGATCTTCTAATCCTGTCAGAGCCCATAAAGAAAACTGGATGGCTGCTTGGGTGGGAGACCTATGGAGCACTGCCTGKTTGCTATAGGCAATGTAACCAAAGGTGGCATCTTTATTCCTTGAATCAACTGTCAGCCAACACCCTTGCCTGGTATTCAAGGCTGTTGTGGGTTGATAGATATAAATCTGAGCTCCTGACCAGCKCTGGTCTTTAGAAATTCTCTGGTAATTTGATTGCAGCTCTGGTGCAAATGCCAGTGTCCTGGCTCTATTTCAGCTCTGCCGACTCTTCTGACTCAAACTCTCAATTCTGTTCCAGCAGGATGCTGTGCTCTTCTTCAGTTCTTCAGCTTCCATCTAGAGCAGATAAATATTGTTTCTCCCTGGCCAAAATAAAGTGAGTCTTACATTCACTCTAGGGTGTTTCTGATGAATGGTGTCACAGAAAGCTGAATGTGGTGTTATTCCTGCTGGGTCCTCATATCTCTCATCCCAGGCAGAATCTGAATTCCTGTGCTACAGAATCTTGACTGTGGCCGAGATCCCCAGGGTATGGAGCCTCAGTTGCACACTTGCTGCTGCCAGGATGCTCCAGTCAGCCAAAGGGCTCAAGCACAGAGCCAGGTGTCAAGATCAAAGTGTCATCTGATGCGCTACGGTACCGTTATCATCTGCGGGCTCGGTTCTGCTCAGTCACAGGGTTTGCATGCAGAGTCTCCCAGCTCTGCTACCAAACTAGGAATGTGATATTATTGTGAAAAACATGGAGAAAAACTCTTCTCTAAAGAAGCTTTCTTTCTGTTTCTATTCCCAAGCTGAGACCTAAAAAATAAGACCAGAGGGAAGCGAATACAGAAGAGTTTTTACACATTATTCCTTGAAACTTTGGAATTGGTGATTAATGCAAAGTCTGAGTTTTCCTTGAAGGATCCTAGAGTCTGTTGTCTACTGCCTTTTTTTCACCTGTTGCCATGGACAGACTGGTGAATAACTGAGCACTGTGAAACAAGAGAGCAGACCCTTGGTTCCTAAGGCATTAATCAGCCCTAGTTCAGACAAGAGCATTTGCCTTCACTTCAGTTTTCCCTCSCCGCAGCATCTCCTGCCAGGATGTCCCGCTGCCTGCTGGAATTAATGTGGCTTAAATATCCCTCAGGATTCTCCTTGAGGTCAAGAACTCAGCCTCTGGATCCTCTTCAGTTCTCTTTTCTAGCCCCTGAAATCGGATTTTGCCAAGTGAATTTTGCTTCCCCATCCCATTCTTCATATTTTCCAAAGTCACCTCTCACTGGCAAGGAAAGACTTGGAGAGCAGAGACAGAGTGGAGAGTTCAGGCCTGGATTGCCTCTTTCCCTCTGTATTTTCAGTCTCCCCCTCTCATCCCTAAGATAATTTTCTCAGTGCACTATGATGTGCTACATCCCAAGCTGTTGGCACTTCCCARTCCAGTGTGTTGAGTTGTCCCCAAGTTTTCCTTGCCCTTCATAAAGAATGATTTTTTTCTAATTTCTTTTAAGATTTTTTTTAGGGAGGAGCACTGAAAACCAAGCAACTCTTCCTCTGTATTTTTTTTTTTTCTCAACTGAACCTACTTTGCCCTTACTGCTTTCCATCTTATTCTCATCCCAAACTCAGAACTATCTCCCAAGGAGACACATCCCACACCAAACTGTATCACATTTCCTTGCTTTCCACTGCCAATCAATATGTCTGTATATCTCACAAACTTTCTCAGGAAAATGGCCCTCAAGAGAATAACTTTGGACTTAGGTTTCTCCTCACAAAATCCACTCCAGCTCTTGTAGATCTGGAACTAGCTGGCAAGCATGGGKTTTTTTTTCCATCCTTATTCACAGTGCTTTTTATTGCTTCCTTCCTTTCCTCATCATATTTTGCCCAGTGAGTTTTAAAGGCAGATCAACATCTCATTGTTTGTCGGAAAAACACTTGGCTTGCTGACATTTTCCAGATTCRTGCTGTTAATCAGGTTATGCCTGGTCTAACTGAAGCCTTCTTTGGGGTCCTCCAACTCATGTTTGCTTTGCCTTGTGCATTGTTTTACCAGGCTGAAAATATGAGACATCCAGGACACCTGGTCCTTATGCATCCACCCTAAAGCCCACTGTGGCCCTTTTTACATGAAGACCATAATCTTCTCTATTGGTGTCCAGAAGACTTGAAGGTCTCAGACTTCAGCAAAAACCTATTTAGGAAAAAACTTCAGCATTAGGTGAACCCTAGGGCTAATTAGTCTCCTGTTGAGATACATGCAAGACAATTGGATGGGGCGGGTGGGTGATGAGTGTATCCTGCAAGAGGCTGTGGCTTGGACCAGTTCTCTTCATGGGGCTGTCATGTGTCATGGGCCTGAACACTCCTCTGAGGCTTCTGTCCAGCWACTGGCCAGGCTTCCTCCCAGGAAGTGTTGCTGTTTCTTCTCTCATTCACAGAGCATCATGCATCACCCCTTTCCCAGACTTATACCACAGAGCTGTGTATCATTGACCAGATGTGGCCTTAATACGATTCTTCTACCCTCAAATTGCTGAAATGCCTGATCGCTCACAGGCTGGCACTGAGTAATTCAACAGGTTGTTTCTAACACTGTAGGATGCACAGCTGATCCTAAGAAAGCCAGGTTTTTTGAGCAAGAARTTAAAGTGTTACTACATTTTGCATTTCCCTAGAGACACAGGGAAAATGATAGTTTCTCTGCTGATTCATCAGCAGATGAATCCAGTTTTGGGTGTTATGTTTATTTTCCCAAAGTGGTTTTTTTTCTTTCCCAGACTCTCCCAGGTCCCAAGGTCGGAGCTGATGTCTGCACTCCGAGTGCATCCTGTTTGTCATAGAATCATTTAGTTGCCATTTAAGAGAACTTATGCAACTGACCTTTAACATGGCAGAGTCTCCCTGTTGCACTTAATTCCTTATGCTGACATATGAAAAGAAAGGAAAAAAACTTCTTTTGGCTAATGTGAAAGTCTTTCCACAGGGAAGATGAAAAAGGCAGGTGGGATGAAGGAGCTGATGGAGTTCAGAGTGGTTGGGGGTTACACAAAGACTTGATTTGGATGTTGCTTGTTTCCAGGGAAAACTAGAGTACTAATTGCTCTGCAGTGAGGGGGAGGAATTTTTATAAAATGAGGGAAATTAATGATGTTATGAGCCGATGTATTTTATTCCTAGATTACTGCAGAACAGTTCCATAAATCCCATTCTGCAACCTCAGAACTCAGACTCTTGTCTGTCTGTTGGTGTTCCTTTCAACCCACGATTTTGATGAATAAGGACCTGGTGATGCCTGACTGACAGTGTGGCAGGGGGTTGGTTACGATACCAACCTAGACCCAGAGTTATAGAATGCTGCAACCCCCTTCTGCCTGGTCAGCCACAGTTTTCAAAAGTAAAGAATAGSTGCAAATGAATAACAAACACAATATATCACACTTTCCAAATAAACAATGGATTAGATGACGTGAGGAAGATTCTGAATACCTGACACTCATGCTCTTCCTTGTGAATTGACTCTGAAATACATCTCATTTTGCTGTGAGKCAAACAGCAACATACAAAATCTCATATGGAATCAAATCATAGATGAAGATTTTCAGCAGTGTTCTGGTAATATTCTGTTTTACTGCACATTTTGTGTGTCACAGGCACAGGAGCTGCTGAAGTTCCTGTGCTGAGGACTTTGTGTCTTCATGTCTGCTCTCCGAAGTTTTGAGATACAAACTGCAAATAGGAGCCAGAACTAATGGGTGGGGTAAAGAACAAATAGGGGTAAATGGAGTTCAGCTATTCTTCATATGTGTCCAAGGCAGGGAGATAACTCACTAGGCAGAGAAAAAAACAAACCAACAAACCAACCTGAAAAAACCCCAGCTTTCCTTCCTTCCATACATCAACTGAATGATATGAAGTACAACACAGTGATACCAGTGTCCCTTGCCATGACCTGGATCCTCTATAAGCACTTAGGTTACTTTTCCTTAGAACTGGACTCCCCTCAGACRTGTTTATTTTGCAACACAGAGGCCTCACCTCTGTATAGGTAAGCGCATGTAGAGCTTGTGGGAGAGAAGCACACCTCTTATTAATTAAAAAAACCAACAGATTTTCTGCTGAGAGTGCTGAAGACAGGAATTTATGCAGTGATATTTAGTTCATTTRTGATGTGGCTTCTTACCCCCTGAGAGCAGGAGCCATGGTCCATTCATCATCAGTCCCAAACAAACAGCATGTATTTTTAGCTTCTCCTTTCAGGGAAGATAAAAAATAGTTTGAGCTAGCATGACATGACTTAGGTGGGGACACTTTTATGTATTTTAATTTGTTTAGATAATTGGGTCACAGGAAAGCACTCCTGTGAGAACCACTCTCATTCCCAGAGATCCAGAGAGGTGAAGGGGTGGGAGAGAGTTGAGATTATTGCTAAAATAAAACATCCTGTGCAAAAGAGCCATTGTCTACATAGCACTAATCTTAAGGTAGTTTAGAAGGATGACAAAAAACTTCAGCCTTAACTCTGCCCTCTTTCATCATGTGTCTGTACCTTAAAATAAATATCTGTAGAGCCTGGCTTCATCTTAGCATCTATACTCAGTATGGTGTGCCTCAGACTAGTTACAYCTAGAGTTCATATAGCAATTCCCCACTGTGCATTTGTGCACTGTCCAAATGGTCAACATTTTACAACTACTATTTAGATTTAATTTTTATAGTGTTTATTTTTACTTTTTCCAAATTTCAACTTTTTATTTGGTTCTCAAGAACAGTTTGATACAATCCCTTTTAATCTGTAATCTAATTACATGTACTGTGTTTCCATGCACAGTTTGTGCTTTTTGAGCTAGGAACTTTAGACTCTTGCAGCCAATGAGAAATTCGTAAAAAAGCTTGCCAGCCATTTTGTAATTACACATGATTTAATTAGGAATCAATTCACTTATTGAAAATTAACCCCTTTTCTATTGTTTTTTGTACCTGGTGGTGGGATCTCTCTGGTGTGACAGCAACCTCAAATAATTAGCCTGGTGCCAAGTGAAGGCTGTTAAACCTCCATCGCCCTAAACATCTGACTGGATGTACAGAGAGGATGTTTTAGCAGTGATTTCTGCCCTGACATGTTGTACAAACAGCTTCCGAAAATCAATGTGGAGGTAAATGTGTTTGGGTTTGGGCAACATTCCCCAACAGCCTGTCCAGAACAAGCACTTCTGCTGTGTGGTCCCTCTGCTCTGCTCCACACCCTGCAGTGTTAAAGGATCAGGAACATGATCCAGTTAGCAACTGTTTGTGGCAGCACATGAGAATGTTTATGGATTTGTATTGTTCTTCTGCTTTGGAAAAATGCCATTTAAGAAATGCCACCTCCCACTTCCCCCTCCTTTTAAACATATAATAGGAGAGGTTTGAGTGAAGCGCCCGTCCAGCTCCTGAACAGCCGTCACGTCTGACCCAGCAGCACATGGAGGCTCTTCCTGGTGTCAGAGCTCAGCTTCAGAGTGTTCCTGTCCTTCCACTACTTGTGCCATGGGCATGAGACAAACAGCTCCCTTCCTCTCTCCTAGTTGTTCAAGGTTGTCCTTCCCAGCTTCTTTCCTCTTCGCCTCCGCATCCACGTTCTRTATGGTTCTGTGGATCACATCTCGCTTTGAGCATGGACCCACTTCTTGGATCTGATCCCGAGCAGCTGTCTGCTGCCAGCGCTTTCCCACAGAGGATGGGGATGGGATCCAAAAGGCAAGGGGAAATGGAGGACAAGCTGGGGATGTCCACAGCAGGTGGAGGTTAAGACAGAACTGAATCTCCACAGGAGCAATGTCCTTTTTCCTTCTTTCCACTCAGCTCCACGAGTGTCTGACTCTTCAGCATGTCTTTCCCATCCACTTCTTTATGATTTCTGAAAATGTAGACTGTCTCCTCCACCTCCTTTACCTCTGAATGAGCTCTTTCTGGATACACACTTCGACAGCAGGTTGTGTACCAACATGGATCACTGGGACCACACCCCAATGGACACAGCAAAAAAGGTGCATAGGGGAAAAATGACACACCTTGCTCAAATCATTAGGATAGAGACATTTCTTTCATTTGTCCAGTAGCAGATGCCAACAAGATGCAGCTTTAGAGTTCAGTCCATGCAGCTCCTCCTCTTTGCCTAAGCACGATTTTTTCAGGGGTTATGAAGTGCAAACAGCGGTGAGTGAGGGCCGAAAACGAGGGAATATGGAAACTGGAAATGTGTTCCCTCTGTCATGTAGTGCCAACAGGTCACCTTCAGTCTCCAGGGCTGTTGGAAGAAACCTCTCAACGTCATTAAGGAACTTAGATTGCCTTCAAAAGCATCCTATGCCAAAGATTTCCTTTTGTACTGGTGTAAGAGGCAAAGGCAAAAGAAAACTAGGATTGACCAAAACCCACCTGAAAACTTGGGAGTCTTTCTGATGCCTTCCACTGCTTTGGATCTGGTGTTCTTTTTGCCCTTTTGTGGATTTGGCCTCAAAATAAATCCCAGAGCCAGGGAGCTCTAAGCAGAGATAGATTAGCATCTTGTTTTCAGAAGCCTAATACAGTTTTCAGAAGCCTGGGATATATGGATATGTTTATTTTGCAGATGCCAATAGCTAACATATTCATTGTGTTCAACATACACAGTGCTCCGAAGCTGCTGCTAAAAGAGGACAGACATTTTATCTGGCCTATTATCAGCCTACATGCACTGCAGAAGGATCCAGGGCTTTTAGTTCACCCTTGCTCTCAGTTTTATTTCAGCACATTGCCCTATTAATGATCAAGCACTCTGAGCTGCATTTTATTAGGTTGCCTGAAGGCCCTCTGGCATCAGCAAAGTAAATATACTTGTGGTGATATTATTATTATTAGATTCATGCTAATAAAAGGTTAACAACCCAGCAAAAGGTCTTTAATCAGTCTATGCTGTGTAGCCAAAACCAAAGTTTTTTACTGGGATTTTTTCTCCTCTAGCCACRTAGGGTCCTGTCCATATGAGTGGAGAAAAAAAAAAATCATCAGTTGAGTGATTAATTTACAAGGCTTTGTTTCTTTGATGAATTTTACCCCTYTTCTCTGCTACATAATTGGTTTGGAATTTCCTTCCCCTTACTCAGAATTTCACAGAACGAACCACTAACATCCAGTAATAAACCCTTCACTGCATCAGTAACTTGCAGCAACCCATTGAAGTAAGATTCCAGTTCTTGGTTAGTGCAAGCTGAAGAAGATGGTCTGATGGATCAAAGTAAAACTAGGGCCAGCCAGAAACCAACATCATGTTGAAAACACGTGTGGGTAGCGACAAAGGAAATTCCCCAGGGTAATTAATGAATCTACTCAATGCTTTGTTTGTCTGTAAAAACACAACAAATGCTTCCCTACTTCATCAGGGCATTGTGAGGATAACTTCCAGTAAAATGTAGGAAGCCAAGCACTCCTAGGAGGGTRGTGACATATGAACTCCTTTGTAGAACAGCTTCATCCACTCCCTATTTCTCACTACATCCTCTGTGCCTCGGTGGATTCAAATGTAACCATTTCCTGTGCAAATGAACCTCAAAAGTGTAGCTCTGAAACAGAGCCATAAAGAGAAACTTCAGCACCTACAGCATGCACACAGCCACGTTCCTCCTTTCAGTCACTGCCAAACTGGGTCTACAGTTCTTGTTCTGGTGCAGTCACAACACCTCCAGGGCTCATGCATATTTGCTGCTTTTGGGATGTATCACACCTCACCTTTGCTGTGGTTTTGCTCAGGACCCTCTATACTGAYAGTAACAATGTCCACTTTTCCTAGCTCATCTTTTGCTCTGAGAAACATATTCTCGGCTGATCCTGCACTTCAGAAACACTTGCAGACACACACAGCCTGCCTTTTATAAATCCAGTCCCCCGGGCTTCCTTTCCTGTCATACCACCTCCAGTTTCCCTCTGTCTTTTTTTTTTTTTCCCCAACTATTATTACTATTACTTTGTTTGCATGGCTATTTCCTAGGGAGGCTGATAGTTTCCACTGCTCACCTAAGTAGAATTAATTTCAATTCACACTGATTTTCAGTTTCACACCTTGATTTTGTAACTTATGTATACAAAAAGAAATTCTGTGCTTCTGAGCAGCTCAGTACTCCCTACAACTGTCCTGAGCTTGAAACAAAGCTTGAATATCTCTCTGCAACTTATTTCTGTTTTAAATCTGCAGGACATGCTGACATTGTTGTCAGCTCCACRGGTTGTCTTTTCTCATGGCAGTCCCAAGGCACAGTGGTGGCACAGATGTGGGCCGGCATCTTCCCTGGTTCCCTATGGACTTTCTGCATCCACCTATCTATGCCCTAAAATAATCGCCCAGTGGCCTCTCGGTGAATTCAAGCAAGGAGCGGTGTGTTGATGATTCGCACTCCTATCTCCTGTCAGGGTTCAGTGGATGCTCTACAAGGAGGCCTGAAACCTCTGGAGTGTRGATGTGACTGGTTTAAGGCTTGAACTCAGACATTAAAGGACTTGTGCAGGGTTTTGCTGTGAAACACAGTGAACTGTAGAGGATGGTGTGCTTGCAATGGTGCGAATGCAGCRCAGCATAGAACTGCAGCTGAACTGTATCCCTCAGATCTGAGGAGCCTGTGTAACAGGCCTCTTGAAGGACATCTTCAAGGGCACAGTGATTGTGTTTATACTCAGGTGTAGG
Source organism: Amblyornis subalaris (assembly GCA_018881555.1). Lineage (NCBI taxonomy): Eukaryota > Metazoa > Chordata > Aves > Passeriformes > Ptilonorhynchidae > Amblyornis > Amblyornis subalaris. Next base: position 3,528,681 of record JACAXG010000025.1, read on the forward strand.
AGAGATCCTGAGGTCAAAAATGCAGTCTGTCCACATTACTTGTCTGTGGGAAGACCTTGGAGCTAATCTTGGCGCAATCTAGCTGATACTCCCGGTACAGCAGTGTGAACACCCTCAGCTTATCCCCTACAGAAATCTGGAGGTGCAGCCAAATTATCTGGCAAGAAACTAGACGGTAATAACAGTCACTCCTAAAGCCAGCCAGTCACTGCTGCTGCAGAACCCAGGGGGAATTGCATTCTTACTGCGCAGCTGATCTAATTCCYGCCCCAGAACTGAACAACACAGAGTCATTCCTCTCCCTAGGTCAGGCCATGCCGATTTCCRTGCACCCTGACAGGCCATGAGCCCTGGAAAGCTGCATTAGCATCTGCATGTACAAACCCACAAAATTAGAGCAGGCGTGCAGGAGCTGGAATAGACGAATGGATCTTAAGCTTGATCTCTTCAGAAAGAACTCCAGAAAGTATGGCTCCTGGGAAAGTGCATAAGGAATACAATCTGAGTGCTGAAGGGAATAATTGAATGATTATTCAATTCCCAGTTTTTGGAAATCCTTTGCTGTGTATCTGTGTGAAACAAAAGGAAAGTTTAACAGTAAAAGGGGCTTGCAAGACTCTTTGTGGGTTATACTTTTTCCTTTCCTTTCCTTTCCTTTCCTTTCCTTTCCTTTCCTTTCCTTTCCTTTCCTTTCCTTTCCTTTCCTTTCCTTTCCTTTCCTTTCCTTTCC